>JAPZIH010000719.1:0-159928 GCA_027410445.1 Discoglossus pictus
GAGCAATGCAGAGGGGGAGAGAGGAGGAGAGAGCAGTGCAGAGGGGTAGAGAGGAGGAGAGAGCAGTGCAGAGGGGGAGAGAGGAGGAGAGAGCAGTGAAGAGGAGAGAAAGAGGATGAGAGAGCAGTGCAGATGGGGAGAGAGGAGGAGAGAGCAGTGTAGAGGGGGATAGAGGAGGAGAGAGCCGTGCAGAGGGGGAGAAAGGAGAAGAGAGCAGTGTAGGGAGGGAGAGAGGAGGAGAGAGCAGTGCAGAGGGGGAGAGAGGAGGAGATAGCAGTGCAGAGTGGGAGAGAGGAGGAGAGAGCAGTGCAAAGGGGGAGAGAGGAGGAGAGAGCAGTGAAGAGGGGAGAGAGAGGAGAGAGCAGTGCAGAGGGGTAGAGAGGAGGAGAGAGCAGTGCAGAGGGGGAGAGAGGAGTAGAGAGCAGTGCAGTGGGTGAGAGAGGAGGAGAGAGCAGTGAAGAGGAGAGAGAGAAGAGGAGAGCAGTGCAGAGGGGGAGAGAGGAGGAGAGAGCAGTGAAGAGGAGAGAGAGAGGAGGAGAGAGCAGTGCAGCGGGGGAGAGAAGAGTAGAGAGCAGTGCAGAGGGGGAGAGAGGAGGAGAGAGCAGTGCAGAGGGGGAGAGAGGAGGAGTGAGCAGTGAAGAGGAGAGAAAGAGGAGGAGAGAGCAGTGCAGAGGGGGAGAAAAGAGAAGAGAGCAGTGCAGGGAGGTAGAGAGGAGGAGAGAGCAGTGCAGAGGGGGAGAAAGGAGGAGATAGCAGTGCAGAGGGGGAGAGAGGAGGAGAGAGCAGTGCAAAGGGGGAGAGAGGAGGAGAGAGCAGTGAAGAGGGGAGAGAGAGGAGAGAGCAGTGCAGAGGGGTAGAGAGGAGGAGAGAGCAGTGCAGAGGGGGAGAGAGGAGGAGAGAGCAGTGCAGTGGGTGAGAGAGGAGGAGAGAGCAGTGAAGAGGAGAGAGAGAGGAGCAGAGAGCTGTGTAGAGGGGGAGAGAGGAGGAGAGAGCAGTGATGAGGAGAGAGAGAGAGGAGGAGAGAGCAGTGCAGAGGAGGAGAGAGGAGGAGAGAGCAGTGCAGAGGGGGAGAGAGGAGGATGAGCAGTGCAGAGGGGGAGAGAGGAGGAGAGAGCAGTGAAGAGGAGAGAAAGAGGAGGAGAGAGCAGTGCAGATGGGGAGAGAGGAGGAGAGAGCAGTGTAGAGGGGGATAGAGGAGGAGAGAGCAGTGCAGAGGGGGGGAGAGGAGGAGAGAGCAGTGCAGAGGGGGAGAGGAAGAGAGAGCAGTGCAGAGGGGGAGAGAGGAGGAGAGAGCAGTTCAGAGGGGGAGGTAGGAGGAGAGAGTAGTGCAGAGGGGGAGAGAGGAGGAGAGAGCAGTGCAGAGGAGGAGAGAGGAGGAGAGAGCAGTGCAGAGGGGGAGAAAGGAGGAGAGAGCAGTGCAGAGGGGGAGAGAGCAGTGCAGAGGGGGAGAGAGGAGGAGAGAGCAGTGCAGAGGGGGAGAGAGGAGGAGAGAGCAGTGCAGAGGGGGTGAGAGGAGAGAGAGCAGTGCAAAGGGGGATAGAGGAGGAGAGAGCAGTGAAGAGGGGAGAGAGAGGAGAGAGCAGTGCAGAGGGGTAGATAGGAGGAGAGAGCAGTGCAGAGGGGGAGAGAGGAGGAAAGAGCAGTGCAGTGGGTGAGAGAGGAGGAGAGAGCAGTGAAGAGGAGAGAGAGAGGAGGAGAGAGCAGTGCAGAGGGGGAGAGAGGAGGAGAGAGCAGTGCAGAGAGGGAGAGAGGAGGAGAGAGCAGCGAAGAGGAGAGAGAGAGGAGGAGAGAGCAGTGCAGAGGGGGAGAGAGGAGGAGAGAGCAGTGCAGAGGGGTAGAGAGGAGGAGAGAGCAGTGCAGAGGGGGAGAGAGGAGGAGAGAGCAGTGAAGAGGAGAGAAAGAGGATGAGAGAGCAGTGCAGATGGGGAGAGAGGAGGAGAGAGCAGTGTAGAGGGGGATAGAGGAGGAGAGAGCCGTGCAGAGGGGGAGAAAGGAGAAGAGAGCAGTGTAGGGAGGGAGAGAGGAGTAGAGAGCAGTGCAGAGGGGGAGAGAGGAGGAGATAGCAGTGCAGAGTGGGAGAGAGGAGGAGAGAGCAGTGCAAAGGGGGAGAGAGGAGGAGAGAGCAGTGAAGAGGGGAGAGAGAGGAGAGAGCAGTGCAGAGGGGTAGAGAGGAGGAGAGAGCAGTGCAGAGGGGGAGAGAGGAGGAGAGAGCAGTGCAGTGGGTGAGAGAGGAGGAGAGAGCAGTGAAGAGGAGAGAGAGAGGAGGAGAGAGCAGTGCAGAGGGGGAGAGAGGAGGAGAGAGCAGTGAAGAGGAGAGAGAGAGGAGGAGAGAGCAGTGCAGCGGGGGAGAGAGGAGTAGAGAGCAGTGCAGAGGGGGAAAGAGGAGGAGAGAGCAGTGCAGAGGGGGAGAGAGGAGGAGAGAGCAGTGAAGAGGAGAGAAAGAGGAGGAGAGAGCAGTGCAGAGGGGGAGAAAGGAGAAGAGAGCAGTAAAGGGAGGTAGAGAGGAGGAGAGAGCAGTGCAGAGGGGGAGAGAGGAGGAGATAGCAGTGCAGAGGGGGAGAGAGGAGGAGAGAGCAGTGCAAAGGGGGAGAGAGGAGGAGAGAGCAGTGAAGAGGGGAGAGAGAGGAGAGAGCAGTGCAGAGGGGTAGAGAGGAGGAGAGAGCAGTGCAGAGGGGGAGAGAGGAGGAGAGAGCAGTGCAGTGGGTGAGAGAGGAGGAGAGAGCAGTGAAGAGGAGAGAGAGAGGAGCAGAGAGCAGTGTAGAGGGGGAGAGAGGAGGAGAGAGCAGTGATGAGGAGAGAGAGGAGGAGAGAGCAGTGCAGAGGAGGAGAGAGGAGGAGAGAGCAGTGCAGAGGGGAGAGAGGAGGAGAGAGCAGTGCAGAGGGGGAGAGAGGAGGAGAGAGCAGTGAAGAGGAGAGAAAGAGGAGGAGAGAGCAGTGCAGATGGGGAGAGAGGAGGAGAGAGCAGTGTAGAGGGGGATAGAGGAGGAGAGAGCAGTGCAGAGGGGGAGAAAGGAGAAGAGAGCAGTGTAGAGAGAGAGAGAGGAGGAGAGAGCAGTGCAGAGGGGGAGAGAGGAGGAGAGAGCAGTGCAGAGGGGGAGAGAGGAGGAGAGAGCAGTGCAAGGGGAGAGAGGAGAACAGAGCAGTGCAGAGGGGGAGAGAGGAGGAGAAAGCAGTGCAGAGTGGGAGAGAGGAGGAGAGAGCAGTGCAGTGGGGGAGATAGGAGGAGAGAGCAGTGCAGAGGGGGAGAGAGGAGGAGACAGCAGTTCAGAGGGGGCGATAGGAGGAGAGAGCAGTGCAGAGGGGGAGAGAGGAGGAGAGAGCAGTGCAGAGGATGAGAGAGGAGGAGAGAGCAGTGCAGAGGAAGGAGAGATTAGGAGAGAGCAGTGCAGAGGGGGATAGAGGAGGAGAGAGCAGTGCAGAGGGGGAGAGAGGAGGAGAGAGCAGTGCAGAGGGGGATATAGGAGGAGAGAGCAGTGCAGGGAGGGAGAGAGGAGGAGAGAGCAGTGCAGACCATGATGCAGGGTTCTGATCAGGTCCCCCTCAGGGTCCCCACATTAACCACATGCTGCAGGGGATCCCGATCAGGTCCCCCGCAGGGTCCCCACATTACCCCCAAGATGCTGGGGTCCCAATGGGGACACCCGCAGTGTCTACACATTACACACAAGATGCAGGGGTCCCTATCAGGACCCCCACAGTGTCTACACATTACCATCATGATGCACATAAATGATTATTTCCATACTTACTGTACCCCCGCGGCAACTAACATTACCTCCCTATGCTGCGGGGTCCCCATCAGGACCCCTGGAGGGTCCCCACTCTAACCCTTGCAGCAGGGGACCACTGCTGTGTTAAAAAATTCAAATGTCTCGCCGCGGGTCCTTAAAGGGCACTCGGCAGACCAATGCGCAATCCCAGCCGGGGGTACTGTAAGTACCCCTGTGACACCTAAAATTAATCCCCCCCAATGTTGGGGGTTCATATCGGGACTCCCGCAGTGTAACTACATTGACCTATCGGGACCCCTGCTGCATTAAAAAATCAAAGGTCCTTAAAGGTGCTTAAAGTACCTGCACTACAAATAAAATTAACCCTATCACGCATGGGGGTCTATATATACCCCCATAAGTCTCTAATTACCCCATCTCTTATGGGGGTCTATACAGAACCCATAAGCCTCTATTTAACCTTATCAATCCCTTATGGGACAATAATAACCATAACAGTAAACCCATAAGTGCCATGAGGGTCCTCCAGGACCCTCATGACACTAAGTACAAACACTACTCTACACTACACTATTAGCCCCCCAATAAACCAATAAATCTAAATCAACCCTTCCCTAACTAATGAACCCCCCCTTCAACTAATGAACCCCCCCGCTAACTAGTGAACCCCCCTCTAACTAATGAACCCCCCTTAACTAATGAACCGCCTCTAACTAGTGAACCCACCTCTAACTAATGATCCACCCTCCTCCCTATCCTAATTACCCCCTCTACCCTAACCCATTAACCCCTCCACTACTCACCTAACACCTACCCTAACCTTTTAACCCCTACACTATCTACCTAACACCTACCCTAACCCATTTACCCCTAAACTACCTACCTAACACCTACCCTAACCTATTAACCCCTACACTACTTACCTAACCCCCTATTAAACCCTCCAACACCCCACTAATTGCAAAAAAAAAAAAAAAAAACTATTACAAAAAAAACTAAATTACAGAAAATAAAAAATAGAACAATACAAAAAATAAAAATAGAACATCACAGAAAATAAAAAAGAGCATTACATAAAATAAAAAAAGCCCCATTACAGAAAATAAAAACAACCCACTACTTACATAAAAATGCAAAAAATAATACTCAAATAAAATAAAAAAAACTACAACCAAAAATAAACACATCCCAATCACATTAAAACCAAAACCCACACCCAGCAATAAAATAAAGTTTAAATTATACCACTAATCTTGCCAAAATGCCCCTCCAGCGACAATGGTTTTCTTGGCTTCGTCCCTAGAAAAGGGCCCATCTATAGATACCCACAGGTCAAGCACCCCTACGAAAAAAAGAAACATTATAATTAATAAATAAATACACATAACACAATACATTCTAAGTAGTACACTTACCTGTCACAAAGGCCGATACAGCAATGCCCCCATTCTCCTTTAAGTCTTCAGCATCAGGGGCCCCCGAAAAAAACAGATGGGCTGAAAAATTTAATAAATCTAACAGAGCTCCTCCTTGGAGGAGCTCCACTGCGCAAATTAGGGTTCTCGTGCATGCGCCGGTAAAATTTAGAAATGGCGCCTTTTGATTGGCTGAAAATGCTGTCAATCATATTTTAGCCAATCAGAAGGTGTGAGCCAATCAGAATGGGATGGCTGCAGTGTTGATCTTCAACCTTGGTGCACCCTCTGCCACGTCTGCTGAAAGTCAGTTCTAAGTATCAACTACTGCTTCATGTTCGCACTGTTGATGGTGGAAGTAGCTGACAGTGTATGGCAGAGCTAACGAACCACAGCTAAGCCCTGCAGTTTATCTCTCTCTCCTCATTGCAGCAAATGTATATTACATATAAATTACAATCATAACACATACCAAACACTGGCTGTAGTGTGGATTTAGCCTTGGTGTACCTTCTACCACTCCTGCTTGAAGTCATTTCTATGTATAAGCTACTGCTGCTGTTCTCTCTCTCCCCCCTGTTTGTACTGAATGGCTGAATAAACTGCACAGCCATTCAGTGAGTAACACATTTGTTAAAATTCATACGTGAATGCTGTGTTTCTATAGGCTAGTATGGGTTGCTTATGTAGACAGCTTTGTGGGGTGTGGAAATGAAGTTTTCAGTTTGCTGCAAATAAATCTGCAAGTATTTTTCAATGTTTTAATATAATACATATTTTTTTGTTAATCAGTGGCTGTTCCACATAACTTTACCAGTTAAAAAACTTTTTTGTGACAATAAACACAGAGAAAAGCAATTAGCTGAAATTGAATGATGAAGATCAACATTATTGTACTGATTTGTTTAATCTCCACAAAGGCTATGGCATGTACTTTTAGCTTTAAGGCATCTTAGAAGACAGTAAGTTACCAATGTTGAGGCAGTAAACACATGGATTTATACAATAGTTATTATTGTCTCCCATTGTCAACTGGACTGTTCCAAAAGTGCCCTCACACCTCCATCTGACATGCACATATACTCCAACACCCTAGCATTATTAACCAACTGCTCACCAAGTTTATGTTAATTTTCTATTTTTTTGTAGTGTTGCAGATTTTAAACTTGTCACTTTTCATTGCTGAAATGAAGGATAAAAGGATTTATTTTACAATACAATAGAATAAAATGTATTTATTTTTTAAATGGTTCAGTTTAATTACTTGATTACATGGCTCCCATAGGAAATCTTGTGAGTGATAGTTATTAGTAACTATTACATTCCTCCCACAGCAAACCCTGATGCTACATGTGAACTGTTCTCTCCTCTATGGGAGATTTTATCTAAAGTGTAATTATATGGCTCCTGTAAGAGTTTGATGTCAGTATTAAGTATACTCACAAGGCTCTGCTAGTGCTTGCAGTGAAAAAAATTCTTAAGTAAAAAACAAATAAAAATGTAATAGGATATATTAAAAACAAGTATATTAACTTGCGCTCAAAGTAAGGCTTAAATGCAAGAGCAACAGTTTACAATCTGCCAAAACTGCATAAAAAAATTACCCCAGTACCTGGCCGCCCGATTGTTTTGGGTAACAACTGCCTCACTGAAAGTATTAGCATGTTCGTGGACAAGTACTTGAAAGATATTTTCGTAACATTGCCTTCATATCTTAGGGATACCCTAGATATTCTCCAATATATGGAAGAGAACTTTGTAAATTGCTATACTACTCAAGTAATTTACATAATGGTGTGTCCACGCGCCAAAATGTATGTGGGCAAAACCTTGCGCCAATTGCGCAGGAGGATTTTGGAACAAACATATTCTGTAACAAAAGAACTGGACACCTCTCTATCTAGGCACATTAAATATTTCCATAACAACAATCCAGAAGTTATGACATTTTCAGTACTAGATGGGCCCAAGAGGAGGAAATACAGATATCAAACTCCTCCAACTTGAAATTCAATTGATTTTCACTTCAGACTGTAAATATCACAAAGGATTGAATGAAGGATATTTTTATTCTGCTTTTTCATGAACTTTCCATAAACAGTTATCATAAACCTTGAAATGAGAACAATAATGAAGGCTTCATAGCATCTGCCATTTGCTATCCATTAACATTATCTCAATTTAAGAGCTATTACTGATAATTTCATCATCTCTTAGGTATTTTTTTTTCCAAAAGCATAGTAATGATGTCTTAATAATTTGTTATTTTATTTTCTAAATAATACATTCTAGTCATTTAATTATTATTTACCCTTCAGTAATTCATAGTGTATTCTAGTAATGTTTACTATTGACCAGTCACTTATGATCAATCATTTTATAATCAAGATTTTGTTATATCCTTTATAAATACACTAGAATAATGTAATATAGATATTTTGAATGTCTCACTCACACAATAATTTCAAATTCTATCATTAATCACAACACTTTCACTACATATTATACACAATGATATGATCACCATTAAATCAAATTATTCAACACTGTAATTGAGGAGAGTGTTCTATCTTTTTATAATGTTTTGTTATTATTTTGTATTACACTTTTAGTGCACATGCAAAAATATACACTTACATTTTAATTAGTTTATACTGATTATTTCATTTCACCAACCATTCCTTCACCACACATCATATAATTATTTGATTACCATTAATATATTACAATTATTAACACTCAAATTGAGTCTAATGTCTTGTCGCTTAAAGAAGAAAAATGTTTTCTAGTAGCTTACTCCATACTATGTACATATACTAAGTTATAATAATTTAGATTTTTATCATTTTATTTTCATAATTTCTTATTTTATATTTTTTATCTCCATTCTATTTTATTTTATTTATGTTAATATGTATTATCTATTGCATATTTAAGATCTTTTTACTATTGTTGAAAGACATTCTTTATTAAATTCCTTTTTTGAATTGTTCACACAAAGTATTACAGGCATAGGTCAAAACAATACAAAATTGTATAATAAAGTTAACACACTTTAAATAAGAGTAATCACGTAATGAGGCAAATAGCGTCATGACATTGCAACGTACATGTGCACAATAAAGTTAAGTGCACTTTGAATAGATCAGCTATATGTGAGTTTAATCAACGTTGTGACGTCATTTTGCTGCGTACACAGCAAGCATAATATATAATAATTGGGCTTTAAAAGCCCATGGGAATAGCCACATATCCAGCCTCAGAAAAAAGGCACTCATTGCAGGGCTCGCGATGAGCGCCTCAGGTACTCATCGTCAGCGCTGCAGGACTTAGGCTGCATTCAGCGCTAAAGGCACTCATTGCAGGGCTCGCAATGAGCGCCGCAGTCGCTCATCGCCAGCGGCGCAGGACGGCTGCAATAAGGCGTTCATTACAGGGGTGGAGGCGTTTATCTTGAGGCCCGCGGGACTTAGCTGCAATGAGCACCGAAGCCCCGTAGGACTTCGCAAAAATTGCGGACCTCGGAAATATTGTGAGCCACACAAAAATTGCGAACATCGCAAAAATTGCGAACCTCGCAAAAATTGCGAACCTTGCAAAAATTACGAATTTAACGGCCAAACTGTGGAACTCAATAAACCAACAAAGAAAAACAAATATGTCTACAATTAAGTTACACACTCACACACAGCACAGGGGGAAAGTCAAGTGGGCAAGTGAGGTTGCAAGTTAATTTGAGGCATATTTGCTCTTTTTTCACGATCGAAAATCGCCTAAGCAAGTAAAAAAATGGCTGCCAAAAAAGTAACACTACAAAAACGAGGCAGAATGACTTAAATACAAGCCCTAAGCTGTAAGACTTAACACAAGCCAGTAACACTTAATTCAAGCCAGTAACATTTAACCCAAAACAGTACCACTTAACCTAAGGCAGTAACACTCATCTCTAGGCCCCTAAACTACACGGGGGGGGGGACAGGCTCACAATGAGCACTGAAGGTGCTCAAGCACGAGGCCTATAAAGTACACATGGGCAGAGGATTGCAATGAGAGCCAAAGGTGCTCATTGCGAGCCACGTGATGAGCACCAAAGGCACTCATCTTGGGGCTTGCGATGAGTGCCGAAGGTGAGCATTGCAAAGCAGAAAAGTTGCCGCTCACGATGAGCGACGAAGGTGCTCATAGGGGCCATAGCCTCGCATTGCATGGCAAACAGCATTGCCAGGCTTCACATTTTATTGCCGGCATTTTTGATGGTGAAGTCACTAGTGCTATATATCATCCTCCATCTTGTAACCCTAACCATTTTGATACTTTTGTTAACCTTGTTACATATGCTGAGTATTTTCCTTTATTTATCGGTAATAGGCTACTTCTTTATCTGTAAATGTGACATAAAATGTGTCCTTGGTTGTCTTGGCACACAATATCATAGCCTTGCTAATTTGCTATTGTTTTGACTGTTTTGTAGTGTGAGACCATGCAGCTATCTGCTTAGGAAGCAACACTTCAAATGCTCCTGTTGAGGCTGCAACCCGGCTTTCATTGCGCTCTCCTCCATTCTTCCTCAACGCACCTCGAGTCCTCCTGCAACTCTCTGTAGACCTAATTGAAGGTCCTTGGGATGCTGACTGCTGTCTTCTTGCAGGAGGAGAGGACCTGAGCTTTTCGGGTGGTCTGGATCTCCTACCAGGCTTAGTGAGACTTAGGAAAAAAACCTTGACTGTCAGTAACAATGACAGATGGGCCTGGGAAAGGACTATCACTCCATCCTAATGGACTGGCCTCAGAAAGGGGATCATAGAGGCCAACCAGGCAGGACCCCTGGCTAAAGAATCTCTCCTAACACTCCTGATTAGCCATTGGCTAGGAATAGGTTAAGGGAATAAGTTTGCTGATGTGAAGCTGCCAATCTATCAGATTAACTGACAGGGCTCTAGCAATATTTGAATTATATCACTAAACCCTATTATGTAACATCTCCACCCCCTCTAGCCCCTCCCTCATTAACCCCTACCACTCATTCCATCCTATTCCTAGCCTGGTCAAACTCCCACTTATACTTAACTACATACGGCTGTGGGTTTACTTATTTTGAGAATATAATCCTCTGTAATATAATATGGTTCAGACACCTATTAGAATATATATCTTTGAAAGGTCTCCAGGTACAGGGTGCAATAAGCAAATCGTCTGCCTAATTAGACCTGACCTGACTCTTTTTGTTCTTCATTATTGATTTCCCACCTAACATTTGGAACTGTGAGCAAGGTCCCAACATTATATGATCAAGGTAAGTACTACTGTACAAGAACATCTGATGACCTGAATGGTTCATAGATTGTAGTGAGGAGTGTTAGAGCACAAATCACATTGTAGTGGAATAGTATTATGGCATTGTTTTATATTCCAATACTGTATTTACTTTTATTATTAATTCATTCAGCTTTAACTTCGGTTTTTTACTCTAGCCTGCATTTAGCTTTTCTAGAACATATACAAAAGATAAGCATCAAACAATGTATTCTGGAACATGTGAATGCAGTACTAAATGAGACCCCAGTTGCACACAATATTATTTAGATATACAGTGGGGGAAGAAAGTAATTGATCCCTTGCTGATTTTGAACGTTTGTCCACTGACAAAGAAATTATCAGTCTATAATGTTAATGGTTGGTGTATTTTAACAGTGACAGAATAAAAAATAAATAAAAAAGAGAAACGCATGTCAAAAAAGTTATAAAATGATTTGCAGGTCAGTGAGGGACATAAGTCTTTGATCCCCGATCAATCAGCAAGATTTTTGGCTCCCAGGTGGCTTTTATACAGGCCACGAGCTGAGATTAGGAGCACCTACACAAGGCTGGAATTGGCTACAAGACCATAGGCAAGCAGCTTGGTGAGAAGGTGACAACAGTTGGTGCGATTATTCACAAATGGAAGAAACACAAAATAACTGCCAGTCTCCCTTGGTTTGGAGGTCCATACAATATCTCACCTCATGGAGTTTCAATGATCATGAGAATGGTGAGGAATCAGCCCAGAACTACACGAGAGGATCTTGTTAATGATCTCAAGGCAGCTGGGACCATAGTCACCAAGAAAACAATTGGTAACACACTTCGCCATGAAGGTCTGAAATCCTGCAGTGCCTGCAAGGTCCCCCTGCTCAAGAAAGCACATGTACAGGCCTGTCTGAAGCTTGTCAATGAACACCTGAATGATTAGGAGGAGAACTGGGTGAAAGTGTTGTGGTCAGATGAGAAGAAAATCTTCAGCATCATCTCAACTCGCCGTGTTTGGAGGAGAAGGAATGCTTTCTATAAACCCAAGAACAGCATCACCACTGTCAAACATGGAGGTGGAAACATTATGCTGTGGGGTATTTCTTTGCTAAGGGGAGAGGACAACTGCACCGCATCAAAGGGACAATGGACGGGCCATGTACCATCAAATCTTGGGTAAGAACCTCCTTCCCTCATCCAGGGCATTAAAAATGTATCGTGGATGGCTATTCCAGAATGACAATGACCCAAAACACACAGCCAAGGCAACAAAGGAGTGGCTCAAGAAGAAGCACATTAAGGTTTCTGCACACTGTATTTCGCTTGTGATGTGGGACTTTCTTCTTCATTTACTTCTGGTCTGGTGTCTCTTTTGTTTTTTGAGTATGGATAGTATTTTGGTCCACTTTGTACTAGGGAATTTTGATTTTGTCCCAGGTTGTTTGGAATTGGTAAGTTCCACAAATGGGGCATCGCTTCACCCTCCTCAGGAGTATGGATTTAGTGATATCTCTCTTCTTTTGATATGTTCAGTCTAAATGGAAAACCCCAAGTATACTTGTATCCATGCTTAGTAACCATCTCTAGAAAGGGTTTCAAGAGTTTCATTTTGTATAAGGTAGTGGATGATAAGTCATAAAATATAGCTGGTTGACCTCCTTTAATTCCAGGAACACCATAACTAGCTGCTTTCATGATTAAGACTTTTGTAGAAAAATTATGAAATCTGACAATCACATCTCTTGGTCTCATTGGAGGATAGCGGATCTCTTATGACTCTATGGATCCTATCAATTCTAAGTTCTTCTTTAGTTAGATCTGGTAAAGGTTTGGTACATAAATCTTGCATGTATAGAGGTAGATCATGTGCTGACTCCGAGAAATTACGTATGTGAATGTTTTGCATCCTGGATCTATTTTTTAGACCCACTTGTATCATTTTAACTTGTTTTTGTTTCTCTTTAAGCACAATCAGATACTTTTCCATTTCTATGTGTGACTTAACAAGGTTGTTATACTTGTCCACTAGTTCTAAAACTTTGGCATCCAATGATTTTATTTCTGCTGTTAGCTCCATGTTGATTTTTTTTATCTAATCTGAAAGAGGAGATTAATTCTTTCAAATCTTGAATTTCTGCTTTAGTGCAGGTTGCAGAAGTCTCTGTTCCACTTTGTTGGTGATTATTTTAGTCCCAAACATCCACATTATGGCTGGGAAAGGGATTACTGTGATAGACAGGTATAGTATAATAGGGAAATACCAAACATTCACTCACCTACCAGCAAGAAACTCTATTTTGACTGTGTCCTTCAAAAGTGTTTACATACACCTTTCTCTTGTCTCCAAAGCTCTTTCCTCAGATTCTACACACGATCAGATGTGTGTTGTATTTGGGGTCTGATTCAGATTTGTCCTGTGTACACACAAACTTCAAGTGCAGTAACTTAAACAATCAGATTTGTGCTGAAATGGAGGCTAAACGTTGCAACACAGTCCAGGGCAATCTAGACAATCTAGATCTTCACCTGGTCTTGTAGATAGAAAATGATGATACAATGCTAGCCAGTAAACAAAACATCATACGGCTAAACATAGAATAACAACTCTGAGATCTAAAAAATAAGCTTCTGCTTTACCAATTATAGCAAACTTTTGGAGAATACTATACCAACTTAAATAATCACTTATCTGAAGCTATGTTACAACAGTCAGTACAGGATTTTAAAAAAAAGAAAAGAAAAGCTAAACTTACACATATTTCTCAATCACAGCACCAGTCACTCATATCCCCTTTCACAACAGAAGAAGTCTCTGCAAAGACCCCTAGCAGCAATACCAATGCCTACTTTAAACAGTTTTCCTCCTTACATTCTATTTTTATCAATGCCCTTGATTTTTCAACCAAAATGGTCACCTCAAACATAAGTCTAATCCACAAAGAAGGTTGAGATCCACATAAATGAGAAAACTGCAGACCAAACCCACTTCTGAACACAGATAATAAAGTTTTGCTAACTGACAGATTGAGCCCCCATCTAACACAGATTATCTACCCAGATCAAGTAGATTTTGTACCTACAAGGCAAGCACAGGATAATATAAGATAATACTGATCTAATTTAGCTTTCCAATCACGGAAAAGCCTACAAATTTGCTGTTGACAGACTACAATGGCTTTTCCTATTTGAGACCTTATCAGCTCAAGGCATTGCAGACAAATTAATTTTATTAACTTCTATACACATCCAACTGCTTCCTCACTTCTCCCAAACACCTATAGAAATAAATTTCACATACATAAGAAAACTATACCAAGGATGACTACTGCCACTCCTCCTTTGCCCCTTGAACCCTTGCTTAGTTATATTAGGCAGAACCTTCTATTTAGAGGAATTTCTCCCAAAAATAATACATTTAAAATGTCAGCAAATGCAGACCACATTATGCAGTCTTTAACAAATGCTCTTAGATCCCTTTCCTATATAACAGAGGACCTTTATAAATATTTCAATCTGTCAGGCTTCAAAATCAATTTAACTAAATCAGAAGTTTTGAACACTTATACACCTCAACACATTTTTAAACTCATAGAAATAAACTTTGGATTTCACATTAAAAACACTAATTTAAATACTTATTTATTTAACTCACAAGCAAATATTTAGAATTATATTTAGCAAAATATAAACCCTTGCTTTCAAAAATCAATAAATACCTACAACGTTGACACAAATTACCAATATCTTGGATGTCGAGAATGAACATTCCTGTTAGACCTTTATATTTATTTCAAACACTTTCTATACATTACTCAAAAATAATTGAAATATTGAAACATAAATTGATAATTTAATCAATGAGGAAAATGCCCCAAGACAACAATGTGTACCCCAAGAATAAAAGGCATTTCTCTTTACTATAAACCAACTCAGCTTGCACATGTATATCACCCAACTGCAAAATGATTTGGGAGAAAATCATGAATAAGAATGGTAACACATTTGGGAAATACATAATTCAATTTCCATTTGCTCCAATTGGGCCAGTATTGATATGGAGAAACTGAATGCTGAGCAATAAAACTTATTTGAAGCCACATGTTTCAAACACTCACATTTATTTAGGTGACTATATAGTTACATTATGTGCAACAGACAATGTCATTACAAAATAGATTGTATAATTGTCTTTGATGCATGTTTAATTCCTTATAATTGTTTCACAGGTGTCTTATGAAATGCATTGGTGAAAATGAATGTATGCCAAATATCTATTGTAACGTGATAGGAAATCTTGTAACATTTTGATATCCCCTTCCCTTTTATTTTTTACATAAAAAATACATATAAAAAGAAAACAGCATAGGATAATAATAAATAAACAAATGAAGAACATTCTTTAAGAGACCATGTGAGACAGATGTGATTAGATAAGTGCAAAGTGCTTGTAAAGTAAGAACTGAAAATAATCATATAATAATTATCTAAATGATAACCATTATGGGCTAAAATTGATGAACAATGTGATAATCACTAGAACAAATAAAATATGAAAGAGATGCATGGATTATAGTAAAAGTCCCAAGTTTTACCTATCTATGAAGGTTGACAAGGGGTAGTAATACACTAATGTCAATACTGAGTAGGTAGCGCTGTTCAAAAGCAATGACCCCCCCCCCCCCACACACACACCTATAGAGAGTATTTCTTAAAAATCCAGAGTCATGGCCTTAAAAGTCCCAAAAGGTCTTTAAGAAGTATCCTGTTGCAGAGGTTTGCGGCTCCCTCTTGAGACACTGTTCACGTAGTGTACTCAGAAGTAAATGTATGACTGTAAAACCAAAATGGTAGAGGGAGAGAAGCGCACCACCTCCTAGTGCAACATAAACTATGGTTTCTAAAACAATAAGTCAAAGTAAGAGCAAACTCACATTTGATGACCTCATCCAATGAGGTATGGAATTCACCATCAACGCTGCTATTCCTCACGGATTTCCCCGACCCGAGATTCTTATTATTTTTGTCTCTGCTGGTATGCAGGTGTGTCTCCCTTGGGAGTATCCAGAGGTCTTATGGATCCTGTGGTCCAGTGGTGATTGTGAGGGTATCGGTATATCAGAAAGACGACACTCACAGTCTCAAAACTATGTTTAAAAATAGTGTCACTTTATTAAACATATAAGTGGTGATTGGCACAGTCACCTACTTAGTAAAAAAGGATATATATCCACAGACGGATAGAAGGACAATGATGGCGAATTCCATACCTCATTAGATGAGGTCATCAAATGAGAGTTTGTTCTTACTTTGACTTATTGTTTTAGAAACCATCTTTTATGTTGCACTAGGAGGGGGTGCGCATCTCTCCCCCTACCCTTTTGGTTTTCCAGTCATATCTTTGAAGGTTGTGTAACTTTTTTTTTTTTTTAATTAGAGAGAATGACAGAGAAAAGTTATACCTGAACTTGAAAGATTATAATTCTGAAATAATACATGACCCAACTATATGAGGTCAATATGCCCTCAAGACTAAGTTGATCACGATGTGGCTGCCATATGTACTTACAGGAAAACAATGAACATAACCAAGAAATGGAAGCAGGTGTATAATATAGATTGTCTGCCATTATTTTATTATTTGATTTATCCATTGTGTGATTATTTGCTCAGTCACATCATCTCATAGTCTAAGGACACACGGGTACAAAAATTCAGTGTAACTTAATGGCACCAGAAACCTTGTTGATTTTAACACCTCGTGCTTAGACAATATATAAATATCTGCACAGTAAGAATTAGTCTGTGTATGATCCTGAGATCAGAGGAGGTTGGAGATAGATTGAACTTTTTCTCCTTGAGCATGAAGTTTCTTATTTTCTGTCTGTGCTCACTTTCTGGTTACAGCATTATAGGTAAGTTATCTTTTTCTTGCTCTCAGTACTTTTTGAGAGATGTGTTTTGCATTTTTTATAATAATTCCTTAGCTTAGGAAAAAAGAGATTATGTATGGAAATATTGATTTAGTGCATATTGTAAGATGGAAATTCGTGGACTTTTGTTCTTTAACACCTAACGCACTACATAATAGAGTCACAGTGAGTAATAATAGAGGATTTAGAGGAGATACAAAGAATAAGGGCTCTACTGGAGCTAAACTATTACATTCAATTATTTGGGATCACCTTCACTAAAAAAGATTTGAAGTATTTGCTCTTTCACTATCTGATGTATACACTATGTGGATTATAACATAATGACATTGTTTATTTACACATTATTCACAGACTATACTAACATAGTTAAATTTGGCTTAACTGTACATTTAACTTGTATAATATTGACTCTCTAGAATTATATATATCCAGCATAGAAGAAACTAATGCAAACAATGTGCCAATATTTTTCAGTGTAACTAAATATCTTTGTGTCTTAGCAAGTTAATGTCAGTAAAAATATATCCTCTTAGATTTTATATTGTTTCACACACTAGATGATACTTTTGTGTCACAATTAATCTAGAATATTAGATGACTTTGTTATGAAAACTTAGCATAGACAGATATTTCTAATTAAATTGTTAAATGTATTAAACAACAAACTACTATGAACGGGTGGAGATGAATCTTATATATGAACTGAAACCAAGAGTTATGTTTTAAAAACATTTTCTTCTTTAGCTGATGGTACTTTTTGCTTCTCCTGTAACCAACGTCACAATGGGACCAGCAAAGCAGAGAAGATTTCCTGTCCTAAGGACTCCAAGTGTGTTACAATCTCTGAAACCCTTAATATAAGTAAGTGTGATTACTTGTATATGTATTGATAATCTTTGTGTTCTCTTCAGTAATATTGTACAGTAGACTCTCAGTTATCCAGAACTCAAGAAACCAGAACTCTCAAGCAACCAAAAAAAAATTGAATATTGTACTTTAAATAAAAATGTAAATTTACAGTGTTCAGCAAATGCCAGGAGCCAGGTTGTCATGCCACAAAATGCTTACAGGGACCTATATTTCGTCCACTGTATGTCTCTGCAATTCAGTGTTACCTGGAAGCAGACAGGCATGAGTGACTGAGCCAGGGCAGTGTTGGGGTTACATTCCCTGGGCATGAGTGACTGAGCCAGGGCAGTGCTGGGGTTACATTCCCCAGGCATGAGTGACTGAGCCAGGGCAGTGTTGGCGTTACATTGCCCGGGCATGAGTGACTGAGCCTGGGCAGTGTTGGGGTTACATTCCCTGGGCATGAGTGACTGAGCCAGTGCAGTGTTGGGGTTACATTCCCCGGCATGAGTGACTGAGCCAGGGCAGTGTTGGGGTTACATTCCCTGGGCATGAGTGACTGAGCCAGGGCAGTGTTGGCGTTACATTCCCCGGGCATGAGTGACTGAGCCTGGGCAGTGTTGGGGTTACATTCCCCGGGCATGAGTGACTGAGCCAGGGCAGTGTTGGCGTTACATTCCCCGGGCATGAGTGACTGAGCCTGGGCAATGTTTGGTTAAATTCCCCGGGCATGAGTGACTGAGCCAGGGCAGTGTTGGCGTTACATTCCCTGGGCATGAGTGACTGAGCCAGGGCAGTGTTGGCGTTACATTCCCCGGGCATGAGTGACTGAGCCAGGGCAGTGTTGGCGTTACATTGCCCGGGCATGAGTGACTGAGCCAGGGCAGTGTTGGCGTTACATTCCCCGGGCATGAGTGACTGAGCCTGGGCAGTGTTGGGGTTACATTCCCCGGGCATGAGTGACTGAGCCAGGGCAGTGTTGGCGTTACATTCCCAGGGCATGAGTGACTGAGCCAGGGCAGTGTTGGGGTTACATTCCCCGGGCATGAGTGACTTAGCCAGGGCTGTGTTGGGGTTACATTCCCTGGGCATGAGTGACTGAGCCAGGGCAGTGTTGGGGTTACATTCCCCAGGGTCAGCACCGCACCCTGCAGCCAAACGCCCCTGTGCGTAAGTGTGGAGTGAAAGCTGCTGCTGCTAGAACAGCCCTCACTGACACATATACTTAGCAGATAATGCTATGTGCAGCTAATCTAGGCCACTTTTACAGGGAGTGCAGAATTATTAGGCAAATGAGTATTTTGACCACATCATCCTCTTTATGCATGTTGTCTTACTCCAAGCTGTATAGGCTCGAAAGCCTACTACCAATTAAGCATATTAGGTGATGTGCATCTCTGTAATGAGAAGGGGTGTGGTCTAATGACATCAACACCCTATATCACGTGTGCATAATTATTAGGCAACTTCCTTTCCTTTGGCAAAATGGGTCAAAAGAAGGACTTGACAGGCTCAGAAAAGTCAAAAATAGTGAGATATCTTGCAGAGGGATGAAGCACTCCTAAAATTGCAAAACTTCTGAAGCGTGATCATCGAACAATCAAGCGTTTCATTCAAAATAGCCAACAGGGTCGCAAGAAGCGTGTGGAAAAACCAAGGTGCAAAATAACTGCCCATGAACTGAGAAAAGTCAAGCGTGCAGCTGCCACGATGCCACTTGCCACCAGTTTGGCCATATTTCAGAGCTGCAACATCACTGGAGTGCCCAAAAGCACAAGGTGTGCAATACTCAGAGACATGGCCAAGGTAAGAAAGGCTGAAAGACGACCACCACTGAACAAGACACACAAGCTGAAACGTCAAGACTGGGCCAAGAAATATCTCAAGACTGATTTTTCTAAGGTTTTATGGACTGATGAAATGAGAGTGAGTCTTGATGGGCCAGATGGATGGGCCCGTGGCTGGATTGGTAAAGGGCAGAGAGCTCCAGTCCGACTCAGACGCCAGCAAGGTGGAGGTGGAGTACTGGTTTGGGCTGGTATCATCAAAGATGAGCTTGTGGGGCCTTTTCGGTTTAAGGATGGAGTCAAGCTCAACTCCCAGTCCTACTGCCAGTTCCTGGAAGACACCTTCTTCAAGCAGTGGTACAGGAAGAAGTCTGCATCCTTCAAGAAAAACATGATTTTCATGCAGGACAATGCTCCATCACATGCGTCCAAGTACTCCACAGCGTGGCTGGCAAGAAAGGGTATAAAAGAAGAAAATCTAATGACATGGCCTCCTTGTTCACCTGATCTGAACCCCATTGAGAACCTGTGGTCCATCATCAAATGTGAGATTTACAAGGAGGGAAAACAGTACACCTCTCTGAACAGTGTCTGGGAGGCTGTGGTTGCTGCTGCACGCAATGTTGATGGTGAACAGATCAAAACACTGACAGAATCCATGGATGGCAGGCTTTTGAGTGTCCTTGCAAAGAAAGGTGGCTATATTGGTCACTGATTTGTTTTTGTTTTTGAATGTCAGAAATGTATATTTGTGAATGTTGAGATGTTATATTGGTTTCACTGGTAAAAATAAATAATTGAAATGGGTATATAATTGTTTTTTGTTAAGTTGCCTAATAATTATGCACAGTAATAGTCACCTGCACACACAGATATCCCCCTAAAATAGCTAAAACTAAAAACAAACTAAAAACTACTTCCAAAAATATTCAGCTTTGATATTAATGAGTTTTTTGGGTTCATTGAGAACATGGTTGTTGTTCAATAATAAAATTAATCCTCAAAAATACAACTTGCCTAATAATTCTGCACTCCCTGTATTAGTGACTCTTAAGCAACCAGAAACTACATTTATCCGGCATCCACCAATCCATGTGGGTGTCGGATAACTGAGAGTCTACTGTATATTTTTACTAATGCATATATTGTTTCATAGACCTTTTGGATAGTTATATATTTTATGAGCATAGGAAGAAGCAAACTGAAATATGTATACAGTATTTAATGTATTCATGAACAGAAACATAAAAAACATTTTTTATAATGACATCATAGTCTTGTGTGACCTTGGGACACCCGGATATCAGAGTAATCTGGGACAACCCCTGTATTGCGCTGAGGAATATGTTGGCGCGTTATAAATAAAGGATAATAATAATAACCAAAAGGAGAGGAGATAAGGGGGAGGTCCTGGGAAGTGCGGGCGGAGAGGAGGTAAGGGGGAGGTCCTGGGAAGTGCAGGAGGGAGAGGAGATAAGGGGGAGGTCCTGGGAAGTGCGGGCGGAGAGGAGGTAAGGGGGAGGTCCTGGGAAGTGCAGGAGGGAGAGGAGATAAGGGGGAGGTCCTGGGAAGTGCAAGGAGGGAGAGGAGATAAGGGGGAGGTCCTGTGAAGTGCAGGGAGGGAGAGGAGATAAGAGGGAGGTCCTGTGAAGTGCAGGATGGAGAGGAGATATATAAATGTTATATATAAATGTTGGATATATATTCTTATTATTTTGTATAAGAATAATTTATAATTAAATAAATAGAACTAAGTGGAAATCGTCTTATTACTGAGTATAAAAATATATAATATTACTAGTTCAGTACTTTAGGATTTTTCAGAAAATATTGCAAAAAAAATTATCAACATTTATCTACAATAATCAAAGGCCTCCGGTCCCAAGTTAACATGGCATTGACATCTCTTACATCGACTTTATATTTTTCCTTTCTTTTTTTCTCAGATGGAATTATTCAAGATTCAATTCACAAAGGTTGTGCCGGCGACTTCCCCTGTGATACACGGATCTACCATTCTGCTAATGGGATACATTTAGCACAGAACTTTGAATGCTGCTCCGGGAATTGCTGCAATGCCGGGAAGTTTAATGGTAACTTACAAATAAGAAAGTAATCATCACATATACATCACTAAAAGACCAGAACCATGGCATTTTTATAGTAGGCTTTTTTTGAAAAACTTGATTTCACAGCTTTCAATTTACAACTAGTGTTTCCATATTTGCTCTTAATGATGACAGACATTTTGTTTTTGTTTGTATAAAGATTAGAAACTTGAAAGTACTGGAAGGAAATGTTCTTTTAGATGTTTAGTATTCACTTTTGTTTTTTATTAAAAACATCCTTTGAATAAAGACAGAGAGTAAAGACATAGCAATTACTTTAATGATTCAGTGCATTGTTCTTTTTTTGTAATATACTTTGTCACTGTCTTAACCCATATATTTTTTAATACAAGTGTTACATTTTCACATTTGGTCTGAACAGAGAAAACCCGAAGACAAGGGTATCTCCAAAGGGATTCAAAAATACATAAACATAAAGCCAAAATTACCAAGCTATGGCCCATGTGTCTATGAGTGTCTACACATGTGCATATGTTTTGTTTGCTGCATTAGAAAAAGGGAATAAATAATATTTTTCTTAGTATTGTTGGCATTTGCACCAATTTAACAATTACCGTATGTGGTATACAAATATGATCATTAAAGACATCATTAATCAATATTCTACTTTATACATATTTTCTGTATTTATACACTATTACAATACATAGATAATATAACTTACTAATGCTCTAGACTTACTATTTCTCACTACAGTTGCAGCAATTCTCATAGTAACAGATCTCCTATGATAGTAAGACCTCCATCTTGCTAATGCTCACATTTATATGATACACGGGCCCGCACATTATGGTGTATTTCATTTCCCTGTGAAATGTCACAAATGACAGAGCCCTCACCAGTCACATTATGTGGGCACATGATATACCTGGGAGCGAGTGCTCATAGGCCCAGGTCACTGATAAACCTGCAGTATTATATTTCTAGAAAAGGACGTCAGTTAATAACAATATGTTTGCTCCTATTGAATGTTTGCCATAATCTTTGTCTTTTTTAGCTTTGAGCAGCAGGCCCTTACATATAGGTCCTATAATTCCTCCTCACTTTCAGCCATCAGATTGGTATCATCAGTGTATCTGAGGTTGGTGATATTTCTTCCACCAGTATTGATTCTGGCTTCGATTCATTCACATGATAATACTCTGCATATAAGTTGAATAACTCGTTTCCCAATCTTGAACCTTTCTGGTATTCCATGTTCGGTGTTAACTGTGGCATCTTGGTCACATACAGATTATTCAGGAGGTGGATGAGATGATCTGGTACTACTTCAAGAACTTAGCACCTGTTGTTGGTCAAAGGCTGTAGAATAATCTAGTAGAAGTAAATGTTTTTTTGGAACTCTCTTGCTTTTCTCTATAAGCCATCCTCTAAAGACATCATTAATCAATATTCTACTTTATACATATTTTCTGTATTTATACACTATTACAATAAATAGATAACATAACTTACTAATGCTCTAGACTTACTATTTCTCACTACAGTTGCAGCAATTCTCATAGTAACAGATCTCCTATGATAGTAAGACCTCCATCTTGCTAATGCTCACATTTATATGATACACGGGCCCGCACATTATGGTGTATTTCATTTCCCTGTGAAATGTCACAAATGACAGAGCCCTCACCAGTCACATTATGTGGGCACATGATATACCTGGGAGAGAGTGCTCATAGGCCCAGGTCACTGATAAACCTGCAGTATTATATTTCTAGAAAAGGACGTCAGTTAATAACAATATGTTTGCTCCTATTGAATGTTTGCCATAATCTTTGTCTTTTTTAGCTTTGAGCAGCAGGCCCTTACATATAGGTCCTATAATTCCTCCTCACTTTCAGCCATCAGATTGGTATCATCAGTGTATCTGAGGTTGGTGATATTTCTTCCACCAGTATTGATTCTGGCTTCGATTCATTCACATGATAATACTCTGCATATAAGTTGAATAACTCCTTTCCCAATCTTGAACCTTTCTGGTATTCCATGTTCGGTGTTAACTGTGGCATCTTGGTCACATACAGATTATTCAGGAGGTGGATGAGATGATCTGGTACTACTTCAAGAACTTAGCACCTGTTGTTGGTCAAAGGCTGTAGAATAATCTAGTAGAAGTAAATGTTTTTTTGGAACTCTCTTGCTTTTCTCTATTATCCATCGGAAATTGGCAATTTGATCTCTTGGGCTTCTTTCTCTGCGGCTTGCATATCTGGTAGTTATATATTGATGGAGCCCGTAGGGGACAAGGGGAGCCGGGTCCTCTACTTTACAGAAATTAACAACAACAAAAATAAAAATCAAGAAAAAAATATTAGGCAGCATTGTCTCTCCCCAAGAGTGGGGCCCAATGCATTGCACCATCCACACTGGTGGTATTTCTACCCCTGCTTTTAAGTACTTATTTTTAAAGTAACTGACTCTTTAAGCAGCAAGATTTCCAATATAATATTTCTGCTCTCAGTTTGAAATGTGCTACATTAATTATTAATAAATTAAATGTATAATGAAGAAATATGTATAGGGAAGGTTTTTCAGCAGATTTTTCATTATATTGAAGACCCAAGTATTTTTTGGGTTTCCAGTGTTTAACAGACAAGGTATGACTTTGCGAATGTCTTCAAGATTTTATGCTATAAATACAGCAATATACCATATATTACAGGTATGCTGTGAGATGTAGTCTTATTTAAACACAAGTTTGCGACTGTACAGTAGTAACTATACTTATAATCTTTGCCATAATGTGTTTATTATTCTATACTAGTGACCCCTGATGACACCGAAGACCCCAATGGAAGAGAATGTCCATCTTGCCTTAAACTCGGTTTGGAGGAATGTAATGCCACTGAAGTTATGATGTGCAGAGGGTCTCGGAATAAATGTATGGAATACATTGGGAGAGTTAGAAATCTAGGTAAAATTTTTAAATTCCTTGATATTCAAAAAAGTATTAAATTAGTTTCATCTGTCGATAGAAAATACATTTAATATCTACGGGGTATTAACAATGATTAAATTATACTGATTACTAACATAAGAAATTTTCATTGCAGATGGTACAGAAACTGACTATAGTGTGAAATCATGTACATCACCTGAGATGTGTGAAAAAGGATTTGGCATTGGACTAGGATATCGTGAAGAGTTCCACAAGGTTTTCAGTTGTGACTGATCACTCAAAGCTGTAGTTATTGGCAAAGTACAATAATGAACACTAATAAATATTTTATTACTCTGTATTATGACTTTACTGTTTTGATTCTCAACCCAATTATCATATAAGGACGGCATTTCTGGTGTAAACATTATTAAATCTGTCCTTGATACCCTAAGAATGTATTTCCTATATCTAACAATCGTCATCTAAATGGAGACTGTTACAACCAATTTGTAATATTTGCAAATTAACTGTTAAACAATGATAGATATCCATGTAATATGAAACTAACAAGAAAGATTACATTGTACTAGGTTGCCTAGTATAAAAATTGGTTTAAAAATAATTTAGTGAGGGGGGGGGAGACACAAAGGAGGGGAGAGGGGGAAGGGACACAGGGGAGGGTGGGGAAGAGACACAAGGGAGGAGGAAGAGACACAGGGGAGAGGAGATGGGTGGAAGAGAAATGGGAGGGGAGAGGTGGAGGGAAGAGACACAGGGGAGGGGAGGGGGGGGAGACACATGGGAGGGGAGAGTGGGGGGAAGACACAGGGAAGGGGGGAGAGAAACAAGGGAGGGGGAGGAGTGGAAGAGACACAGGGGAGGAGAGAGGCACAGGGCAGAGGAGAGAGGGAAAAAAAGGGGAGGGGAGAGGTGGAGGCAAAAAAACAGGGGAGAGGGAGGAAGAGACACAATGGAGAGGGGGATGAGATGGAGGGGAGGGGGAAGAGACAGAGGGGGAGATGGAGGGGAGAGGGGGAAGAGACACAAGGGAGGGGAGAGGGGGAGGAAGACACATGGGAGAGGGGTAGAGGGAAGGAAGACACAAGGGAGGGGGAAAACGCAGGATGGGGGAGACACAGGGGAGGAGAGAGGGGAGAAGTGACACAAGGAGGGGAGAGGTGGGCTAAGAGACACAGAGGAGAGGTGGAAGAGACACGGGAGGGGGAAAGAGACACATGGGAGGTAAGAGGGGGAAAGAGACACAGGGGAGTGTGGGGAAGAGACACAGGGGAGGGGGAAGAGACTCAAGGAAGGGAGAGGTGGGGGTAGAGACACAGGGGAGGGGAGAGGGGGGAGAGACACAGGGGAGGGGGACAGATGCAGGGGAGGGTGGGGAAGAGACACAGGGGAGGAGGAAGAGACAAAGGGGAGGGAAGGGGGAAGAGACAAAGGGGAGGGAAGAAGGAAAGAGACACAGGGGAGGGGAGAGGGAGAAAGAGACACAGGGGAGGGAAGAGGGGGGAAAGACATAGGGGAAGGAAGGGGGGAAGAGTGACAGGGGGGAAGAGCCACATGGAGAGAAGGTGGGACTGACACACTGAAGGGGGAGACACAAGGAAGAAGGGAGAGGGGTGAGTAAGAGAAAAATTAAAAATGATACTGTCATTTTAGACGGGCAATTTACTAATACATATATACTGTGAAGATCCAAGCTAGAGGTCCATCACTTTCTGCCTTAGCACTACAGGAATCCCCCTCTTACAGCTGGCAATCTTCTCAGAAGGAATGGGCCTCTCGGTGACTGGCAGTCATATCATGATCGAAAGCATAACAGGAACACAGACTCAGCATTGCAATGTGATTTCTAGCACAGGGGAGGGGGAAGAGGCACAGGGAAGAGAAGTGCGTAGAAGAGACACAGGGGAGGGAGAGGTGAGGGAAAGAGATACAGGGGGAGAGGGGAAAAGACACAGGGGAGGGGAGGGAGGGAAAACACAGGGGAGGGGGGAAAGACACAGCGGAGGGGGAAGAGACATACGGGAGAGGGAGGGGTGGAAGAAACAGGGGAGGGGAGAGGTGGGGAAAGAGACACTGTGGAGAAGGAGGAAGAGACACAGATTAGAGGGGGGGAGAGAAAGAGGGGAAGGGGGAAGAAACGGAGCGGATGGTAGGAAGAAACACAGGGGAGGGGAGAGAGGGAGGAAGACACAGGGGAGCCTTTCCTCTTAAAGAAATTACACCATTCCTTATGTATTCCAGAAAGCATGGTTTAATATGGAAAAAAAAATCATTATCATTATTTAGAATATAAAGTACAATACATAAAACCACCAGCACTGTATTATGTATGATCACTTGTCACTGCTATTTATATGGGTCACTGCTAGCTATGTGGTGGAAGGTTTAAATAGCAAATCTCTACATAAAAAAAATCATATAATGCTATATATGTTATTTTGTAACATTATCTGTGGGGGTCTGTTAAAGTGACACAGAAAAAGGCCACAATTATTGCAGTAATGAAAGATACACACATACATAATATTTTTACATATAGTTACCAAAAACAAATTCATGGGAGTGTCAGATAACTGACATTGAAAGTTGGGTATTTTAAGCATCTGAAGAGGTTCTCCTACTCTCCTAATGACTAGATTAAGTGATTCATTTTTGGGGTGTAGTTGGTAGATTTATACATTTAAATCAGAATATGACTTTAGGTTAACTGAAATTAAAGAACCTTTTCAGTGTAATCAATTCCATTGTATAACATATTTTATTGTAATAACTCATTATAATATGCATTCTCATGTTTTAAAATTTATGTTTCCACTATGGCGGCAGACATTTGTTTATTATCAGTCCTGCCTTTATATGCAGACCTCCATCTTGCAATTTCTGTATATTGATTTTTGAGGACAAGCCCTTGCTTGTCCTCAAAAATCAAGGGCTGACATTTTGTAAAACTATGAAGTAAATAGCAATTAAAAGTAGAAAGAGAAACAAGGGGTAGGGGAAGCGCATCCACCATCCATTTTTGGTGCAGGTCACTATGGTAAGGACTACCCCTGTCATAACAACAGCTACACTTCTACTAATGACAGGTTTTATTACCTTGAGAGTTACAGACGTTAGCAACAGGAGATCCATCTTTGATAAAGCTACACAAAGTGAAGAAACGCATCTGTCCAAGATACACACAAACTATACATTTTTTTATTGTGTTTGTGAATCGATTAATAGTACATTAAATGGCATACTGTTTTATCTCCACAAGTTCTTCCCGAAGTTGATTACTTCATGCAAAAGGATGTTTTATTACATCAAAAGGAATATCTTTGTAGAAACCACAGTAGCATAGTTATATACTATTGGCTATCAATACTAAGACACTCTACCCATATGTTTATACTGCATACTCCATTTCATTTGTGGGATTCCTGACCACAGTAGAAGATCTGGTGAATGTCTGATGTGAAATGTTCTCTTCAAGTCCTTTAAGTTCATTAATTGAAGAAAAATTGATTTTTAACTTTGTTATCTAATGTCTGACCACGTCCAATTTGCCTTGGTTCATAGCTCTAACATTTCAGGTCCCTATGCTGAATCTTTGTAGCAGCAGACTTTCCTTTCCCCTCCAAACAAGTCCACAGCTGGGTGTCCTCTCTGCTTTGGCCCAACCACTTCATTAAATCTGGTACTATTCATACTCGCCCTCTACTCTTTCTCAGTAATGTGGTAGGTACATTCAGAAAGGGGCATCTTTCAGTGCCATATCATTAAGTCTCTGATTGTGCTTGTCCATAAAGTTATCTTAGAAAAGTTACTGGAGTGGTTTGCTAGTTCCTTCTTTAGTGGACTGCGATTTGTCTGACTTTGCTGTGACCTGCCCATCTTGGGTGAACCTACATGGTATATCACCAGTCATATCCACAACTTATAAAATCTCCCTAAACCTAACAGTGCATCATCAATCTATTAAACCCTTTTTGCAATTAATGTTTAATTTTCTATTTTAGCCAGTCTAATAGCCCTTTTGAAAGACTTGTTGATTTCCTTGTTCCTTACGTAAAGCAGTCTTTGCCCCCCCCCCCCGCACCGTTTGTATAATTTAAATGCCTGTTTTACACTCTGTATATTGATCTTTAAATTATTGTTAAGCCACATTGGATGGGATTTACTCCTTTTACTTTTATTCCCACACGGTATATGCCGATGTGTATGTATATTTAGTACGGATTTAAATGTTATCCATTTATGTTCAGTGTTTTTACCTATCAGTTCTCTATCCCAGTCTATACTTTGTATTGCTGCCCTTTTAAAATTAATAGTTTGTTTTGGTCCCTTACAGTTTGGTTTTTAGTTCAATCTCAAATTAGTCAGTTCAGTGTTGTGATCACTGTTTCCCAAAGGTTGCCCTATTTCAACATTTGATACTATCACATATATAGTTGTGAGCGTACGAGTCGTTGCTCACGCTTGCGGGCTCGCGTAGCGAGCCCGCAAGAACTGCGTCCCTCGCGAAGCGAGGGACGCAGTTCGCTGCAAATGCGGGTCCTCGCGAAGCGAGGGCCCGCATTTGCGGTTGTGGAGGCTCAACGTCGGCTGTGTTAACACACACATACACACACACGACTTTTTTAACAGAATAAACCCAACCGCCCAGCCAACAAAAACCCAACAACGTCCCCGCTTGCGGGCTCGCGTAGCGAGCCCGCAAGAACTGCGTCCCTCGCGAAGCGAGGGACGCAGTTCGCCGCAAATGCGGGTCCTCGCGAAGCGAGGGCCCGCATTTGCGGTTGTGGAGGCTCAACGTCGGCTGTGTTAACACACACATACACACACACGACTTTTTTAACAGAATAAACCCAACCGCCCAGCCAACAAAAACCCAACAACGTCCCCGCAAATGCGGATCCTCGCGAAGCGAGGGTCCGCATTTGCGGTGGTGGGAGCATCCCAACATCGGCTGTGTTAACACACACATACACACACACACAACTTCATAACAAAAAAAAACTCAAAGTCGCCTCACACGCTTACACCCAGACACACAGACGCAAGACTTAACAAAAAAACAGTAAAAAAGGCCCTTCACACGCTTTTAACACACATACGCACGACTTAGAAACAAATACACTGCGTCGTACACGTAAAAGATAACTGCGTATATCGCAAAAAAATACGGCAACATCGCAACAAAATACGGCCGCATCGGAAAAAAATACGGCCGCGAAAGACCCATTCCAACCGCCGCGCATCAAAACATCACAAACACAAGAAATAAACACAACAAACACATAAAAAGCTTACTTACAGCACGGGGGGGCATCCGGCACCTCCAAAAGTTCATTTACACGTCCATTTAAGTCAAAACAAAGAGTTTAAACGAACGAAAATCGGCTAAGCGAGAGAAAAAATGGCCGCCGAACAAAACGAAAACGAGGCTCCAGACGTAACTACACTACACTTACTCGCAATAATGAAACACATACTATGCGGAACGGATCACACTCATATTAAACACCATTTTAACCACTAATACGCACAAAATGGCGGATGGAACGCAAATTGTAAGCTGGAACGCAAATAGCGCATGCGTATTACGTTCTAACGGTCTAACTTTCCAGAATGTTCTACAAGTTGATAAATACTGTCTATTTGACAGAGAAAAATACATTTCTCCTCAGGTGATGAACAGAGTGACTTCGAAGATAACTGCTGCTAAAACTTGAGAAGATAATTCTTTCCTAATTTACTACTTTACATTGTGCAAATTACAACTGAGAGGTAAGCTATAATATATTACTTATTTTCAAGACAGGACATCAAAAAAAAAAATTAAACAAGACAAAGAGGTTTATGTATACTGACAAGTGACACGCACATATATGCGTATAATGTATAGTGACAAGTGACACGCACATTTATGCGTATAATGTATACTGACATGTGACACGCACATTTATGCGTATAATGTATACTGACAAGTGACACGCACATTTATGTGTATAATGTATAGTGACATGTCACATGCACATTTATGTGTATTGCCCCTGCAACAAACTAATTAAACAACTACATTTAAATTACAGTAAAAAAAAATAAGTTGGAGATATTAAAATACTATTAAAATATGAGTCATGTATACTGATATGTGACACGCACATATATGTGTATCATCTATAGTCACATGTCACACACACATTTATGTATGTTGGCCAAAAATAAAAATAAGGTTAATTTAACAATTAAAATATGATTCATGTATAGTGATATGTCACACGCACACAAAAAAATTACTTTCAACTATGGAAATGTGCTTCATGTATGTGACATATGTGTGTAGACCCCACCAAAAAATAATGTTAATTCAAATTAATTACAGAAGTATAATTCAATGAAATTAATTTACTGCAATTCAATAGATCACCTAAAACTCAATCTTTCTACTTTTTTAAATATTCAAACAGACTCTGCATCAACAGCGTCTCTCAACAATTTGCACCGTGCACTGTGAAGCACAATCCCTTTTAAAGAACACCAACAAAGAACAAGAGGTAAGATACAAAAATACTTTAAATGCTGAAAAGGCCATGGTTTGTTAAATACAAATAAAAATTTTTATAATTCACTATTTCACTTTATTTTTCAAACAGACACTACAAGAAGACCGGCGGATTAAGATTGGCAGGAGGGGACCCTCTGTCATTCCACACTTCAATCAAGGTAAAGTATTTAAGTATAAAAAAGAACCGAACCATGAGCCTTATTCAATTGTGAGTTGGCTAATTGAATAGGGCTTTATATAAGCACATAATAGGTCTTCACTAACTAAAAACTTCTGTCAAAAAATATTTTATGTGCTTATATAGAGCCCTATTCAATTGGTCAAAACGCAATTGATTCAGGACCTAAATATGTTTAATGGCCGAGGGCCTCATTCAAATGTGATTGTTTAACAATGTATAACCATTAGAAAAAACACTACATAAGTATAACAAAAGTGGTGCCCATCAAACAGGATTTACATTTACATTCTTATTTTAATGTTTAACAACCTATAAGCCTTAGAAAGAAGCCTAAATAAGCATACCAACATTGGTGCCCACCAAACAGTATTGTATGAAAACTCACACAAACACATAACAAACTACATTTACATTCTTATTTTATGTTTAACAACCTATTAGCATTACAAAACTACATTAATAAACATACCAACAGTGGTGCGCATCAAACAGGATTGTATGAAAACTCACACAAACACATAGCAAACTACATTTAGATTCTTATTTAATGTTTAACAACCTATAAGCCTTAGAAAGAAGCCTAAATAAGCATACCAACAGTGGTGCGCACCAAACAGGATTGTATGAAAACTCACACAAACACATAGCAAACTACATTTAGATTCTTATTTAATGTTTAACAACCTATAATCCTTAGAAAGAAGCCTAAATAAGCATACCAACATTGGTGCCCACCAAACAGGATTGTATGAAAACTCACACAAACACATAGCAAACTACATTTACATTCTTATTTTATGTTTAACAACCTATAAGCCTTAGAAAGAAGCCTAAATAAGTATACCAACAGTGGTGCGCACCAAACAGGATTGTATGAAAACTCACACAAACACATAGCAAACTACATTTACATTCTTATTTTATGTTTAACAACCTATAAGCCTTAGAAAGAAGCCTAAATAAGCATACCAACAGTGGTGCGCACCAATCAGGATTGTATGAAAACTCACACAAACACATAGCAAACTACATTTAGATTCTTATTTAATGTTTAACAACCTATAAGCCTTAGAAAGAAGCCTAAATAAGTATACCAACAGTGGTGCGCACCAAACAGGATTGTATGAAAACTCACACAAACACATAGCAAACTACATTTACATTCTTATTTTATGTTTAACAACCTATAAGCCTTAGAAAGAAGCCTAAATAAGCATACCAACAGTGGTGCGCACCAAACAGGATTGTATGAAAACTCACACAAACACATAGCAAACTACATTTAGATTCTTATTTAATGTTTAACAACCTATAAGCCTTACAAAGAAGCCTAAATAAGCATACCAACAGTGGTGCGCACCAAACAGGATTGTATGAAAACTCACACAAACACATAGCAAACTACATTTACATTCTTATTTAATGTTTAACAACCTATAAGCCTTACAAAGAAGCCTAAATAAGCATACCAACAGTGGTGCGCACCAAACAGGATTGTATGAAAACTCACACAAACACATAGCAAACTACATTTACATTCTTATTTAATGTTTAACAACCTATAAGCCTTACAAAGAAGCCTAAATAAGCATACCAACAGTGGTGCGCACCAAACAGGATTGTATGAAAACTCACACAAACACATAGCAAACTACTTTTACATTCTTATTTTATGTTTAACAACCTATAAGCCTTAGAAAGAAGCCTAAATAAGCATACTAACAGTGCTGCGCACCAAACAGGATAGTATGAAAACTCACACAAACACATACCAAAGTACATTTACATACTTATTTTATGTTTAACAATCTATAAGCCTTAGAAAAAGGCCTAAATAAGCATACCAAAAGTGGTGGACACCAAACGGGATTGTAGAAAAACAAAGAAATAATGTCATTTTTTAGTTCATACAAATACATTAAAATAATATTACATTTTCATTTTTATTTTATATCAGATACTGCGTCAAGAACATCGGAACAGGAGTTTCAACTGAGAACCACACCAGCGGACGAGGACTTTCAACAGAGGACCAGACCATTGGACGAGGACTTTCAACAGAGGACTACACCATCGGACGAGGACTTTCAACAGAGGACCAGACGATTGGACGAGGACTTTCAACACAGGACCAGACCATCAGACGAAGGCTTTCAACACAGGACGAACAAAGATTCTGCTTCAAATCAAACTTCAACCAAGGTACAGTATAACAAGTAAAAAAAGAGAAAAATTAATTAATATTCTTCTTTAATGTTTAACCACCTATAAGCCTTAGAAAATAGCCTACAGAAGCATACCAAAATTGTGGCGCACCAAAAAGGATTGTAGAAAAACACAGAAATAATGCAATTTTTTCGTTAATACAAAGACATTCAAATAACATAACATTTTCATTTTTATTTTATAACAGATACTGCATCAAGAACATCGGAACAGGAGTTGGAACTCAGGACCACACCAGAGGACGAGGACTTTCAACAGAGGACTACACCATCGGACGAGGACTTCCAACACAGGACCAGACCATCGGACGAAGGCTTTCAACACAGGACCAACAAAGAATTTTGCTTGAAATCAAACTTCAACCAAGGTACAGTATAAAAAGTAATATCTATCATCTATCTCTTATTTGTCTTTTAGGGCCAATAATCTTTAACAATAAATACAAACTTCAATGTAAACTTAAAAAATAAATTGGCATAGTCCAAAAAAGTCCAAAAACACAGAATCTATACAATTTGTCATTGTAACATTCCAGTCCTAAACCCTAATTTAATTGCCATTTGACAAATTGAATAGTGCTGTAAATAAGGACATAACATCTTTTTTAAAATACCTTTTTAGTTACTGAAACACTTGCTTTTGGATACATGTTTAATAAATAAAAATGTCTTTAAATAATTATCTCATGCCCTTATTTAGACTTTTATTCAATTGAACGCATTGAAATTGATTAACTATAAAATGTTAACACACTATTGATAACTATATGTCATGAAAAACAACTTAACATCTCAAAATAAACTAATGGTACATTATTTTATTTTTACAGATTAACATGGCTGATAATGAGAGTAAACAAGAAAAGAAAAGACGCCAAGCTAGAGAACGACGACAGAGAGCAGACAGCCAGCAGACACCGGAGAAGAAGGAAATTCGACGAGAAAAAGAACGCAAAAGAATTGCAAGCAAAAGACTGTCACTTGCAGAAATTAAAGATATGTAAAAAAAAACTACAAAGAAAATAAAGCATTTACAACCTGTTGCTCAAACATCAGATGACATTTTGCCAGAAAAAAGACAAGAGATACAAAAAAAAGCAACAAAGAAAACAAAGCATTTAGAACCGTTTCATGAAACATTAGATGAAATTTTACCTCAAACAATACAACATATACCAAGAAAAGCAACGAAAAAAACAAAACATTTAGAACCTGTTGTTGAAACATTATATGACATTTCACCTGATGAATATGAAAGGCAAAATCCTATATGCTTTGCAAATTGTCCTCTACTCAAGTCTTTAGCAGTAGAGGTTCATAGTTGTGGGGACATGACTACTCAATGTCAGTTTTGTGAGGCTTATTATTTTAAACAGGAGAGACCCAGAGATGGACAATTTATTAGTTGTTGTCAAAAAGGCAAGTTCAAACTTCCAGAAAGGAAAGAATTTCCAATTTATTTACAAAATATTATGACTGAACCTACTTTTCCAAACTACAAAAATTTTAAGACAAACATAAGATCCTACAATAGTGCCATATCCTTTGCATCCATGGGGGCAACATTAGCTGCTAATGTACCAGGACATGGTCCTTACTGTTTTAAAGTCCAAGGACAAATTTATCATCGCACTTCCCATTTACATCCAGAGGAAGGAAATAAAAGAAAATTCGTTCAACTATATGTCCTAGATACAATGGAAGCTGTTGACCAACGTATGCAGATGGAAGAAAATAAAAAATGCTTACCCACTGTTTTCATAGAGCTAAATAACATTATGGACAACAATCCCTACAGTAAAGCTTATAAAAAATTGGCAGAAGTAGAAAATGAACAACTACTTCATTCACAAACACATCAATTACCAATGCCGAAGGTTAATATGGTGCTTAAAAGAGACAGACATACTGATAAACGTCGTTATAACTTGCCAACAACAAATGAGGTTGCAATGGTGTTTCACAATGATGAAGGAGAACCACCATTTCAAAGAGACATACGAATATATCCTAGAAATGAGGACCAACCGTTTATTAATATGAGTATCTTAAGTCCAAATTTAGATCCAATGACATATCCCATCTTTTTCCCACACGGAGAAGCAGGTTGGCAACCAAAATTAACTCTTCCCAGTTACCCAAATGCTAAAGCCAGAATCCGAAATAATGTTTCTATGCTTGAATTTAAAGTAGCTCAAATTGCCATTCGCAATGTATTTAATCCAATTTTATGTGGTGGGAAACTAACACAACAATGGATTATTGATTCATATTTGCAAGTTGAGGCAAATAATTTAAACTTTATAAAATATCAACAAGATAAACTTCGTGTAGAACAATATTCTGGACTCATGGACTATGTTGCTGACGTGGCTACAAGCAGAGACATGACAGCTGGCAAAGCCATCATTTTACCATCTTCCTTTCAAGGATCTCCTCGGAATATGAGAGAAAGATACAATGATGCTATGGCTATTGTGACAAAATTTGGCAAACCCGATTTATTTGTGACATTTACATGTAATCCACAATGGCCAGAAATTACACTAAATCTACTTCTTGGACAAACTGCTTCAGATCGACCAGATTTAGTAGCCAGAGTTTTTAAGATTAAATTAAATGAATTAATACGTGACTTCACTATAAATCAGTTATTTGGCAAATGTCTTGCTTATGTATATACCATTGAATTTCAAAAAAGAGGCCTTCCACATGCACATCTTCTAATAATACTTCAAGAAAAAGATAAATTAGATACTTCAGACAAAGTGGATGCAGTCATTGTTGCTGAACTACCAGATCCAGAACTATATGGTAGACTATATGAGATTGTTACTCATCGCATGATTCATGGACCCTGTGGTGACCTTAATCCACAATCACCATGTATGGAAAATAATAAATGTTCCAAAGAATTTCCCAAAGATTATAGAGACAAAACCTATGCCAATTGTGATGGATATCCACTTTATAAAAGAAGAGAAGGAGATAGTGCCATTATTCGTGGGAAAAAAGTGGACAATAGATATGTAGTACCCTACAATCCACATTTACTCATGAAGTACAACGCCCACATCAATGTAGAAGCCTGCACTTCCATCAAATCCATTAAATATGTCTACAAATATATTTACAAAGGTTACGATGCAGCTACTGTAGTCGTCAAAAGTGCAGACAACCCTGAAAGTAGTGAGTTGGTACATGATGAACTTGCATCTCATGTAGATGCTCGCTATGTCAGTGCGCCAGAAGCTATGTGGCGGCTTTTAAAATTTGAAATGCATGATAGATCACATGCAGTATATAGGTTAGCAGTACATTTGCCACAACGACATTTAGTCTATTTCCATGCTGGAAATGAAATGAATGCATTGGCCCAAAGTGAAGATCGTCACACTACACTAACTGCATGGTTTGCATTAAATTCCACTGATGCTGAAGCAACACAATACTTATATATTGAAATTCCATATCACTATGTTTTTGTGAATGGATTATGGAGACCAAGAAAAACCAGAGGCAATAAAATTATTCCAAGAATTTACACAGTCAGTCCAAGAGATGTTGAACATTTTTGCTTACGGATATTACTTTTAAATGTTCCTGGAGCACAAAGTTTTGAACACTTAAGAACTGTTAATGACATTGTATATGAATCCTTCCATTTAGCTGCAAGACATAGAAACTTACTCGCTGATGATACAGAGTGGGAAAGATGCTTAGAAGAAGCAGCACAATGTGAAATGCCACGACAGATGAGAGAACAATTTGCTTTTATTTGTATCTTCTCAAATGCTCCAAATGCATTAGCTTTGTGGGAGACTTTTAAAAGTAATATGGCTGAAGACTTTATGCGACGATACAATGAACCCATTGCACACTTAAAAGCGTTAATGGAAATCCAAGAAGTCTTTTTAACTCATGGATTAAGTTGTGCAAGTTTTAATTTGCCTGATCCAGGTCTTATAGATGACATTAACTTTGAAGACTATGACATTCAACTACAAGCAGAAAGAACAGAAGAAAGACTTGCAACTTTAAATACACTACAATTGCAAGCATTTCATGCCATTAAAAATGCTATAGATGATGACATGGTGACAGAGCGTTATTTCTATCTTGATGGACCTGGCGGATCAGGAAAAACATATTTGTACAATTTATTAATGAGTTCAGTACGAGCACAAGGAAAAATAGCAATGGCGTTTGCCACTACTGGAATTGCTGCACTTTTATTAGAAGGTGGAAGAACTGTTCATAGTGGATTTAAACTGCCAGTGCCTATTTTAGAAAATTCTGTGTCAGATATTCGCATGACATCCTTACAAGCAAAGAAATTGAAGAAATGTAAATTAATTATAATAGATGAGGCCACAATGATGTCATGCTATGCCCTCCAATGTATTGACCGTTTGCTTCGTGAAGTCATGGATAATATTTTTCCATTTGGTGGAAAGGTAATGTTGTTGGGTGGCGATTTTAGACAAACATTACCTGTTGTTGTACATGGAAATCGAACTGACATTATCGAAACATGTATAAAGTCAAGTACAGTATGGAAACATTTTACCCATCTTCAACTGCAACAAAATATGAGATCAGAAGGCCAAACTGATTTCAATGATTGGCTTATTAAAATTGGAGAAGGCAGAACAGAAAAAATACTAAATTTACCTGACGACACTGTAGAGATCCCACCTCATATGATTTGTCAACAAGATATTATATCGGCTATATTTGAAGGGAGCATAAATAACGAAGAATATTCCGAGCTTGCCAACCAAGTCATACTGACGTGTAAAAATAAAGATGCATTAATCCTCAATAATAAAATCTTAAAAAAAATTTATGCACCACAAAGAAATTATCACAGTGCTGATTCTGTACTTGCTGATGACAATGAAAGTCAGGCTAACTTTTCCACTGAATTCATAAACTCTTTAACTCCTTCTGGAATGCCACCACATATTTTGCAGCTAAAGAAAGGTGCAATTATCATGTTACTGCGAAATATGAATCCCAAAAAAGGCCTATGCAATGGCACAAGATTAATTGTTCAACAATTAAAGGACCATTTTATAGATGCTGAAATTTTAACTGGGACCCATAGAGGAGAGAGAGTTTTCATACCAAGAATAGATTTAGCACCAAGTGAAAGTAGTCTCCCTTTTATACTTCAAAGAAGACAATTTCCCATTATTATGGCATTTGCCATGACCATTAATAAATCACAAGGTCAAACTTTCAAATCTGTGGGTATTTTCTTGGAAGAACCAGTTTTTGCACATGGTCAATTGTACGTTGCGTTGTCAAGGTGCAAAAATCCACAGGCAATTAAAGTTTACATTGAAAACAATGAAAGTCAAGGTGATTTATTAGAAGATGGACGTATTTTTACTAAAAACGTTGTCTACTATGAAGTACTATAACTTTGAAGGATACAAATTAAAGATGCCAAGATTTTTTAAAAGCATTCCAAAATACATAACAATTGGTTGTTTAATTCAGTCATAATTAATGGAAGTCATGTTTATGAATGATTCGCCTCACAAAATACTTGCCTTGCATTGTTAGTAAAAATTATGTTAAAATGTTAAGTCACTATGTTAATGTTTCTAATGTTACAAGTTTAAAAAATATATTTTCAAGTTATTTCATTCAACAGATTACAAAGTGGATGTTAAGAGGTCAAGCACCTTTTAAGTCACAATGTAAATATTGTCTGTTATCTTAAGATTACTACCTACATTAATGTTTATCGCCAGTTTATGTGCTCAGTAATGAATTACTTTAATTACGTACGTTTTAAGAAGAGTTTTACTGTATGCCTTCCTCTACATTCAATGTATATTCAAGTTAACAATTATTGTGATAGAAATTGAATTTTAATACTGATTAATTTAAAGGTCAATTGTTTTTACATTCAAATGTTAATACTTTTAATAAAAAATTAGGTTACAAAATGTATTCACTATGTTCCTGTTTATAATGTTCAAAATTATACCAATGTTTTGTCAACTTCTAAACTTACATAAAAAATAAAGTTCAAGTTTAAAAATATATACTTTGAAGGTTATTGCTTACATATATTTTAAACTTCATGTTAAAATTTGCGACGTTTAAAGAAGGCTTTTTACTTTTTGCTTTCCTATTCATTCAATGTATATTAAAGTTAACAATTCTTCAGATACTAATTACATTTTAAAAAACCATTACATCAACATTTTACAAAAATACACGTTCATATTAAAATACTTACAAGTGTCAAAAATATATGTTAATAACTAAACAACTTGACAAACATATACATCACATTGCCGTCATTTTTTGACGGGCAAGTCGCTAGTATCTATATAATTTGTGAAAACTAAATCCAGATAGCTTAATTTCTAGTAGGCCCCTGTATAACCTGGGCCAGATAATGATCCCTGAGTGTACTCAAGAACCTGCTCCCCTTAGCTGCACTGCTGGTCTCATGTATCCAGTTTATTCCTATGACGTCACACACAGACGCATAGGAGCCACGCGGGCAGTTGTTTGGAGCTTAGGCGTTTAGCAATAATATAGACTTACCATCTATGAGAAACGAGTTATAATATCATCCACATGAATTACAATCGATAAATTAGTATAAAAATATAACTAAAGTGTGGAAGATACAGGACAACCTAGCTCCACAGATTGTATAGGGGAATATATAATTACACTACCACAGTAGTATTGGACTTTACCTTATAATATACTAGCGAATATACTTTACCTATTTTGAAGCATTGTGTTGAAGAGCTGTGAACCTTGTTTGATGTTGGTGCAGCATTAGTGTTGTGGAGCTCCTCTATAAGCATGGTGAATGTGTGCAGTGTAATACTGTGCGTGCGCGAGGCTAAACCGTTAACGTAGTGGTGTACTTCCGCATTTGCGTAAAATGGCGGTTTCTATATGTTGTCCGTCTTAGCGGATTTTCCGTTGGTGCCTCGTAGTGGTTTTCGATTTCCGTGTGGTGTTTTGCGAGTGTGTTGTGGTGTTTTACGTGTGGAGAGTGATGTAGCCTCGTTTTCGTTTTGTCCGTCGGCCATTTTTTTTCTCGCTTAGCAATTTTCTTTGTGTGTAAAGTGTTTTTTTGGTATTTAAATGAAGGTGTAACTTGTTTTTTGGAGTGCTGGATGGTTCCTCTTGCTGTAGGTAAGCTTTTTATGTGTGTGTTGTGTGTATTTATTGTGTTGTAAATGTTTGTATGTCGGCGTGTTGCGTCCGATGTTTGCGAGGTCGTAATGAGTCGTAACGTGTCTCGTATGGTGTTTGCGTGTGTAGCCTCGTTTTCGTTTTGTTCGGCGGCCATTGTTTCTCTCGCTTAGCAAATATTTTCGTGTGTAAACTCTTTTATTTTGAGTGAAATGAAGGTGTAAGTTGCATTTTTGAGGTCCTGGATGCTACCTCTTGCTGTAGGTAAGTTTTGTATGTATGTGGTGTGTATATGTATTGTGTTTTTAATTTTGTAATGTTCGCGAGTAGCGTCCGAGTGTTGCGAGGCCGTAATGTGTGTGAACGTGTGTCGTATGTTGTTTGCGAGTGTCGTAATGTGTGTGTCGTGCTCTTTGGGTTGCGACTTGAACTTTGCGAGGGTCTCAGTTGCAGCAACTGAGACCCTCGCCTAGTGCCCTCGCTTCGAGAGGGCCTTGGCTCGCGTAGCGAGCCCGCGGCGTGAGCAACAACTCATACGCTCACAACTATATATGTGATGACTACAAAGCATGACTTGATAATATCCTATATCCTCAGTTAGCACAAGCACTTTATTTATTTTGTCTAATATCACTATATTACTATTTATTAATTATTTATTTTTATTGGCACTAACACTTTATAAAAGAGTAATATACACTACATTAAGGTGCAATATTTATAAGTGCAATTATCACTATTATTATTATAAGCACTAGACACTTTTTTATAAGTGGAATATTTATCAGTCCAAACACATAGGTCTTTGATCTGGGCCTATGCTTCTGCAACTCATATGTATCTCACTATAATTACATGCACTTTGTCATTCACTCATGTATTATCACTTTGTAAAAGAGGAATATAGAGCTTATTCAAATCACTTTAATCTTATAATTCTAGTTTAAACAAAGGAAGCCCATATCAATTTTCAATTCCCTTAAAAGCTTTATCTCGTCAGAATTTCAAATTTTAATAACAAGTTTTAACAATATCAATAAACGTTAAGTTTTATATTTTTGTTACTCTATATTGTTATTAGGGCAGAGGGTGTGCACTAATATCCCAAAGGATACTTGTTCTGTCCCTTTCCTTCTCTTACTTAGTAAATTTTATCCTCAAGTAGCACCCCTTCCCTCTATCCCAGAATCTTTTTTGATACCTAGAGCCACCTATTCATCCCATTTTTGTAATTAAAATGTTCCATGATTAGAATCTGCCCATGCTTAGCTGCATTTCCAATCTGTAACAATAATTGTATTTCCTCACTTTCAGCTATATTTGAGGGTTTATAGCATACTTCTACTAATATTATTTTGGAATTTTCTCCTCCGCTATTTAACTCTACCCACAAACATTCAATATTATCACTAGTTCCAGCATAAATATCTTCTCTGACTATAGGCTTAAATTAACATACAGACAAATCCCTCCTCCCATTTTACCATTGCCTCTATCTTTCCTAAATAGGTTATAACCATCCAGATTAACAGTCCAGTCATTAGATTCATCCACCATGTTTCTAACTATCCCATTCTCCTGGCAAGCTTCTGGCATTAGCAAGCATACACCTTATGTTAGGAGTCTGTACTTTTGAAGTGCCTGCCACTATACTTGAGTTACTTAGCAGTACCTCCCTATTGACTGTACTAACCCTCCCCATCTCCTCCTCCATGACTAGTTAATAATTTCCTTAATTTCCCCCTCTACACTTACTACCCCATTACTTCTATCTCGTCCTCCCCCCTCCACCTACTAGTTTAAAAACTAATTTAGCCGTTCTACCATCCTATGCCCTAGCACAAAAGCTCCCTCATCATTTAAGTGCAATCCATCCTCCCTCAAGCCATTAACATCCTCAATCCATTAACCTCCCTAAGCTCCATCTGTCTCCCTGGGCTAGCACGTGGCACTGGTAGAATCTCAGAAAATACTACCTTGGAGGTCTTTCCCCTAAGCTTATTCCCTAATTCTCTAAAATCATTCTCTCAAATAGTGTCCCCTACCACCAAAACCTGTCGGTTTCTCTGTCTAATCTGCCCTCCAACTCCTCCAGTAGAGATGTTCTCCCGGCTGTTAGAGGTAACAGCTATATCTGGCATTGCCATTCCTGAATGGACATCCCCAACAGTTTCACTCAATCTGGTAAATCTGTTGGTGCTTTCTCATTAGCCCCAGTTCTACCCTCCCTGCTAGGCGCAGCTAAACTGTGATCAGTGAACACCAGCTCCCTTTCCAGTGGAGCAATATCACTAAGTGCTGCAATTCTCCTCTCCAGTTCTCCAATATGAGCTTCCAGAGAGGCAACATGCCTACACCTCTCACAGAGGTATGGACCCTGGATCATCTGTTCCAGTAGTGTATACAAATGACAGGATGTACACTAAGTGAGGTTGCCACTGGACTGGCTCATAATTACAAATATATATATATATATACTATAATGTGACCCTTTTCTGAGTGTGAGTGTTTGAGTGTGTGAGTGTCTGTGTGAGTGTATGAGTGTCTGTGTAGGTGTCTGTGTGAGTTTGTGAGTGTGAAAGTGTGAGTGTCTGTGTGAGTGTCTGAGTGTGAGTGTCTGTGTGAGTGTCTGTGTGAGTGTTTTTATGAGAGTGTGTCATGGGGCAATTCACTGGAGGTGGGGGAGATCACTGGACAATTCACTGGGGCTGGGGGAGGTCACTGGGCAATTCACTGGGCTGGAGGGCAATTCACTGGGGCTGGGGCAGGTGATGGGGCAATTCACTGGGCCTGGGGAGGTAACAGGGTAATTCACTGGGGCTGGGAGAAGTCATGGGGCAATTCACTGGGGCTGGGGGAAGTCACAGGGCAATTCACTAAGGCTTAAGGGCAATTCACTAGGACTGGGGCAGATGATGGGGCAATTCACTGGGGCTGGAGGACAATTCACTGGGGCTGGGGCAGGCAATTCAATTGGGATGGGCGAGGTCACGGGGCAATTCACTGGGCCTGGGAGTTTACAGGGGGAATTCACTGGGGCTGGGGGAGATCACGGGGGCAGTTCACTGGGGCTGGGGAAGTCACAGGGCAATTCACTTGGGCTGGAGGGCAACTCACTGGGACTGGGGGAGGTCACGGGGCAATTCACTTTGCCTGGGGGAGGTCACAGGGCAATTCACTCGGGCTGGGAGAAGTCACAGGGCAATTCACTGGGGCTAGAGGGCAACTCACTGGGGCTGGTGGAGCTGATGGGGGCAATTAACTTGGGCTGTAGGGCAATTCACTGGGGCTGGGGCAGGTGATGGGCAATTCACTTGGGCTGGGGGAGGTCACGGGCAATTCATTGGGGATAGGGGAAATCACTGGGGCTAAGGGAGGTCACGGGGCACTTCACTGGGGCTAGAGGGCAAATCACTGGGGCTGGGGGAGGTGATGGTTCAATTCACTGGGGCTGGGGGAGATCACAAGGGGAATTCACTGGGGCTGGGGATTACTGGGGCAATTCACTGGGGCTGGGGGAGGTCACTGGTCAATTCACTGGGGCTGGAGGACAATTCACTGGGGCTGGGGCAGGTGATGGGGCAATTCACTGGGGCTGGGGGAAGTCACGGGGCAATTCACTGGGGCTGGAGGGCAATTCACTGTGGCTGGGGGAGGTCACGGGGCAAATCACTGGGGCTAGAGTGCAAATAACTGGGGCTGGGGCAGGTGATGGGGCAATTCACTGGGTCTGGGGGTTTACATGGGCAAATCACTGGTGCTGGGGGAGATCACAGGGCAAATCACTGGGTCTGAAGGTTTACAGGGGCAATTCACTGGGGCCGGGGCAAATCACGGGGGCCATTCACTGGGGCTGGGGTTTGTAGGGGCGATTCACTAAGGCTGGGGGAGATCACGGGGGCAATTCACTGGGGCTGGGGGAGATCATAGGGGCAATTCACTGGGGCTGGGGGAAATCACAGGGGCCATTCACTGGGGCTGGGGGTTTATAGGGGCAATTCACTAAGGCTGGGGAAGATCACTGGGGCAATTCACTGGGGCTGGAGGAGATCACTGGGGCCATTCACTAGGGCTGGGGGGTTACAGGGGCAAATCCCTGAGGCTGGGGGAAGTATCACCTGGGATATAGATAAAACAATCAGGGAAGGATGGGACACAGACCTTGTTTTGGGTATTACAGACATCTAAAGGAAAGCTGCACAATCCCCGGGCCAAAAAGATACAATGTATTATGTATGCTAATATACACTGGGATTTTCAGGAGTGTCAACATTGATAGAAAAAAGTTTGCAAATGCAAGAAATTCAGCAAAGTTTATGATAATGGTTTAAATGTTTATTTTGGTATTTTTTCATGCAAACATTTTTTTTTTAATACACTACTAATTATCCTCTATTAGATGCATTAATAACCCATCTCACTTGCATAAACCTTTAAGAGCAAAGTAAAACTACTTAGCTATTATATTGAACCTTTGCAGAAAAATTGTGAGAGAACTACTATGAGTGACTATGGCAAGTCAATGCCTCAAAAAACAGCAATATTTTCCATTGATTTTCTCCCTGCCAAAAAATTGTGTGGAGTGGCTCCTTCCCCAAAATATTTTTCAATTGAGACTTTACTGAGCCTGCACAAAATAGGGAGGACCCGCAAAGGGAAAAAGATGAGAAAAATATACAGGTACAAAATAGCCCTCACGAATTCACCTGGCACCTAAATACTTAACCCTTGAAGCAGAGGTCCTGATTGGACCCCCTGGCACCTTAATAATTAATCCTTGCCACAGAGATCCCAATTGGACCCCCCTAAAACCTCATATTAAACCCTATACGGATGACTATTCACTTCCACTGGGGCTGGGGGAGGTCATGGAGCAATTCACTGGAGCTGGGGGAAGTCACGTGGCAATTCACTTGGGCTGGAGGGCAACTCACTGGGGCTGGGGCAGGTGATGGAGCAATTCACTGGGGCTGGGAAGGGCACGGGGCAATTCACCGGGGCTGGAGGAGATCATTGGGGCAATTCACTGGGGCTGGGGGGTTACAGGGCAATTAATTGGGGCTGGGGGAGTTACAGGGCAATTCACTGGGGCTGAGGGAGTTACAGGAGCAATTCACTGGGGCTGGGGGAGATCATAGGGGCAATTCACTGGGGCTGGGGGGTTTACAGGGGCAAATCACTGAGGCTGGGGGAAGTATCACCTGGGATGTAGATAAAACAATCAGGGAATGAAGGGACACAGACCTCGTACTGGGTATTACAGAAAGCTGCCACACAATCCCCAGGCCAAAAAGATACAATGTATTATATATGCTAATATTCGTTGGGATTTTCAGGGGGTGTCAACATTGATAGAAAACAGTTTTCAAATGCAAGAAATTCAACAGACTTTATGGTAACGGATAAAATGTTTATTTTGGTATTTTTTTCATGCACACATTTTTTTTAATACACTACTAATTCTCCTCTATTAGATGCATTAATAACCCATTTCACTTTCATACACTTTTAAGAGCAAAGTAAAACTACCTAGCGATTATATTCAACCATCACAGAAAAATTGTGAAAGAACAAATACGTATTTCCCTCATTGACCTACCAATCAATTTAAAACTTTTGTGACATGCATTTTTCTTGTTTTTTTTTTGTTTTTTTTCTGTCTCTAACTGTTAAAATACACCTACCATTAAAATTATAGACTGATCATTTCTTTGTCAGTGGACAAACGTTCAAAATCAGCAGGGGATCAAATACATTTTTTAGCCCATCAGGTCAGATGGTGGCATCCACATTACTGAGGAAGAGCAGAGGGTGAGTACGAGTAGCACCAGATCTAATGAAGTGGCTGGGCTAAAGTCGAGAGGCCATCCAGCTGTGAATGGGTCTGGAGGAGAAAGAAAATTCCACCGCTGCAAAGAATAATTCATCCTATCAACCTGGAGTGTAAGAACTATGAACCAAGGCAAACTGGATGTGGGGAAACATGAGATAGCAAGGTTAACCATTGATATCCTGGGAATTAGTGAACTAAAATGGGAAATTTCACATCAGACAGCATCCAATTCTTTCTATTGTGGTTAAGAACCCCGCAGAAAAAATGGAATATCCCTCATAGTAAATCACAGGGTGGCCAAAGCAGTTACAACCCAGAATGATCTCAATACAAATTCATGGTAAGCCATTTAAGATCACACTGAACCAAATCTATGCTCCAAACATTTTAATAAACTAGCGACTTGCTCGTCAAAAAATGACGGCAATGTGATGTATATGTTTGTCAAGTTGTTTAGTTATTAACATATATTTTTGACACTTGTAAGTATTTTAATATGAACGTGTATTTTTGTAAAATGTTGATGTAATGGTTTTTTAAAATGTAATTAGTATCTGAAGAATTGTTAACTTTAATATACATTGAATGAATAGGAAAGCAAAAAGTAAAAAGCCTTCTTTAAACGTCGCAAATTTTAACATGAAGTTTAAAATATATGTAAGCAATAACCTTCAAAGTATATATTTTTAAACTTGAACTTTATTTTTTATGTAAGTTTAGAAGTTGACAAAACATTGGTATAATTTTGAACATTATAAACAGGAACATAGTGAATACATTTTGTAACCTATTTTTTTATTTAAAGTATTAACATTTGAATGTAAAAACAATTGACATTTAAATTAATTAGTATTAAAATTCAGTTTCTAGCACAATAATTGTTAACTTGAATATACATTGAATGGAGAGGAAGGCATACAGTAAAACTCTTCTTAAAACGTACGTAATTAAAGTAATTTATTACTGAGCACATAAACTGGCGATAAACATTAATGTAGGTAGTAATCTTGAGATAACAGACAATATTTACATTGTGACTTAAAAGGTGCTTGACCTCTTAACATCCACTTTGTAATCTGTTGAATGAAATAACTTGAAAATATATTTTTTAAACTTGTAACATTAGAAACATTAACATAGTCACTTAACATTTTAACATAATTTTTACTAACAATGCAAGGCAAGTATTTTGTGAGGCGAATCATTCATAAACATGACTTCCATTAATTATGACTGAATTAAACATCCAATTGTTCTGTATTTTGCAATGCTTTTAAAAAATCTTGGCATCTTTAATTTGTATCCTTCAAAGTTATAGTACTTCATAGTAGACAATGTTTTTTGTAAAAATACGTCCATCTTCTAATAAATCACCTTGACTTTCATTGTTTTCAATGTAAACTTTAATAGCCTGTGGATTTTTGCACCGTGACAACGCAACGTACAATTGACCATGTGCAAAAACTGGTTCTTCCAAGAAAATACCCACAGATTTGAAAGTTTGACCTTGTGATTTATTAATGGTCATGGCAAATGCCATAATAATGGGAAATTGTCTTCTTTGAAGTATAAAAGGGAGACTACTTTCACTTGGTGCTAAATCTATTCTTGGTATGAAAACTCTCTCTCCTTTATGGGTCCCAGTTAAAATTTCAGCATCTATAAAATGGTCCTTTAATTGTTGAACAATTAATCTTGTGCCATTGCATAGGCCTTTTTTGGGGTTCATATCTCGCAGTAACATGATAATTGCACCTTTCTTTAGCTGCAAAATATGTGGTGGCATTCCAGAAGGAGTTAAAGAGTTTATGAATTCAGTCGAAAAGTTAGCCTGACTTTCATTGTCATCAGCAAGTACAGAATCAGCACTGTGATAATTTCTTTGTGGTGCATTAATTTTTTTAAAGATTTCATTATTGAGGATTAATGCATCTTTATTTTTACACGTCAGTATGACTTGGTTGGCAAGCTCGGAATATTCTTCGTTATTTATGCTCCCTTCAAATATAGCCGATATAATATCTTGTTGACAAATCATATGAGGTGGGATCTCTACAGTGTCGTCAGGTAAATGTAGTATTTTTTCTGTTCTGCCTTCTCCAATTTTAATAAGCCAATCATTGAAATCAGTTTGGCCTTCTGATCTCATATTTTGTTGCAGTTGAAGATGGGTAAAATGTTTCCATACTGTACTTGACTTTATACATGTTTCGATAATGTCAGTTCGATTTCCATGTACAACAACAGGTAATGTTTGTCTAAAATCGCCACCCAACAACATTACCTTTCCACCAAATGGAAAAATATTATCCATGACTTCACGAAGCAAACGGTCAATACATTGGAGGGCATAGCATGACATCATTGTGGCCTCATCTATTATAATTAATTTACATTTCTTCAATTTCTTTGCTTGTAAGGATGTCATGCGAATATCTGACACAGAATTTTCTAAAATAGGCACTGGCAGTTTAAATCCACTATGAACAGTTCTTCCACCTTCTAATAAAAGTGCAGCAATTCCAGTAGTGGCAAACGCCATTGCTATTTTTCCTTGTGCTCGTACTGAACTCATTAATAAATTGTACAAATATGTTTTTCCTGATCCGCCAGGTCCATCAAGATAGAAATAACGCTCTGTCACCATGTCATCATCTATAGCATTTTTAATGGCATGAAATGCTTGCAATTGTAGTGTATTTAAAGTTGCAAGTCTTTCTTCTGTTCTTTCTGCTTGTAGTTGAATGTCATAGTCTTCAAAGTTAATGTCATCTATAAGACCTGGATCAGGCAAATTAAAACTTGCACAACTTAATCCATGAGTTAAAAAGACTTCTTGGATTTCCATTAACGCTTTTAAGTGTGCAATGGGTTCATTGTATCGTCGCATAAAGTCTTCAGCCATATTACTTTTAAAAGTCTCCCACAAAGCTAATGCATTTGGAGCATTTGAGAAGATACAAATAAAAGCAAATTGTTCTCTCATCTGTCGTGGCATTTCACATTGTGCTGCTTCTTCTAAACATCTTTCCCACTCTGTATCATCAGCGAGTAAGTTTCTATGTCTTGCAGCTAAATGGAAGGATTCATATACAATGTCATTAACAGTTCTTAAGTGTTCAAAACTTTGTGCTCCAGGAACATTTAAAAGTAATATCCGTAAGCAAAAACGTTCAACATCTCTTGGACTGACTGTGTAAATTCTTGGAATAATTTTATTGCCTCTGGTTTTTCTTGGTCTCCATAATCCATTCACAAAAACATAGTGATATGGAATTTCAATATATAAGTATTGTGTTGCTTCAGCATCAGAGGAATTTAATGCAAACCATGCAGTTAGTGTAGTGTGACGATCTTCACTTTGGGCCAATGCATTCATTTCATTTCCAGCATGGAAATAGACTAAATGTCGTTGTGGCAAATGTACTGCTAACCTATATACTGCATGTGATCTATCATGCATTTCAAATTTTAAAAGCCGCCACATAGCTTCTGGCGCACTTATATAGCGAGCATCTACATGAGATGCAAGTTCATCATGTACTAACTCACTACTTTCAGGGTTGTCTGCACTTTTGACGACTACAGTAGCTGCATCGTAACCTTTGTAAATATATTTGTAGACATATTTAATGGATTTGATGGAAGTGCAGGCTTCTACGTTGATGTGGGCGTTGTACTTCATGAGTAAATGTGGATTGTAGGGTACAACATATCTATTGTCCACTTTTTTTCCACGAATAATGGCACTATCTCCTTCTCTTCTTTTATAAAGTGGATATCCATCACAATTGGCATAGGTTTTGTCTCTATAATCTTTTGGAAATTCTTTGGAACATTTATTATTTTCCATACATGGTGATTGTGGATTAAGGTCACCACAGGGTCCATGAATCATGCGATGAGTAACAATCTCATATAGTCTACCATATAGTTCTGGATCTGGTAGTTCAGCAACAATGACTGCATCCACTTTGTCTGAAGTATCTAATTTATCTTTTTCTTGAAGTATTATTAGAAGATGTGCATGTGGAAGGCCTCTTTTTTGAAATTCAATGGTATATACATAAGCAAGACATTTGCCAAATAACTGATTTATAGTGAAGTCACGTATTAATTCATTTAATTTAATCTTAAAAACTCTGGCTACTAAATCTGGTCGATCAGAAGCACTTTGTCCAAGAAGTAGATTTTGTGTGATTTCTGGCCATTGTGGATTACATGTAAATGTCACAAATAAATTGGGTTTGCCAAATTTAGTGACAATAGCCATAGCATCATTGTATCTTTCTCTCATATTCCGAGGAGATCCTTGAAAGGAAGATGGTAAAATGATGGCTTTGCCAGCTGTCATGTCTCTGCTTGTAGCCACGTCAGCAACATAGTCCATTAATCCAGAATATTGTTCTACACAGAGTTTATCTTGTTGATATTTGATGAAGTTTAACTTATTTGCCTCAACTTGCAAATATGAATCAATAATCCATTGTTGTGTTAGTTTCCCACCACATAAAATTGGATTAAATACATTGCGAATGGCAATTTGAGCAACTTCAAATTCAAGCATAGAAACATTATTTCGGATTCTGGCTTTAGCATTTGGGTAACTGGGAAGAGTTAATTTTGGTTGCCAACCTGCTTCTCCGTGTGGGAAAAAGATGGGATATGTCATTGGATCTAAATTTGGACTTAAGATACTCATATTAATAAACGGTTGGTCCTCATTTCTAGGATATATTCGAATGTCTCTTTGAAATGGTGGTTCTCCTTCATCATTCTGAAACACCATTGCAACCTCATTTGATGTTGGCAAGTTATAACGATGTTTATCAGTATGTCTGTCTCTTTTAAGCACCATATTAACCTTTGGCATTGGTAATTGATGTGTTTGTGCATGAAGTAGTTGTTCATTTTCTACTTCTGCCAATTTTTTATAAGCTTTACTGTAGGGATTGTTGTCCATAATGTTATTTAGCTCTATGAAAACACTGGGTAAGCATTTTTTATTTTCCTCCATCTGCATACGTTGGTCAACAGCTTCCATTGTATCTAGGACATATAGTTGAGCGAATTTTCTTTTATTTCCTTCCTCTGGATGTAAATGGGAAGTGCGATGATAAATTTGTCCTTGGACTTTAAAACAGTAAGGACCATGTCCTGGTACATTAGCAGCTAATGTTGCCCCCATGGATGCAAAGGATATGGCACTATTGTAGGATCTTATGTTTGTCTTAAAATTTTTGTAGTTTGGAAAAGTAGGTTCAGTCATAATATTTTGTAAATAAATTGGAAATTCTTTCCTTTCTGGAAGTTTGACCTTGCCTTTTTGACAACAACTAATAAATTGTCCATCTCTGGGTCTCTCCTGTTTAAAATAATAAGCCTCACAAAACTGACATTGAGTAGTCATGTCCCCACAACTATGAACCTCTACTGCTAAAGACTTGAGTAGAGGACAATTTGCAAAGCATATAGGATTTTGCCTTTCATATTCATCAGGTGAAATGTCATATAATGTTTCAACAACAGGTTCTAAATGTTTTGTTTTTTTCGTTGCTTTTCTTGGTATATGTTGTATTGTTTGAGGTAATATGTCATGTAATGTTTCATGAAACGGTTCTAAATGCTTTGTTTTCTTTGTTGCTTTTTTTGGTATCTCTTGTATTTTTTCTGGTAAAATGTCATCTGATGTTTGAGCAACAGGTTGTAAATGCTTTATTTTCTTTGTTGCTTTTTTTGACATATCTTTAATTTCTGCAAGTGACAGTCTTTTGCTTGCAATTCTTTTGCGTTCTTTTTCTCGTCGAATTTCCTTCTTCTCCGGTGTCTGCTGGCTGTCTGCTCTCTGTCGTCGTTCTCTAGCTTGGCGTCTTTTCTTTTCTTGTTTACTCTCGTTATCAGCCATGTTAATCTGTAAAAATAAAATAATGTACCATTAGTTTATTTTGAGATGTTAAGTTGTTTTTCATGACAAATAGTTATCAATAGTGTGTTAACATTTTATACTTAATCAATTTCAATGCGGTCAATTGAATAAAAGTCTAAATAAGGCCATCAGATAATTATTTAAAGAAGTTTTTATTTATTAAACATGTATCCAAAAGCAAGTGTTTCAGTAACTAAAAAGGTATTTTCAAAAAGATGTTATGTCCTTATTTACAACACTATTCAATTTGTCAAATGGCAATTAAATTAGGTTTTAGGACTGGAATGTTACAATGACAAATTGTATAGATTCTGTGTTTTTAGACTTTTTTGGACTATGCCAATTTATTTTTTAAGTTTACATTGAAGTTTGTATTTACTGTTAAAGATTATTGGCCCTAAAAGACAAATAAGAGATAGATGATAGATATTACTTTTTATTTATACTGTACCTTGGTTGAAGTTTGATTTCAAGCAAAATTCTTTGTTGGTCCTTTGTTGAAAGCCTTCGTCCGATGGTCTGGTCCTGTGTTGAAAGTCCTCGTCCGATGGTGTAGTCCTCTGTTGAAAGTCCTCGTCCACTGGTCTGGTCCTCAGTTCCAACTCCTGTTCCGATCTTCTTGACGCAGTATCTGTTATAAAATAAAAATGAAAATGTTATGTTATTTGAATGTCTGTGTATTAATGAAAAAATGCCATTATTTCTGTGTTTTTCTACAATCCTTTTTGGTGCGCCGCAAGTTTGGTATGCTTCTGTATGCTTTTTTCTAAGGCTTATAGGTGGTTAAACATTAAAGAAGAATATTAATTAATTTTTCTATTTTTTTACTTGTTATACTGTACCTTGGTTGAAGTTTGATTTGAAGCAGAATCTTTGTTGGTCCTGTGTTGAAAGCCTTCGTCTGATGGTCTGGTCCTGTGTTGAAAGTCCTCGTCTAATCGTCTGGTCCTCTGTTGAAAGTCCTCGTCCGATGGTGTAGTCCTCTGTTGAAAGTCCTCGTCCGATGGTGTAGTCCTCTGTTGAAAGTCCTCGTCCAATGGTCTGGTCCTCTGTTGAAAGTCCTCGTCCGCTGGTCTGGTCCTCAGTTGAAACTCCTGGTCCGATGTTCTTGACGCAGTATCTGTTATAAAATAAAAATGAAAATGTAATTTTATTTGAATGTATTTGTATGAACTAAAAAATGACATTATTTCTGTATTTTTCTACAATCCCGTTTGGTGCCCACCACTTTTGGTATGCTTATTTAGGCCTTTTTGTAAGGCTTATAGATTGTTAAACATAAAATAAGAATATAAATGTAGTTTGGTATGTGTTTGTGTGAGTTTTCGTACAATCCTGTTTGGTGCGCACCACTGTTGGTATGCTTATTTAGGCTTATTTCTAAGGCTTATAGGTTGTTAAACATAAAATTAAGAATATAAATGTAGTTTGCTATGTGTTTGTGTGAGTTTTCGTACAATCCTATTTGGTGCGCACCACTGTTGGTATGCTTATTAATGTTGTTTTGTAATGCTAATAGGTTGTTAAACATAAAATAAGAATCTAAATGTAGTTTGCTATGTGTTTGTGTGAGTTTTCATACAATCCTGTTTGGTGCGCACCACTGTTGGTATGCTTATTTAGGCTTCTTTCTAAGGCTTATAGGTTGTTAAACATAAAATTAAGAATCTAAATGTAGTTTGCTATGTGTTTGTGTGAGTTTTCGTACAATCCTGTTTGGTGGCCACCACTGTTGGTATGCTTATTTATGCTTCTTTCTAAGGCTTATAGGTTGTTAAACATAAAATAAGAATCTAAATGTAGTTTGCTATGTGTTTGTGTAAGTTTTTATACAATCCTGTTTGGTGCGCACCACTGTTGGTATGCTTATTAATGTTGTTTTGTAATGCTAATAGGTTGTTAAACATAAAATAAGAATCTAAATGTAGTTTGCTATGTGTTTGTGTGAGTTTTCATACAATCCTTTTTGGTGCGCACCAATGTTGGTATGCTTATTTAGGCTTCTTTCTAAGGCTTAAAGGTTGTTAAACATTAAATAAGAATTTAAATGTAGTTTGCTATGTGTTTGTGTGAGTTTTCATACAATCCTGTTTGGTGCGCACCACTGTTGGTATGCTTATTAATGTTGTTTTGTAATGCTAATAGGTTGTTAAACATAAAATAAGAATCTAAATGTAGTTTGCTATGTGTTTGTGTGAGTTTTCATACAATCCTCTTTGGTGCGCACCAATGTTGGTATGCTTATTTAGGCTTCTTTCTAAGGCTTATAGGTTGTTAAACATTAAATAAGAATTTAAATGTAGTTTGCTATGTGTTTGTGTGAGTTTTCATACAATCCTCTTTGGTGCGCACCAATGTTGGTATGCTTATTTAGGCTTCTTTCTAAGGCTTATAGGTTGTTAAACATTAAATAAGAATTTAAATGTAGTTTGCTATGTGTTTGTGTGAGTTTTCGTACAATACTATTTGATGGGCACCACTTTTGTTATACTTATGTAGTGTTTTTTCTAATGGTTATAGGTTGTTAAACAAAAAGAATATGAATTTAGTTTGCTATGTGTTTGTTACAATCCTGTTTTGTGTGTACCAGTTTGTGTGTACCATATGTTGCATACTTTGGCCCTCATTCAATTGCAGTTTGGCCAATTCAATAGGGTTCTAAATGTGCTTATTTCGAGCCCTATAGAATTGTCCAAAATATCAATTGAATGAGGGCCTTTGGTTGCTGGATTTGTTATATTGTGAGGGCCTCATTGAATTTGGTTTTTCGCAATGGAATTTGGCTCAATATGAGCACAGAGCATCTTTTTTTACAGAAGTTTTTAACTAAAAACTTCTGTTCAAAAATATGCTCTGTGCTTATATAGAGCCCTATTGAAATGGGCAAATCACATTTGAATGAGGCCCTCGGCCATTAAACATATTTAGGTCCTGAATCAATTGCGTTTTGACCAATTGAATAGGGCTCTATATAAGCACATAAAATATTTTTTGACAGAAGTTTTGAGTTAGTGAAGACCTTGATTTAGTATCGAAGTTCAGTAACTAAAAATGTCTGTCTAAAAAATCTGTTATGTGCTTATATAGAGCCCTATTCAATTGGCCAACTCACAATTGAATGAGGCTCATGGTTCGGTTCTTTTTTATACTTATACTTTACCTTGATTGAAGTGTGGAATGACAGAGGGTCCCCTCCTGCCAATCTTAATCCACCGGTCTTCTTGTAGTGTCTGTTTGAAAAATAAAGTGAAATAGTGAATTATAGAATTTTTTATTTGTATTTAACAAAGCATGGCCTTTTCAGCATTTAAAGTATTTTTGTATCTTACCTCTTCTTCTTTGTTGGTGTTCTTTAAAAGGGATTGTGCTTCACAATGCACGGTGCAAATTGTTGAGAGACGCTGTTGATGCAGAGTCTGTTTGAATATTAAAAAAAGTAGAAAGATTGAGCTTTAGGTGATCTATTGAATTGCAGTAAATTAATTTCATTGAAATATACTTCTGTAATTATTTTCAATTAACATATTTTTTTTGGTGGGGGCTACACACATATGTCACATACATGAAGCACATTTCCATAGTTGAAAGTAATTTTTTTGTGTGTGTGTGACATATCACTATACATGAATCATATTTTAATTGTTAAATTAACCTTATTTTTATTTTTGGCCAACATACATAAATGTGTGTGTGACATGTGACTATAGATGATACACATATATGTGCGTGTCATATATCAGTATACATGACTCATATTTTAATAGTCCCAACTTATTTTTTTCTAATGTAATTTAAATGTAGTTGTTTAATTAGTTTGTTTTAAGATAATTTTGTTGCAGGGGCAATACACATAAATGTGCGTGTCACATGTCACTATACATTATACACATAAATGTGCGTGTCACATGTCAGTATACATTATACGCATAAATGTGCGTGTCACATGTCAGTATACATTATACGCATATATGTGCGTGTCACATGTCAGTATACATAAACCTCTTTTTCTTATTTAATTTTTTTTTTTGATGTCCTGTCTTGATAATAAAATGTAATATATTATAGCTTACCTCTCAGTTGTAATTTGCACAATGTAAAGTAGTAAATTAGGAAAGAATTATCTTCTCAAGTTTTAGCAGCAGTTATGTCTGAAGTCACTCTGTTCATCACCTGAGGAGAAATGTATTTTTCTCTGTCAAATAGACAGTATTTATAAAGTTGTAGAACATTCTGGAAAGTTAGACCGTTAGAACGCAATACGCATGCGCTATTTGCGTTCCAGCTTACAATTTGCGTTCCATCCGCCATTTTGTGCGTAGTAGTGGTTAAAATGGTGTTTAATATGAGTGTGATCCGTTCCGCATAGTATGTGTTTCATTATTGCGAGTAAGTGTAGTGTAGTTACGTCTGGAGCCTCGTTTTCGTTTTGTTCGGCGGCCATTTTTTCTCTCGCTTAGCCGATTTTCGGCCGTTTAAACTCTTTGTTTTGGACTTAAATGGACGTGTAAATGAACTTTTGGAGGTGCCGGATGCCCCCCCGTGCTGTAAGTAAGCTTTTTATGTGTTTGTTGTTCCGATGCGGCCGTATTTTTTTGCGATGTTGCCGTATTTTTTTGCGATATACGCAGTTAGCTTTTACGTGTACGACGCAGTGTCTTTGTTTCTAAGTCGTGCGTATGTGTGTTAAGAGCGTGTGAAGGGCCTTTTTTACTATTTTTTTGTTAAGTCTTGCGTCTGTGTGTCTGGGTGTAAGCGGGTGTGAGGCGACTTTGAGTTTTTTTTTGTTATGAAGTTGTGTGTGTGTGTATGTGTGTGTTAACAGAGCCGATGTTGGGATGCTCCCACCACCGCAAATGCGGACCCTCGCTTCGCGAGGATCCGCATTTGCGGGGACGTTGTTGGGTTTTTGTTGGCTGGGCGGTTGGGTTTATTCTGTTAAAAAGTCGTGTGTGTGTATGTGTGTGTTACACAGCCGACGTTGAGCCTCCACCTCCGCAAATGCGGACCCTCGCTTCGCGAGGATCCGCATTTGCGGGGACGTTGGGATGCTCCATCACCGCAAATGCGGGCCCTCGCTTCGCGAGGACCCGCATTTGCGGGGAACTGCGTCCCTCGCTTCACGAGGGACGCAGTTCTTGCGGGCTCGCTACGCGATCCCGCAAGCGTGAGCAACGACCCGTACGCTCACAACTATATATGTGATATACTGTAGCTAATACATTTGCAGGATCAGTATCCAAGGAGGGGCTTGACTTTGTCTTAAATGAACAAAAATAATTTCAGAATTCAAAAAATAATTATAAAAATAAATAACAAATAAAAACAAAATGTAGTAATAAGCGTTTTTCTGCCTTTTAGCAGGGTTGAAATTACCCATAGGTTTTTTTTTTTTATAAATCTCAGGCACTCAGAAAGACTTTCAAGTAAATTTCTGTGAAGATCAAACATTGTTACAGGGGAAATGTGATAGAAATTTTTAAAACAATTATGGGACATAAAGATTAGGATATTAGCTCTCAGAAGGTATTATTACATATGTGATGTGATAGCTTGTTAGTGGTTTACAAAGGAAACTTCACTCTGTTCTTTTCTTATGAGAGACGATGAATGGAGGTCTTAGAGCAGTAGTTCATTAACCTTTCCTCAGGGACCACCACAGGCTGGTGACCAATGTCTTAGACAGAGGTGGAGCTATTGCCGGTGCAGCCGGTACACCTGGAGTAGGGCACTGTCATGGCCTGTCGCGGGCCCCCTCTTCAATCCTCTTGCAGCCCCACGTTTCTCTGCTGTCCTCTGTAACTTTCCCATGGCCCCCTGCAACCCTCCCGCTGCCCCATGGTCCAATGCGACCCTACAACTGCCCTCTTGCAGTTTTTTGCAGCGCTCCCACAGCCCCCATGACATTCCCTTGGAACGGCAGTCCTCTGTGGCCCAGCATTCCTCTGCGGTCCACTGCATCTCTCCTGCAGCTCCCACAGTCTTCTTCAGCCCTTCCAGGGCTTACTTGAAGCCCTTCTATGTCTCCTTGAAGCCCTCCTATGTCTCCTTGCAGCCCACCTGTAAAATCCAATCTGCGGCCTGTGTCTGTAAAAGCCCATAACCCATGTGCAGCCTGCGCCTGTATGAGCCAATATGCAGCCTGTGTCTGTAAAAGCCAATGGGCAGCCTGTGCCTGTAAGTACTAATCTGCACCCTGTGCCTGTAAGAGCCAATTTGCATCCTGTGCCTGTAATTGTCAATGTGTATCCTGTGTCTGTAAGCACCAATGTGGAGACTGCGCTTACAAGAACCAAAGTTCCAAGCAATAACCTCTCTCCTTCTCCCCTACATCGCCACCATCCCATTGGGATCTCAAGTCCTCTCAGTACAGGTAAAGTAAAAGTAAAAGGTAAAGTTAAATTCTATATTATTTGATGTAATTATTGTTTGTTATTTATGTCTGTTTAGTTTTAAGGTTTTGCATAAAAAAACAAGACCATCAGTACGAAGTAAAATGTGAAAAATCTGGGGTCTGGAACGGATAATTTAAATTTACATTTATTCCTATGGGAAATAGTTGTTTGGAACTCAACCTGTTTGGTAGTCATCCTGATGTACGGAAATGATTAAGGATGAGAACCAAGGTACCACTGTACATATACAGTATAGAGCCATTTTTCAGCCTGTTTTTGTAAGATCCCATGTCCAACCTGCACCTGTAGGAGCCTATGTGCAGCCTGTGTATGTAAGTGCCAATCTGCATCCTGTGCCTGTACGAGCCAATCTGCATTATTTGCCTGTGAGTGCCAATGTGCATTCTATGCCTGTAAAATCCAATATGCAGCCTGTAAGTGCCAATGTGTATCATGTGCCTGTAAGAGCCAATGAGCATCCTGGCCTGTAAGAGTCAATCTGCATCCTGTGCCTGTAAGTGACAATCTGCAGCCTGTGTCAATAAAAGCCTATGTGCGGGCTGCACCTGTAAGTGCCAGTCTGCATCCCGTGCCTGTAAGAACCAATCTGCATCCTGTGTCTGTAAGTGCCAATGTGCATCCTTTAAATAATGGAATAAGAAGTCTAGGACTATCCAGGATTGATTTAAAGACAGAGTTTGTGTTCTTAACACAACATAGTTCCCAATTTGTCATAATAAAATTGAACTCAAAACCAGAAAAGTTATAACATTGAAATATTATATTTATTGTGTTTTGTTACTGAACAGTAGTCAAATTTGACAACTGCTTAAAATGGGGACCCAAAGACTGTGGGGAGAAATAACGTTGATTGGGGTATTGGACAGATTTCTGAAAATGGAAGTGTGTGAGCCATCGATCTACATTGCTGAACCATTTTTTAAAATAGAAGAACAAGAAAAAATTGGTTGAAAGAGAGCAAGAGAGAGCACAAGAATAAAATAAGCTTAAAGAGTATAGGTGTCCTTTCTGTGGAGCATAGTCAATTTCAAATATTTTTGGGGAGAGGAGGAACAAGCATTCTTATTACATTCATGAATGAAACGGTGACCTGGCACAAAAGTTTAATCACATCAGGCATAAAATATTGCTTAAGTGCAATTTAAAAAAGTGTGGTATAACTCGTGAAATCCAAGAAATATCCCAGCTCCTTGTTCACACACCAAGGATGATACACATGATTTTAAACTGAGACCACCTTCTTTACCATCTGAAAAAAAAAGGCTCATTTTAGCAATCAACATAACTTTTAAAAATTGTATAAACAGCAGATAAACATTACTTTATTTACCCCAATGTTGAATTACATCAAAACTGAACATTAGTACCTTGACTGTATTTCCCAACATAGTATCCGCATTTATTCTGAGACCCTCTGCACTCCCTCTCTTTGATGTTAATACATTCCTTCAAACCAAACTCAAGGCAGGATGGACATACTATTCCATTGAAGTCTTCACGGTCAGCAGGAGGCTCTAGTATAAAATAGTAAATAAACAAATTAGTGTGCAGATTATAATATATATGTATAGCTATACAACAAGATATATATTTAACCCTCTTAAACTTAAGATGACAACTCATTAAATTATATATATATATATATATATATATATATATATATATATATATATATATATATTAGTCATATGTGTATTAGTAAATACATTAGTTAGTTAAAGAAGACTACAATTGGAAGGCGTTGATTTAGAACCAATGGTTGGCTGGGCTCATTACTCATTCAGGCAGAGGCAACACAGTGAAATAGCCTGACTTCAATTGATCATAACTTCATGGTGTTCTGCATCAATTTTGAAAATCAAAACACTTTTTTTCATGTGCTTTATCGCCCACTCTCAAATGGTGCAGAGCACATATTAGGGACTTGTGGTCTTTTAACAGTTCATTGTGTGTACTGAATGTGTAACTAGCATAATATATGTATGTAATGGTGTGTATGTGAGGAGAGATGCCTTATATGTAATTTACTTCACTTACCAGAATATTTTCCTGTATTGCAGCAATTTCCTGAGCAGCATTTGTAGCTCTGAGCAAAATATGAATTCTCAGCAGAACCATAAGAGAACGTGTCACAGGGTGCACTGCCAGCACATCCCTTATACAATGATTGAACAGCAATTCCATCTGTGGTAAAAAAAAATAAAAAAATAATACATATATTTTAAATGTTTTAACAGCTATTTAATGTTAACCAACATGGAAAAAATGTCAGAACTTTAGACTTTAAGAAAAATATTCAGGAAACCACAAAATATGTTAAAATGTGATAGTGTGTGAAGCACTGCAAGATATATACTCACAAGTATACTTTCACACCGTAAAACACACACATGAATATACTTATGCTTACACAAACTCAGAGACAGTTTTGGATTTATGTAAATGTGAAGGTCCCATTTCTATTTATTTTCCAATCCTGACTCCAAAAAACATATATCATCATACCATTTGTCTCACATCCTCTTTCGCTGATCTACTTTGTACACAAGGAGTTTGTATCTCAAAAAATGCATGGTGCTACATTGCCCAATTCGTAAATTTATATAAACGTAAAACTGCTCTCACTATTCTATTAGCTACTCGGAATCCGATTACAAATTACCCGTCCAAATCATTAAGGGCCAGCCAAAGATGCAAAACCGGCCTTAGAACTCCACTGGTTTCAGCACTGCTTGAATATTGTGGGTGCTAACTAATTAAAGTTACACAAAATCAACATTCTAATAGACCTGTAGCTCTAGCTCGGAAATAAAATCTGACCCGGAACTGAAAAAATTATGTATTTTTTTTATGTCAAAAATATTATGAGTACTAAATGGCAAGAGCTTTTTTCAATCATTTAGAGCTGTAACAGCAATTAAACACACAATACTGTACTTTAAATGCATGGGAAGGCATGGAAAACATGGAAATACATTATAAATAATTGCCCAACAGTCTCAAACCCACAAATATGCAATAAAAATATATTATTTTTAAATGTTATGCCTGTGTAATATCTACTCAAGGGGTTAATACATAGAGTGCTTGATTGCGAGCCTTATCTGCACATATTACTTATTGGCACTATTTAATTCTTAGCCTCCGATTGCAGCTAACGTGTAACTTCCATGTTTTACTGACGTCATGATGACGATCTCATTTACTATTGGCTGTGTCTATGAAGTACCGTATATACTCGAGTATAAGCCAAGTTTTTCAGCCCTTTTTTTAAGGCTAAAAAGAGCCCCCTTGGCTTATACTCGAGTCACTCCCCCTAGTGTCTCTCTAACCCCCCCGTGTCTCTCTAACCCCCCCCTGTGTCTCTCTAACCCCCCCGTGTCTCTCTAACCCCCCCGTGTCTCTCTAACCCCCCGTGTCTCTCTAACCCCCCCGTGTCTCTCTAACCCCCCCTGTGTCTCTCTAACCCCCCCGTGTCTCTCTAACCCCCCCGTGTCTCTCTAACCCCCCGTGTCTCTCTACCCCCCCTGTGTCTCTCTAACCCCCCTGTGTCTCTCTAACCCCCCCGTGTCTCTCTACCCCCTGTCTCTTTCCCTCCCCCCTCCTCATCCTCAACCCCCCTCCTCCTCATCAACCCCCTCCTCACTTTCTCCCCTCTAAATACCTCCCCCTCACTTACCTGCTTCTTCTCTGGCCTCTGCTCCGTCTTGACCCAGTATATGCTAATGACGCGGCGCACATGTGACGTCACATGCGCACCGGGGTCAAGACGGAGCAGAGGCCGGAGAAGAAGCAGGTAAGTGAGGGGGAGGTATTTAGAGGGGAGAAAGTGAGGAGGGGGTGGTGGAGGAGGGGGGTTGAGGAGGAGGTTGAGGTTGAGGGGGGGTGAGGAGGGGGTTGATGAGGGGGGTTGAGGGAGGGGGGTTGAGGGGGGGTGAGGAGGGGGATGAGGATGGGGGTTGAGGATGAGGATGGGGGGTTGAGGAGGGAGGATGAGGATAGGGGGTTGATGAGGGTGGTTGAGGTTGAGGGAGGGGGATTGAAGATGAGGGGGGGTGAAGAGGGGGATGAGGATGGGGGGGTTGAGGATGAGGATGGGGGGGTTGAGGAGGGAGGATGAGGATGGGGTTGATGAGGAGGAGGGAGGTTGAGGGGGGGTGAGGAGGGGGTTGATGAGGAGGAGGAAGGTTGAGGTTGAGGGGGGTTGAGGAGGGGATTGATGAGGAGGATGGAGGTTGAGGTTGAGGAGGGGGGTTGAGGTTGAGGGGGGGTGAGGAGGGGGATGAGGATGGGGGGGTTGAGGATGAGGATGGGGCTTGAGGAGGGGGCTTGAGGATGGGGGGTTGAGGAGAAGGTTGATGTTGAGGAGGGGGGTTGAGGTTGAGGGGGGTGAGGGGGGGGGTTGAGGATGGAGGGGTTGAGGATGAGGAGGGAGGTTGAGGAAGGAGGTTGAGGATGAGGAGGGAGGATGAGGAGGGAGGTTGAGGTTATGGAGGGGGGTTGAGGTTGAGGATGGGGGGGTTGAGGATGAGGGTGTTGAGGATGAGGAGGGAGGTTGAGGATGAGGAGGGAGGTTGAGGATGAGGAGGGAGGTTGAGGATGAGGAGTGGTGTTGAAGAGGGAGGTTGAGAATGAGGAGGGGGGTTGAGGAGGGTGATAAGGGAGGGGGGAGAGACACGGGAGAGACAGGGGGGACACAGGGGGCAGCACCTTTTCCACCCTCGGCTTATACTCGAGTCACTCATTTTACCCAGTATTTTGTGGTAAAATTGGTGCCTCGGCTTTTAATCGGGTCGGCTTATACTCAAGTATATACAGTACATTATGGCTTTGTCAGATCATATTAGCATGCCCCCCGAAATCCGACTTAAACAGGAAGGGTTTACGAGTTCAGCCTTGCGGTCAGAATTTGTGAGCTGGAGTCAATAGAAAACGTCTAATCAATTATTTAAAAATAAAACACCTGAAGCATATGCAAGCAGCTAATTGAATAGGGCTCATAGACTTCCAATCTAATGGCTCTGGCCACCATTCCATGGCTCCCATTTGAAAAGAACAGAGTAAAAAACCATTTGTTAATCACTACTGGGCTATCACATTAAGCACATAAATCTAACCACTGTGAAATGCCAAGTGTTCAGCTCAAAATGTCTCTAATATCCTAAGCCCTGAGTACGTGTCTTTCTAACTATTTTTAAAATCACTATCACATGCCTTCAGTAAAAATATTCAATTTCATTGAAAGTTACTCTGGTATTTTTAAAAAGGCCAATGGGTACTTTCAATAACTCATAGAGGCAGAAAAAAATCCTTTGATAAGCCTGGATGCCTCAAATTCACTGAATAAGCTAAAACCTTAATTGTGTCACATTTGAGGCCTAATTGCTCATATCTGACACAATTAATGGTTTAATACCACTACCTCCTATGAGCCAGCTGATTCATGGGATCCCTCCTCAATACCTGCTGAACCCTGTGAGCTGAGTATCCCTCTGGATTTCCCCTTAATGCCCACAACCCGGTATAAGCTGAATATCTCCCAGGATTCTCCATTAATACTGGCTTCCCCCTATAAGCCTAGGTATTCTCCAACCAAGGTAAAACAATGGTAATATACCACCATGGACCCTAACTATCCATAAGAACCCCCACAGTCTTCATAGTGACTTTCCCTAAATGCATAAAAAACTACATAAAATAAAAAAAACATCTGCCCTTCGGCGGGAATCACCAATGCCTTGTTTCCATTGACGGTGTATGAACCAAGATTACACTACCTCCCTGTACTGAGTGTGCTCAATTTAAACCAGAACCCAACCTTTTGTTTGTTCCACACACAAGGCAGAACTGTCCATACTCCCTGATAGACACAGGTAGGTGGAGAAATGCAGCTGGGAGGGGCTTATAAAATGCTCTTTAATGCAAATGTACATTTGTTTAACAGGCTATACATAACATGAATGATAAGCTCAAACATATATACTGCGTGTACTCCCTAAAACTCAGAATCATGAAACAAGGGATAAAAAGAAAAGGTAAAACACTTCCCACACTTTGCAATTCTACATTACAGTCTACCCTTTTCCATGTTAAATTTGATACATTGAAATATAAAGCCTGACATTATAAAAAGTTTATTTTAGATCCAGTCTTCTATTGTCTGTTTGCTCCTAAGGTTCATGAAACAGAACCTAGCAAAGATCAGTCTAAGTAAGGAATCTGGGAAGATCATAGAAGAGACTAGTAAAGGTGTTGTCACTTACCTAGAATCATGATTTCAGAAATGGCAATACACCTGGAATCCTCAGGGCAGTGAATCTTTTTTTCTTTGCATTTATCACCGCCTCGTTGGAAGCAGCTCAGGCAAAATGTACCATGCGCTAGGGAGGAAATATTTTTAAAAATGCTGATTAAGTACTTAGGTTAGAATCGTTATTTTCAGAAGAATCACTTATAGCTTAAATATTTATTCCTAACCAGATACATTAGTAGTTTGCCAAATCTAACAATGCAAATAGGAACATGCAGTATTTGAGTTTTTATTAAATGGGATTAGTGTTGAAAATGTGTTTACAGCAAACGTATACTGCACCCATAACTAATCCCTTTTCTGAAATATATCAAATCAGTCTGTATCAGAGTAAAAAAAAGTAATAGTATAGATGTATACTTGTAGCCAAAAGAAACATGGAATTTTATTACCTTACACCTATTTAACGACAATAATACAAATATCAGTAGGAAATAAAACTTAACCTTTAATGCTAATTCAATTAAAATAATATATAATCCTTCCTTACAAAGATTAAATAAATAGGAGCTGCTTGAAGCTGAAATACTGCAAGGGCATACTGTATTGTACAAAGAACAGGAATACAGACCCCAGTAAAGCAAATCACTGTAATGATGGGTTATGATGTATCAATGAGCAAAATAACACACAGTGCACGATTTCCCAGCTTTAAAGTAGATTTATGTAGTAGATTTATATAGTAAATATATAGAATTAATGGCACAAATAAGTACTACGCTTGCTTATTATCATATCCTTTTACAGCCTAAAGTGCTGCAAGTGAATCAAGTAGAAACAATATGGTAACTCTAATATATACTATGTGAGAATACACTGAGAATAACTAATGAAACAGTGGTGTGCTAACGATTACAATAACCTGATACATTAAACCACAAAAAGACACATAATGCCGGGAACAGGACCTTACCAGTAACAGCTAAATAAATGGCACCCCAGACTGCGTTTTGACCACAACACACGTTTCTTCAGCGTCACACTGACGTCATCAAGAAGTGTCTAATGCTTACCTGGTGCGGTCACACAATATTTAAAGAATGAGATTGAAAGCTGATTAGAGGACGAGCATGTCAATCAAAATAAGAACCAAGCACCCTTGTATGCCCCTGAGTAGCTTTTATTAGATGAAGAAGCCTCTAATGGAATCACTTAGATATTAATAGAGAGAATAAGAAGGTACTCATATTTAATGGAGTACAATTGTTGATTATCCTTTTTTTATAATGCAATAACTGAAGTTAGAGCTTTCAATAAAACAAGTAATAAATGAATAAAGAATTAGAAATGATGAGGTTTTATTTGGGACTGTAAGCTCACCAATAGTGGTCACTAATAGAGTACATTTCTACTAAAGGAAGACAATAATTAATACTTAAATAAATTAAACCTAGACTATAATAATGGATTTAAATTAGCAAAAACATGATTTAATTCCCCACTAATACCCTTTTATGGTAACACAAACATTGGATGGACAAATGTAAATCAAAATATACTCCCATACCTAGTTTAAATGGGAAAAAAACAATATTAAACTCTTTAATTTGGTGATAATTAAACCACAGTGACAAAAATAGGGGAGGAGTGAAAAGGTCTTATTCTAATACATAGGTGATGGAACACAGAAATATTACAGATGTATTACTTAATTACAAAAGAGTGTTACTATTTTGTGTTTATTTTTGTATAAATGCACTTGAGACATATTGGAAGAAGATCATATATAAATTGGTAATTGATCAAATAAATTAAATGAGCTATTTAGACATGAGCCTACCCACTCATAAATAATCATGCACTTCTTTTTACTTAAGAAGGTAGTTATAATTTAGATGCAATATAGAATGGGACTAAGATAAGTACTTAAGAAATTGAGTTATAAGAAAGCCTTCTGAGGTGCTGACTATTTAGCTGTTACTGGTAAGGTCCTGTTCCCGGTATTATGGGTCTTACTGTGGTTTGGTGTATCAGGTTATTGTAATCTTTAGCACACCACTGTTTCATAAGTAGTTTCTCTCAGTGTATCCTCACATAGTATATATTAGAGTTATATTGTTTTTACTTGATCCACTTGCAGCACTTTAGGTTGTAAAAGTATATGATAATAATACGCAAGTGTAGTACTTATTTGTACAATTAATTAAATATATATTTACTATATGGTTGATAGAAATCGACTTTGAAGTTGGGATATTGTGCACTATATTATAACCATCATTACAGTGATTTCCTTTACTGGGGTCTGTGTTCCTGTCCTTTGTACAATACATTATGCCCATGTAGGATTGTAGTTTCAAGCAGCTACTGTTTATTTAATCTTTGTAAGGAAGGATTATATATTATTTTAATTGAATTAGCATTAAAGGTTATGTTTTATTTCCCACTAATATTAGTATTATATTAAAATAATAACAAGATCAAATTAATATATGCAGTCTTGACCTGGATATTATGGGTTCTTAACACAGAAACATATATTTACCTGCAGATGAGTATGATCATATATCTAAATGTTTCACCTAATTAATCCTCAGGATGCCTTATATTTATCTCAGGCATAGTTAAATCCCTTAATTATGTTAAACTCTACAACTTCCACCACTTAATCACTGTTCTACTTATCCATTACCCTTTCCTATTCTGGCACTCCACTATATAAGAAAATACTTCCTTCCTCAACTTAATTTTAATCCTAAAATATATCTGAAGATGTCTATGATATCACTCCTCTCCCTCTGCACTTTAATTAACTCAGAACATACAGTATGTCAGATTATTTTAAATGTTTTTATAAAGAGTCTACTTATACAGCGCCTATAAAATCTTCATTTTCTGAAACCTAATGAATCTGAGGACTCGAGGAAGCATAAACTGTAGAGGCTTTTGCTCAAAGAACTGAAAAAGGACACTCATTCCTTACATGTTTATGCAATATTTCAATTTGATATTTTGTTTTGTGAAGGCAATATTATATATGGATTTTTATATCTCTAAATAAAAGCACATCGGTAATATTGCATTATTCAACAATTTCAAGCTTCTTTTCAGTTACTAGTGAGCCGTTCAATCACTGCTCTCCTATAACTGCGCCTCAACGTAGCTGACACTCATCTAGGTTGTTCTCACATTGCTCTTAGCCCAACACATTGTGCACACTGTCACAACAGGCTCGAGGTAGACTCTGAATTTGTAGCTCAGTAGTCTCCATAGCAATGCTGCACAGTGGTACCAACAGTACACTAGTTCTTACATCTTCCCTTTCCCATATTTATGTATATAAACCACGTTTGATGGCATGGAAGGGGTTAAATATTAATAAAAATGAATGCATGTATTTATGACCCCCTCCGCCTATAACCCACTAGCCCCTCTGAGCCCAGAGAATTCTCATGTGCTGAAGGGAAACCAGCTTTACCTTCTTCTCACATGTTAGAGGAACCTCTATGATTGTCTCTACCTATCTCTATGAGAGTCCTTAAGGACCCCCATGTCATCTAAAATTACCTGTTTACCATGAGGGTCCTATGGATCCTCATTATATACTTATCTATCTCTATGGACCCCCATGGCACATAACATAGACCCTCTTATCATGAACAGAGAACATATTACATGCAGAAATAATGTGTTAGAGTTTACAGTTAAGTTTTATTAAAGTTCAATATCTGTGTTTCCTAATACAAAATATGCCTAAAAGCTGGTAATTATTATTTTAAATGGAAATAGCAAAGTATTACAGACAATGCAACACTATTTCCCAAAAGTTACAAAATAGAAACAGTTAACTTACCTGTGGTTCTAAAACCAGAAAGTGAGCATAATAAGAGAATGAGAAGCTTCATGTTGATGGAAATAAAGTTTCATAAATCAAATTCAGCCTTAACTCTCGGCAATGTGCACAGATGGCTTCCTGAGTCTTTGCTGCAGATATTTATACCTTGTATAAGGATGATGTGTAAAACAAACAACAAGATTTTATTAAGCATTAGGTAATACTGACACTTATCGTTGTATATATTCAGAATGTGAGAAGGTGTGTCTACTCAAACAGGCTGTGTGTATTTCCACACATAAACCATTAAACACAATTATTGCCCTGGAGTGAGAAGAAAGCAGAACTCCATCAGAGACAATACAAAGACTCTATTAGTACACCATTACACTGCAAACTCACTCTCAAACTTAACTTTTATCAATATTGATTTGAAACAATTATATGATATGGGGAATTGTAATAAATATGACCCTGTGTAAATCCTCAATATTAAAGTTTACACCATGTTTAAGACCAAAGGAAATCCCGCTAGCCATGTTAATCACCCATCCCGGAAAACTTGAGCAAGAACTGCTACGAGTGACTGCTGCAAGACAATGACACAAAATAAGAACTTCTACGAGTGACTGCTGCAAGACAATGACACAAAATAAGAACTGCTACGAGTGACTGCTGCAAGACAATGACACAAAATAAGAACTGCTACGAGTGACTGCTGCAAGACAATGACACAAAATAAGAACTGCTACGAGCGACTGCTGCAAGACAATGACACAAAATAGAGAAAACGTTTCCCCTGATTTTCTCCCTACCCCTAAATTACGAGTGACTCCTTCCTCAAAATCCTGTGATAATGAGGCTTTACTGAGCCGAGCAAAATAGGGCAGCCCGTAGAGTCTAAGAAAAGAAGAAAAATGTACGGGTTCTAAACTGCACTCGCAAATGGTTTTAAAACCTCTGCTGAGTTCCAGAGCACCTCTTAAAGAGACAGGACTCTATCTCTAAACAGAAACCCTCCAGCACCTAAAATGTCCTTAAAGCCCCCTTGCACGTAACATTAACCCCTACCCACTGGGGTCCCGATCAAAATCCCTTGCACCTAACATTAACCACTATGCTGAAGGGGTCCATCAAGGACCCTCACAGCACCTAAAATTCACCTCTATGCTGCTGATGGGGTCCAATTTGGACTCCTACAACCCCTAAATGTTTAACCTTTGCCACAGGGCTCCAGATAAACACACATGTTTATTTTATTTAAAAATAAAACTTGTTTTCCACACCCCCAGAGCTGCTTACATAGGCACAGGGAAACTCCCAATATAAACACTGCATTTGGGTACAAATTTCATTTTTTACTAAAATTCAAGTTAACAACAGTTCAATAAAGGGGTCTATAAAGCAGTGTCTGGCACCTCCTGCTTCCTTGTGCAGGGGACTACACATTCCTTGATTATTTTGTGCACAAACTGCTATCACAGATAGATACAATGTATTAAGATGCCTTTGATTGGCCAGAATGAATTATGAATATTATGCTAATTTTAGCAGGGATTTATAGGGGGGTTAATTTTGAACACCAACTGCTTGCAAACTCAAGCCATTTAGCAAGATTTTTGGTAAGTATAATAACGTTTATTTTAGTATTTTTTCGTGCAAAAAATATTTTCACACACTACTGGTTCTCCTCTATCAGATGCATTCATAATCCAGGGAAAATTAGTTGTTCCTTTATAATAGAAGAAACCTCACTAATTCACTAATAAAATATACCCCACTAATTGACTAATAAAAAAACCCATATTACAAAAAACTTATATTACATAAAATAAAAATAACTATATTATAAAAAATAAAAACTTTAATTACAAAAAAGTAAAAAAATAATTACAGTAAAAATAAAGAAGAATTACCATAAAAAAAAAAAAAAAAAAAACAATTACAAATAAAATAATAAATGTATTAAAATAAAAGGCACAAACTGTAAAATTAAAACTAATTAATACCACTTACCTACTCTAAATGATCATCCAGGGATGATCAACGATGACCTTGTCCTCACTCTTCTGCCCTGGACTAGGCGGGGTATCCATCTTGATTGAAGAGTCCTCTTCTTTTTCGATAGAAGCCCATGTACTCATCTTCTGTGCCAAGAAAGGGCCCTCTAAAAAAACACCTGAAAACTCCAAACACCATGATTATAGCTCCTTCAAACATAAACAAATAGAAAAGGGTTAAACATGAATTAATAAAGCACTTATCATATTTAAGAGCCCAAGAGTTTGACCTTCTTTGAGGCCTACACGAAATGCGTGTCAGGCCAGTTTCTTTTGTCGTCCCCTTCTGATGGCATTAGACGACTCACCAAGGAGCCAGCAGCACCAAACCACAATTTACTGATTTTTGATGTACGTACTATATGTGTCAGTGTTCATTATATTGCTTTGTATAATGTATTTTATCAGCTATAGGAGATGTCATGCATATTTCCTCTTGATTGTTTTTTATTAATATTCTATTACTGAGACTTATGAGGATTGTAACTTACTTACTGGTATTTAACCAATGAATGTGCCAATGTTTGCTGACACTAGGCCATATTCTATTAGCTGCACACAAATGCCTCAAACTCCAAAATATGGCTGTAGGTGGCTTTTTTTTTTTTAAATAAATGTTTAGATATATTCTATTGGCCCCAGCTGCCAAATTCCGACCTACCCTACTTTTTTAAATCTGATTTCAGGTGGTTGATCAAATAATCTCACAATATTTAAGCAAATACGTAATGTATTTCTTAGACACTCGCAGTACTTCTTAGACACAGCCAATAGTAAATGAGACCGGCATTTAAACTTCATTCAGAGACTACATATTAAATACTGTTAGAAGTAAATTTAGTGACCAGGCTCGTATTTCAGCAACATAGAAATCAATAAAATTCATTAAAGCATCTTTTGTAGTCCATGTGGGTTCCATGATATGTATTAACCCCTTAAGTCCCAGGAACCATTTCACCAAAAAAAAAATATATATATCTATATTTTTTATTATTGCATATTAGTGGGTTTGAGACTGGTCTGCAATAAATTCCAATGTATTTCTACACTTTCCCATATTTTTAAAGTACAATATTTCATGTTTAATAGCTGTTAAGGCTTTAATAATTGACTGGAAAAGTCCTGTGGAGTACTTATATTTTTGACAGAAAGGTAATACTTTTTTCAGTTGCGGGTCAGACTTTATTTGCGAGCTAGAGCTACATGTCTAATAGAATATTGATGTTGTGTAACAAATTATTTAGCACTCAATGGAGATGTTAGACCTAAGTTGCGTCTTTGGCTTGTCAGTAGTGATTGTGGGTGGGAGCTAGTAGCTAATAGAGTATGTGGCAGGTTAGAGTGATTTTAAGTTTGTACAAATTTGCAACCTTGGGCCCATTATTCCCTACATAATTTAAATTCAATTATATACTCATATTATTATTACCTGGAAGAAGGTACCAGCTATGTTGTTTCATCACACCTGATATTCAAACATTTTAATTTTAGTTATTTTGAAAAATATATACAGGTACCTGTTTAAGATTGTTTAGAAACAGGAGGCATATTTAAAAATCATTTAAGTTTGTAATTTGTGTATTTTGATTCACAGTGCCTTATTAGCAAATATTAAGATAGAGATCACCTTGATGTAGATTGACACCTCTTTTCTTGCAAGCAATTTATTTGAAAGTTATTTCTTTAATAAACCTGGCTGACATTAATGTTGAATATTTGGGATTTGATGGCAATTTGTTCTTGTGGTTTAACCAATATCTCTTAATCTTAATTTTTTTTAAATTGTGTTTTTACTATTTCAGTAAAGGTTATGTTTTATTTTATAAAGGTGGCTCTGTCTATATCCATTATCTACATGTCTTAGTAATAGTTCTGCCCTAAAATTCCAATTATTAACCTTTCTTTTTATATCCAATGTATAAATTTGTTAAATGCTCCATACATTTATATTTATACTAGCGACTTGTCTGTCAAAAATGATGACAATAAATTATTTGAAGCCTGGCAATGCTGTCTGCCACACAATGCTGGTTTTCTAAAAAATGTATTGACAAATATTTTGTGACATCATTAGGCTTTCTGATTGGTTGCCAAATGCATAGCCTGATTGGAATATCTGATTAAGTTTGGGGTATAATTGATGGTACAAACATGATCTAAGGAGGAAGATCTGAGGAGCAATATCTAGAGAAACATACACACATCAACTAACACACTTTTAGGACATCCCATCAAAAATGCATTCTACAAAGAAACTTTCACAGTTAACTAAAAAAATATTCTATGTACTTACATACCAAGAACTTATTTTACAATATAACAAAAGATCCAGAATTCCAGTCATTTGATGAAACCAAACAAAATAAATAAGTACTCTATAAAATGTAGTGTTTCTTTAAATGTTATTTCTGTTTCATTACAATCATGGAAATATTTTGTTCATATAATATAGAATAAATTGCTATATCATTATTTATCTGATAAATACAATATACCATATCATTTGTAAATTATAAGTCGACATATAATTTGCAAATTCATTTTATAAATACAAAATATATCAGCTTTTATAGCAATTTAATATATCCAATTATTAATTGTAATGAAAAAATGTTCTCTTTTGAATCAGAGGCAACATCTTAATTAGAGATAATACTATAATTTGACTATAAAATCATATGAGATAAAAATGGTATTATATATTAATACATATATATTTTTAAACATACCAAAATAATCAAAACTATCTCCAATGTCATAAATTACCATATTAATTATAGAAAGATTACAGAAAGCATATTGTGCATGTCTTATATATGATTATGTGGATAATGTAATAATAACTAACACTTTATAACTAATGTGCCTTGATATGTATGTGTTACAATTGTTTATACCAACTTTATACCAAATTTATTTCAGCTGATCAATTAGGAACACCTTCTAATTTAACCTTTACACAATGTTTCCTGCTGCCGCCTTCTTTCTCTTAATCTGCTGCCTTTTCCTCAGGGTCTTCCTCTCAACATATCCACATTATGTCTCCAACATAACCATATCACCTTCCATGCTCTCATCTCCTCTTTTATGCTCCCTTGAGTTACACTCCTTCCTCCACGCACTATCTGCTCTTTCCTTCTCTCTCCTTCTGGCTTCTGGAGATATATTTCCTAACCCAGGGCCTGACCTGATATTTCCACTAGCAGGTTACATTATCTGACCACTAGGGACAGATAACAAATTACACACTTGAGCCATTAAGCTCACAATGTCAGATACCTTCCTACCTAAGTAAACTTTCACTTCTTCCTCACCCTTGCTGTCCCCATTTGTTCCTCCCCAAGTCTCTTCCTCTTCCACTCCCTTTAGATTGTAAGAAGTGAGTTTCCAATCCTGTAGGGTGCTTTGGAAAAAAGCACTTCCTGAAAAATTCTAAACTCAAAAAAGCCCTCCATTTTTCTGCAGTTTGTTAACATTGTATTCTTCCTTGTTCTTATACCCTATACAGCGCTAAGGAATATGTTGGTGCAATACAAATAAAGGTTAATAATAATAATAATATGGACATTTTATTTTAATATTAATAAAGGTTATTGATATTACTAATATCACCATATTAATTGCCAAAACCCACGGGCCGGGACTTGCGGGCTTGGCCAATTGAATGGCAGCGTAAGTCACTGGAGGTTGCTGGCCCGCAGCAGGCCCTCAGACCTACTCCCTACATACCACGACTTGCGGGCTTGGATTTGAACGAGGCTTCTAGTGTCTAAGGTTCTGAGTCTATAACCCACATTTGGAACCATGGGTCTGGGATGTACAATGAAACTGGGTCTTAACTTTGCAGACAACCTAGCAGACAGTAGTGTGGTTGGGTAGCAGGCTTTAGGTCTTGAGGCCTGGGGTATATTCACTTGTCTTCATCAATGCTGGATGGTGAAATTAAACGATTGGAGGACTAGGCTCCAGCAAAGCAACCTTCTATTATTTCCAGCCACCCAGGACAACCAACACAAGTTTCCTTCCATAAGTTTCCTTCCATACAAATCACTGCTAAGCTCTCTTTCCCCACCACAGCATAGGTTACCTCCCTGTGCAGGAGCTTCTGACTGAAGTAGGCAATGGGGTGCTCACAGCCCTGCACACTTTGTGAGTGCTAAAGAGTTAATATGGCAGCCATATTGAGGATGTACATGACAATAAAAATACATCTTTTATTTACATATTTGATCATTGGGGATTGTTTTGCCAGTAATTTGTAAGACTTTTACTTTTCATCCTATCAAGCTGTATTTTATTTTATTTTTATGTTTTGACACTTCCTACATTTACTGAATACACTGGAGAGAAGTACAATGGTGTTTTTTTGTTTTGTTTATAGGTGTGGAGAGGTGTTTTTTGTTAGGGGGAGGAGTTTGGTGGAGGGAGGTAAGTTTTTTTTTTGTTTTGTTTAGTATTCTATCTCATACGTTTCTACACTTAAGACTTACACATAGTTCCAGATTACACATATTTGCAATACACTAAGGTGTTCCAAACTGCTTCTTCAATGGGGCTTGACAAGAACCTAGTTCCAGCCTAGCCCAGCAGGACCATGTAGTTCCTACTACCTCTGATACAGAAGATGGCTTCAGGATAGGTATCACTCCCAGGAATATGTGCAGAGGGTAATGCAGATAGGATATTAGTGGCCTCAGACATGGGCCACTCCCCACACATGATAGAAGCACACAGTAAATAGCCACATACCTTGTATATATGCGAACTGTAACTGACCCTTCCACATTGTTTATAGGATGTAAGTCTGCGAGTTTCAATCCCACAAGGTGTTTTAGGGAAAGCACCATGGACACTGGATTTCAAACTCAAAGACAGGGTCCTCCTTGTTTTACTATGTGTTAATTTGTATGTATCTTTGTATTAAACGTATCTTATGTACAGCGCAACGGAATATGTTGGCGCGTTATAAATAAACGATAATAATAATAATTGTTTATGAATGTTTGTATCTGGCGTGTTTCATCAGCGCCACTCAGGTCCAGAGTGAGAGGTGCTGTACTCCCCTCTCACTGCTCTGTCACAGGCTCTGTCCACTTAAGAAGGATTACTACAGTTACAGTTACAACAATGATATACAAGCAGAAAGAGTGTTATAGGTGATCAGAATGGGGGGGGGGGGGTGGAGCAGGCAAACCCACTAAAGCATTTCTTAATTTCTCTTTGTTTTCTTTTCAGGTGGTGATGGAGGGAGAGGAGCAGAGGGGAGAGTAGTGGCAGGGAGTCCCGGGGCGTGGAGGCGGGGAAGAGGAGGGGAGGAGTGAGGAGGTAGTGGGAGAGGAGGAGTAGGTAGTAGGAGAGGAGGAGGAGGGAGGAGAAGAGGAGGAAGAGGGAGGAGAAGAGAAGGAGGAGGAGGGTGAAGAAGAGGAGGAGGAGGGAGGAGAAGAGGAGGGAGGAGAAGAAGAGGAGGGAGGAGAGTATGAGGAAGGAGGGGGAGGGAGTTGAGGAGAGTAGGATGAAGGAGTAGGGAGGAGAGATGAGTAGGAGGGAGTAGGGAGAGGAGGAGGGTGGAGAGGAGGAGGGTGGAGAGGAGAAGGAGGGAGGAGGAGAATGGAGAGGGTCCTCAACCAAAGCCGGGGGAGCAAGAGGCTGGCGGCAGGTACAGGGCCCACAACTATAGCCGGGAGGAGAATATGGTCCTCCTGGAGGCAATCCGTGCTCCCCCCCGTCATTACCTCGGTGGGTAGGGAAGTTAAGGCTGGGCCCAGGGCTGATGCTTGGCAGCAGGTGCTCAATTTGGTTAATGGTGTGGCATTAAGCACCGGTTTGACAACATCAGGGCCGTGGTGAGGAGGAAGATGGCCCAGAAGGACGAAGGGTGGAGGGTCAAGTACCTGGGGCATGAAAATATCGCACCCTCCACCGCAGCTAGAGCTTCAGCCCCGGTGGCCCAGCAGGTCCCAGCCTCCATGGCAGGTGAATATGACATACACCAACATGCCACCACATGTGCATCACACACACTACACATGTACATGATGACACTGACATGTCGGCTCCATGAAATTAACAAGGGATAGATTGATGCATCATTACATTTATGAAGCTGACAAATCACTGTCATTCCTTGTCACCACAACAGTAATCAGGCAATAGAGCAGTTGTGTCCAAACTCGGTCCTGGAGGGCCACACACATGCCTGGATTTGAGGATAACAATCGCTTCTTCAGTCATCCTGATTAACTCACCTGTGCACAGAAAGGATATCTTCCAATCAAGGACAGAGTTTGGACACCCCTGTAATAGAGAGTCCATGGCCCTCATTCAATTGCAATTTGGCCAATTGAATAGAGCTCTAAATAAACACATGATATATTTTTTTAAAGACGTTTTTAGTTAGTTATCTTGCTTTTGGATAGATGTTTACTAACTAAAAACTTATTTAACAAAAATATGCTATGTGCTTATTTAGAGCCCTATTCAATTCGCCAAATCGCAATTGAATGAGGCCCCATTTGTATGTATGTATGGTGTGCTATGCAGTTACAGACAGCAGCCGTAATACAGAGAGCGTTGTGAGCTGAGAACCATCAAGAACAGAAACCTAAGAATAGATAACAGCTAGTATAAGATAGCTAATCAGCGTTGCAAAGAGGAGAATCATCCATATTCAAGGCTAGATGTCAGATAATTAGAAATGAACACATATCAATGTAATCAACATACTAATGACATGTACCTTTCTTCTCTATCTCTCAGCATCCAGGAGGAGGTCTGGGTCCTGTGACCAGCCAGAGGCGGCAGGGCCATCGGCCCCATACCAGGAACATCCAGCACAGGGGGAGGAGGAAGTAAGATCGGAGGGCCCTGGGTCGGAGGATGGGCAGGTCATTGACCTTGGTGACTCACCCGCCACAAGCCTTGGGACTATGCCCATCCTCCAGAGACTTTCGCTTGCTCTGGGGCCTCCCACGCCGTTGGGACGACACATCCTTCCCCACACAGCAGTGTGCTGGCCTTGTCGCCACCGGGCACATTAATTATGTCACCCCAGGCTCCAGCTGTGGACCAGACCCTCCCCACTACACCTCACCAGGCCCACCCAGGAGTGATGTCACCGCAGAGCCAGGCTGTGCAGGTGGAGATGCTGGCTGTTATGCAGGAGCAGCTGGCCCGCATGCAGAGGATGATGGCCAGCCTGCTCCGGATGGAGGCAAGCATCTCTGGCCTTAATTCTCATGTGACGAACAGCCAGGCAAGGCTGTCCAATCCTTTGGTTATCATATGTTGTAATGGTCAAGCACATGCCAATATAACAAACCATGCTGCGACATGCATAATATAATTAAAGCCACACTACCCAATTCAATAGCAAGAGTAAAACATGAGTCAGGTCATATGAACCCTTTGCCACGCACATGAGCTCTATTGGGATCCCTGAAATTTCTATCTAATTGCATATACAACTCGCTCATCACATCTACATTTGGTAACACAAATATTTTGCTAATTACAATGCCACATGGCATATATCAAGTAGCAGGGAAACATTTTGATGTATGTTGTTCAGTTCTTCAGTTGTGTCTGACTCTCTGTGACCCTATGAGCTGCCGCACATTCAGCTAGGTCTCTGCTTGTGCTGTTATCCACGGTTTGCATGCTAAATATACTGGTGTAGTTTGTCAGTTCCTTCTCAAGTGGATTGGACCTTGTCTGATTTCTCTGCTATGACGTGCCCACCTACAGTGGCCCTACATGTTATAGCTCACAGCTTCATTCAGGTACACAAGCCCCTTCACCACCACCACTTAGCAATGCTGAAGGGGACCAGGGGAACATACACCACACATATCTACTCTGACTCATCAGGAAGGGCCGCAAGCACAAAGGGAGACTGTCCAGGGTCTCTGGGATCGACAGCAAACTCACCGCCATCAGGGATAATCTCTGCTACGCCCATTCTGGTGGGAGCCATGTGCCAGATGTCTAGCCATTCCCATTTGGTGAACTTCCAATCTGTTCTGCTATTTATCAATTTACATGGCCCTACATGTTATAGCTCACAGCTTCATTCAGGTACACAAGCCCCTTCACCACCACCACTTAGCAATGCTGAAGGGGACCAGGGGAACATACACCACACATATCTACTCTGACTCATCAGGAAGGGCCGCAAGCACAAAGGGAGACTGTCCAGGGTCTCTGGGATCGACAGCAAACTCACCGCCATCAGGGATAATCTCTGCTACGCCCATTCTGGTGGGAGCCATGTGCCAGATGTCTAGCCATTCCCATTTGGTGAACTTCCAATCTGTTCTGCTATTTATCAATTTAGATGGGTGAGGGTTGCTATTTGGTGAAGGGACTTGTGTACCTGAATGAAGCTGTTGTAGGTGGGCAGGTCATAGCAGAGAGATCAGACAAATCCCAATCCACTAGAGGAGGAACTGACAACCCACTCCAATCTCTTTGGCATTCAAACTTTTGAGAACAGCACAGGCAGAGACCTAGCTGAATGTGCTGCAGTCCAAAGGGTCACAGAGAGTCGGACACAACTGAAGAACTTAACCACATATATTGAAATATTCCCTTGGTACTTGATATATGCCAAGTGGCGGTCTCATTTAGCCACTATTTGTGTTCTCTAATGTGGATGTGATGAGCGAGATGTATATTCTATCGTTGATCAATGTGCAAGCTTCAGAGGGTGTTGCTATTAATCCTCATGTCCCCCATTATGATGCCTAGCATTTACAGAGCTTTACAGTGCTATCTTGAATTTATATTTGCATTTACAGTTTTCTGACTTTGCTGCCGGAAAACAAGATTAACGGTCGCAGGAGAAACGCTTCCGGCCGTTTGCATGATGTGCGGCCGGCCATAAGGGGGATATCCTTGCGGCACCATCCATTTGAATAGCAGGGTAGCAGTAGCTCTACACGCGGCTGTAAGATGCGGCAAGGAATCGCAGCTTTGCGGCCATTTTACGTCCATTAATAGAATGAGGCCCTAAGTGTGTATTATAATTGTTATACGTATATATATATTTCTTATTCTAAATTCGAGGTATTTTACAAAAATGCTGAATAGGAAAAACCCTCATTGAGTTAATTTGGGCTCTGATAGTTTAATGTAAATATCCATTTACATTCAACCTGGAGAAAGTGTTTATCCATATCGCCTCCTCTTAGATTTTTGATCAATTTGTCTGCTACAAAGAATTTCATAACTCCATGATCATTATGATGTCATAACTTAATGTGGAGTGAAACTGGTGTGTCAACTTCATTTTTTATGGAATAGGTATGTTCCAAAATTCTCCTTCTAAGGGGTCTTATAGTTTTTCCAAAATATATCTGCGAACATGGGCACAACATAATGTACACCACATGAGTCATGCCACAATTCACAAGGCTTTTCAGTGGATATTTTTCAAGCTTTACTGGATGCACAAATTGTTTACTTGGCTTGATATATGGACAGGCTTTGCAGTGGCCACATCGAAATAATCCCACTGTGGTTTTCAGCCACATAGTATTTGCCACTTTTTTCTGAAAGAAACTTTTCACTAGATTGTCTTTTAAACTTTTATTTTTTCGATATGTAATTACAGGTTTAGCAGATAGGTAGTTTTGTAAGACAGGATCGTCTATTAGGATGTCCCAATGTTTTGATAGAATGCTCTTGATTTCAGTGTGGTCACTACCATAGGCCATAACACACCTAATCAGCTCATCTTCATGTTTATCCTTTGGAGCATACAAAAGCTGTGTTCTATTTGACTCTAGAGCCCGTTTATAGGCTCTTTTTAAGATTTTGTTTGGGTAACCCCGTTGTTTAAATCTCTGTCTTAAATCTGCAGCCTGAAGCTTGAATTCAGAAGTAGTATCACAATTTCTTCTCAGTCTTAGATACTGTCCTATTGGAATTCCAGCTTTCAGAGGAAGTGGATGTTCACTTGACCATTGTAAAAGGGCATTTGAAGAAGTTGGTTTCCTATATACAGAAGTATGTAATGCTCCAGTTTCATCTTTTTCCAATTTTAGATCCAAAAATTAAATCTTCTCTTGATTGTAGCAGTAGGTAAATTGTAATCCTAATTGATTGTCATTAATTTGTTCCATGAATTGCTGTAGTTTTTGTATTGTTCCTCCCCAGAACATGAGAATTTTGTCTATAAACCGATGCCAACCGAGAATATCCTGTGCAAAAATATCCATAGAATCATCAAAAAACATATTTCTCTCCCAGTACCCCAGGTACAGGTTTGCATAGCTGGGGGCACAGGCTGTCCCCATAGCTGTTCCCTGTACCTGGAGGTACCATGACTTGTTAAATAAGAAACCCATCTATTTGTTTTAACAAGTCTAGGGTGTCTTTTAGGTATGAGGGAAGCATGGTAACCATATCCTTGATGTAATCGTCTACATATATACTGACCTTTTTTACCTTATCTTGTTGTTGCCAGATACAATCGGACAGGTTTCCTTTTTTTATAAATTTTTGGTAGAGCCTAGAATACTGCTACTGTAGGATGTTTAACCTATAGAAATTTACAAGTATTAGAATCAATGATTTTCTCATTCTTTGCCTCTATCGGTATGGCTTTAAGCTCTTGATTAAACTCTCATGAGGGATTTTTCTCAATCTTAGTATAGGTTGAGATATGCGATAGGAGGGCATTACACATTTCAATGTAGTCTTCTTCATTTTGTAGGACTACATTGCCCCCCTTATCAGCTGCTTTTATGACAATGTCACTATCCCTGAGCTCTTTTAATGCTCTCCACTCAGTTTGTTTGAAGTTCGTCTTGTTGGCATCAGCAGAGTTATATTTGTTGTTAACTTTTTTGGAGTGCATTTTCAGATCTTTTGTGACCAAATCAAGAAACGCTTGTAGCCTTGCATAGAGATTAAGATCAGGAGTAAAATTACACTGTGACTTTCTCTGTAAAGACTTTGAAAAGTCTAGTTGATCAACATCTTGTTATTTGAGTAGTGACATCAAATCATTAAATATTTCACTGTCCTCTTTTTCCAGACCTAATTCCATAACTTCTTTTTGGCTTCTGAAGACAAACATTTTTTTCAAGGTCAATTTACGCACAAATAGAATAATATCTTTGATATTACCAAACAAGTCTGAATGGCTTGTAGGTACATATGATAGTCCTTTGGTCTGCAGTGATATATGTGAATCATGTAGTTGAAAGTTGGATAGATTTACAATCTGGATCCCCTTGTTTAGTGACTCTCCTTGATTCTCATCTGAAAGATAAGAGGAAATTTGATTTTTCATAGGGGTAACTCTGTCCAATTGTTCTCGTCTGATGAATATATTGTCAATTCTTAACTCCATACATGTGCAGTCTCTTTGACTTATAATTTTACTGGAAATAAATGCAGGATTTGTGGCGCGAAGGGGGTTTGTTTTGTTCGTGCTCTGAGATTTCTCTTTTGTCTTTGGTCGCACCCCCTGCCTAAAATATGCTCCATAGATTGCTGCTGCAAATTGGGCTTGTCTATTTTGCCTCTTAGTTGATAGGACTGTAGGGGTTTAGAAGCTACCTTAGTTTGTATCTGGTCCTCTTTATCCGATTGGTCTATTACAAATGGAACAAGGCAGGGATGTCCCCTATCTCCATTACTCTTTATTCTTTTTAGAACCACTGATTGAGAAAATAAGAATGATGAAATTAAAGGGGCCAAAATTGGGGTTAGGGAATATAAAGCAACTATATATGCGGATGATATGATTGTTACCCTCACAGATCCGGAAAAATCATTATTTAATCTGGATAAACTATTGAGTAAGTACAGTAGAATTTCATACTTTAAGATTAATGGACAAAAAACAGATATCATTACTAAGGGTATATCCCCAGAAATCAAAGCTAAGTTAACAGATCTCTATCCCTTCAATTGGAATGCTAAAGCAATAAATCATTTGAGCATTTGCCTTTCTTTTGATTTAAGAAATATTTTAAAAAATAACATGTTTAATATACATAGAACTTTATTTAGGACTTTGTCAGATTAAAGATCGATTCATCTCCCCTGGACAGCAAGAATTACTGTAGTAAAAATTATCGTTATCCCTAAATTAACCTATATTTTTAAATCTATACCGGTGGTACCGCCAGAATATTGGTTAAAAAAATTCCAACGAGATATAGACTTATATATACTACAGGGGGAAAAAGCTAGAATCCCAGGAGAGATTACTAAGCGAAGGATTGAGATTGGGGGCTTGGAATCCCCATGCATAAAGGATACTTATGCTGCAATCGCATTATCCCAGCTTATACAGTGGGGGACCGTCATTGATTACTAATTGGAAATTAATGGAGGAAGAATTATTTGAGAAGATTCCTATCCATTTATTATTATGGATTCCAGATTTGGAGGAAGTGAAAAATAGCTTCATTCCAAGGAATATTAAGTCCCTGCTAACATTTTGGATGAAAATTAAGACAAAAATTAAGCTATCAGAATATCCATCTTTAGGTTCTCCTATAGAAATATTGAAAGTAAGACAAGAGAAAGTCTGTATTGAAATATGGGAAAAGAATGGCATTAACTATATGAATGACTTCTATGAAGGAGGAGTGCTACTAAGTTGCTCAAAAATTTGTGACAAGTATAAATTAAATACAAATCTGTGGTTGCAGTTTATGGCTATTCAGTTCTCCCTAAAACAAAGTGGTTTAAAAAAAAAAAATGAAACCTTTATCTACATTCAAATTAATGATATATAATAAGAGCACTACCCATAGAATATCCAGATGTCATAGGATTTTCACTCTAAATGCACAGAGTGGTAAAACTGCAGGCTTGTTAGAGTGGGAGAAAAAAGGGAGATTTAATAGTTCTGGCAAAGAATGGCAGAATACCATTACAATGGTTAGAATATCTGCTAGAGCCTCAGCTTATTATGAATTATATTTCAAAATTATTAACATGTGGCACTATACACCAGAATCTATTAATAAATATGTAAAGAAGAATGTCATACTATGTTGGAAAGAATGTGGGCTAAGGGCTGATACCATACATGTTTGGTGGGAATGCACCAAATTGAGATCTTTTTGGAGGAAATGTATTGTCTGATTAACAGATGAATTTGAGGAGGAAATCCTCTATAATGTGGAAACTATAATGCTACATTTACATCTTAAGAAATTATTTCCAAGGTTCTACCTTCTCTTACCGCATATTTTATTGGTAACTAAGGGATTGATTTGTAAATCATGGAAAGTATATACAATGCCATCAATTCCAGAAATGTATTAGATACATCAGCAGAAATAGAGAATTTGACCAATTAAACCAAAGATTTTCAGTTACAATGAAAGGTTTGTCAACCCAATGGTATATATGGAACAGGTATATGGAGAAGAAAAAAGGAAGAAATTATGATGTAAAGAAATAAGAAAAGATCGTAGTAAACGTAGTCTTATGCTTAAGTGATCTGCTATTTTTACAAATTCAGGTTTACCCTCTAGGTAATAAGGCTCATGTCCTCTCCTTTAAAAAAAATTATATATAATTAACTCATCTTGATGTGACTTTTTGGGTGTTGGTTTGGAGGATTGTGTATTTTTTTTTTTTTTTTGTGTGTTGTTTATATTTATGTTTTGTACTGAAAAATAAAAATTATTTAAAAAAAATAAAAATAAATGACGATATCATATGTTATGTTCAATTGTCAGTTCTGTCTCTCTTTGTGCTGTCTTTCTCTTTACACTCTCTCGCCCTCTCTCTGTGCGCCAACTCTTTGTGCCCTCTCTCTCTCTCTGTGAGCTCTTGGTCTCTTTCTGAGCTGTGACCCTCTCTGTGCACTGTCTCTCACCCTGTGCATCCTCTCTCTCTGTGCACTCTCTCTCTGTTTGCCTTATCTCTCTCTGGACCCTCTCTCTCTCAGTGCAACCATTCTCTATGTCCTCTCTCTCTGCGCTGCCTCTCTCTCTGTGTGACCTCTTTTTGAGCACTGTATGCTCTATGACTTTATCTCCCCATCCTTTTCTTTCCAACCCTCCCTCTCTCTCCTTCCCTATCTCTCTACCTCCCCCTCTCTCTCTCTCTCCCCTCTCTCTATCTGCCTTCCTCTCTCTCTTCCTCTGCCTCCCTGCCGCTCTCTCTCCCCTCTCTCTCTCTTTCTCTCTCTCCCTTTCTCCTTCCCTTCCTCTACCCCATCCCTCTTTCTTTCCCACAATCCCCCTCTCTCTTCCTTGCTCTTTCCCTCCCTCTCTGCCTCCTCTGTTTCTCTCTCTCTCCCCTCTCTCTTTCTTCCCCTCTCTCCCTTCTGCCTCTCTCTCCCCCTCACTCCATCTCTCTCTCTCCCTCTTTCTCTCCCACACCGCCTCTCTCCATCCCTCCCTCTCTGCCTCCCCTCTCTCTTTATCTCTCTCCCCTTTCTCTTTCTTTCCCTCTCTCCCTGACACCTCTCTCTCCCCCTTCCTCCCCCCTCTCTCTCCCTCCCTCTCTCTCTCTCCCTCCCTCTCTCCCCCTCTCTCTGCCTCCTCTCTCTCTCCCTCCCTCTTTCCCCCTTCGTCTCTCTCTCTCTCACCCTCCCTTAGCTGCTAATTAATATGACTCTGCAGTTGTGCGGATCTCTGCAAATGTGAGGCCATCAACTTGTGAGTAATCCCTGCGCAGAATGCATCTCACAGGCGTTACTTACAACTGATAACTACTATAGTGGATCAATAAATAATTCTACACCTACAATGCATGGAATACACTATGAAATAGAATAAACAGAAATATTATGAAAAAGCTGATAAGGCTAAACCAATGTTAGCCAATAAACTAAAGCATCAGACATCTAAACACAGAATAAAAATTTTGAGTTGCAAAAAATCACCTTCTGGGTGCTGCTACACCAAGATGAAATAGAGCAAACTTTTAGAGGATATTTATTCAATTTAAATAATCAGTCGCCTGTAACTTCGTTACAACAGTCAATACAGGATTATCCTAAAAAGCTAAGCGTATACATATTTCTCAATCAGAGAACCAATCACTAATTTCCCCTTTCACAACAGAAGAACTTTCTGAAGTCATAAAATATTTAAATCCTGCAAAGGCGCAAGTTCCTGATGGCTGTACCAATGCCTACTATAAACATTTTGCCTCCAGCCTCATTCAATTGAGAAACTGTAAGTTACTAGAGCCCGTAACGTAGGTCGTAAGCTAATTTGATATTCAATTAGGGTCTTTTTTGCGAGCCGCAAATTATTTGCTGGTTACTGGCTGAAAATCCCTGTGGTTGATACAACCGTAACTTACACCCCATCTAAGCATTTGATCTTTCACGTCCGCAAGACTTACGATCGATAAAATCGCAAATAGCTATTCAATTGCTACAATTATCCAAGGCTGTACTTGCGTTCAAACCCGTAAATAGCAAATGTAACCCAAAACATAATGAGTTCAAAATAGAACTTGCAAGGGCTTTAAAAGCCTTTACATATGCTGCCCCTAACCAAATGGGTAAATCAAGAGATTTCTTCAAGAAAATTGGGAACCTAAAAGGCACCTTTCATGCCGAAGTGTGAGTGATAAAAGACAAATATGGTAAGGACTTTCGCAGAAGAAGATCAGATAAAGAAAAGGTGGCAGGAATACACTGAAGATTTATACAGGAAGGATCCTCACAGCAGTGATGACTTCAATCAGTTGTTCAATTAGCTGGAGCCAGACATCTTGGAGAGCGAAGTGAGATGGGCCCTAGGATGTCTTGCTTATAATAAGGCTGCAGGAGGTGATGGAACTATTCAAAATTCTACAGGATGATGCTGTGAAAGTGTTACTTTCCTTATGCCAACACATTTAGAAACTCATTGATGTCCAAAAGACTGGAAAAGGTCAGTCTACATCCCAATCCAAAAAAAAGGCAGTTCCAAGGAGTGCTCCAATTATCAAACAATTGCACTAATTTCACATGCCATCAAGGTGATGCTTAAGATCCTACAAGCTTCGCTTCAACAATATATGGACCAGAAACTACCAGATGTTCAAGCCGGGTTCTGCAGAGGAAGAGGCACAAGAGATCAAATCAGAATTTGAAGGTCAGAACCGAACATGGGACAACAGAATGGTTCAAGATAGGAAAAGGAGTGCAACAAGGTTGGATATTGTCACCTTACTTATTCAACTTATATGCAGAGTACATCATGCGTAAGGGTGGACTGGATGAATCCAAAGCCGGAATCAATATTGCTGTTAGGAATAGCAACAACCTCAGATATGTGGATTACACTAATCTGATGGCTGAAAGTGAGGAGGAATTAAAGGACTTATTGATGAGGGTAAAAGAAGAGAGTGCAAAAGTTTGCCTGCTGCTCAACATTAAAAAGATCATTTCAAATGGCAATCTCACTTCCTGGCAAATAGACGGGGAAGAAGTGGAAGCAGTGACAGATTTTATTTTCTATGGATTCAAGATGCAGATGGTGACTGCAGTCATGAAATTAAAATATGTTTGCTTATGGGGAGGAAAGTTATGACAAGCTTGTACAAGCTAGTAAAAAGTAAAGATATTAAACGGTCAACAAAGGTTTGCATAGTTCGAACTATTGTATTCCAAGTAGTAACATACTGATGTGAGAGCTGGACCATTAGGAATGATGAGTGCCGGAGAATTGAAGCCTTTGAATTGTGGTGTTGGAGAAGACTGCTTAGAGTCCCTTGGACTGCAAGAAGATCCAAAAAATCAATACTTCATGAAATCCGGTATGATCATGAGGCTGAAGCACAAATATTTTGGCCATAGCATGAGAGCAGGATTCTCTAGAAAAGACTCTGATGCTGGGAAAGATTGAAGGCACAAGAAGAAGGGGATGACAGAGGCAAAGATGGAAACTGAACTTGATGGAGCTCAGAGGGGCAGTGACTGTGAGATGCACTTGGCATGCTGTGGTTCATAGATTCAGGGAGAGTCGGATGTGACTGAATGACGAAAAAAATAACAAACAATGCTGCCCCTAACCTTCCCCTCTGCTCATAACCTCCTAATGCTCAGGTATAAAAAAAGCATTTGCACGTTCTGCTTGGCTGAAATAGCTGTCAGTCAGATCTAAGCCAATCAAAATTGGATACAGGGGTGTAGTAGTAGTTATTATTTTTTTTAGAACATCAGGATTTTGTTGGAGGGGCCTTTCCTGGCATAGAAGAGTGAAGACCAGGGCATCAATGAACAATGATGGAAGGGCATTTTGGCCAGGTCATTAGGCTAATTAAACTTTTCTGTTGTATAGATTTTAAGTCTTTTTTATTTTAATAGTGTTTCTTATTTTATGTATTCTTTTTTATTTAATGTTTAATGTAACTTTTTTTACTGTAATGCTTTTTTGATTTTTATGTAATTAGTAGTTTGTAGTTTTTATTTTTTGTAATGTTGGTGTTTTTACTTTTTGTACTTAATGGTGTGTTAGAGATTTTATTAGGGGGTTAGAAGTTTATTAGGGGGTTAGGTAGGTAGTGTAGGGGTTAATATGACAGGATAGGGTAGAGGTGCTTAATAGGATAGGGTAGGATAGAGGGGGATGGTTAATAGGATAGTGGTTAATATGATAGGATAGGGGTTAATAGGATAGAGGTTAATCGGATAGGGGGTTAATTAGGTACAGTTAATGGTAATTGGGTGCAGTTAGGGCTAATTGGGTTTAGTTAGGGTTTATTAGGTATAGGTAGGGTTAATTAGGTACAGTTAGTGTTACTTCTGTACAGTTAGGGTTAGTTGGGTACAGTTAGGGTTAAATAGATACAGGAATCGTGCAAATGACTGGAGTGGATAAGGTTAAAGCTATAGTGAGTACCAATAGTAATCTCAAACGTATAAAACACACTGGACGGAATAAAAGTGCTAATGACACTCTAAATATGTAAATATAGATGAGAGAGACAATAACCGCCCAAATATGTGCTTGACTGTCTTGATACTGTTGTAAACAGTATCCTATTGGATTGGTGATAGCTTCCCTCATATGGCAATATAAATTGCTTAATCCTTGGGGAGCTATAACTATAGCTAAAACCAATTGTTGTCATTATATTCACATTTATATATTGGGGTTATAGGGTTTAGACCTTTCACAACCATGTGTATAGATACATGTACTTCGTTGAACATATCATTTGGTCTACTATGCTCCATAAATAATATCTTACTGATATCTCCCCTCTTCTTTTCCCATCTTATGTAGCATAAATACCAATATCTAGTATCAATTTATTGGGTATTTTGTATTTTTTATTCCCTTTAAATACATGTGTATAGCAATCAGGCATTCAGTAACGTTATTTCCCAGAGATGCAATGCGCGAGATGACGCTGTGAGGTCAACACGCGATTGCACAACAGCCTTGGATGGCAAAACACAGTTGGTTGGCAAAACGTGTATAGCGTGGTTACGCAACAACGTGTGACGTCACCACGCTATCCAATAGACCAATGAGGTGGCAGCAAAATCGGCAATTAGTGGATAGGAGGGTGCTATAAATAGCACTACAGAAGTGAAGTGAATTAACCCATGATTAAGCCCTAGGAAGGGGCGAAACGAGCCATCGGGACTTCTTTTCTACACATAAGATATGTATTTTGGGAGCAACACCACTTGGAATTGCATGTTATGCTTTAATAAATATGTGGTGAATTCATATGGAAAACACTGGCAATGTTTTTCCATTTACCCTCTATATCATAATTAATATTCTCACTTTTTCTCCTTGATAGGTATATTGACCTACAACATCTTACCTTGTATTCGGTCTGCTTTATACCATTAATTTTTTCTTCTTTTTTGTTCCTAACCTATGGGTAATTGCACTTACCTTTTTTGTGTTTGTTTTTTTGTTGTCTTTGACAACAATTGGTTTTAGCTATAGTTATAGCTCCTCAAGGATTAAGCAATTCATATTGCCATATGAGGGAAGCTATCACCAATCCAATAGGATACTGTTTACAACAGTATCAAGACAGTCAAGCACATATTTGGGCGGTTATTGTCTCTCTCATCTATATTTACATATTTAGAGTGTCATTAGCACTTTTATTCCGTCCAGTGTGTTTTATACGTTTGAGATTACTATTGGTACTCACTATAGCTTTAACCTTATCCACTCCAGTCATTTGCACAATTCCTATTTCTTATACCAGTTCATCATAAATATCAGAGTGTTAAGCACTCAGGAATCACCATACAGTGATATATATATATATATATATAGTAAATAGATACAGTTAGGGGTAATTGGGTCCAATTAGGGGTACTTGGGTACAGTTAGGGTTAAATAGGACTATATATGGAAAACTGGGTCTAGATAGGGTTAAGTGGTTAGTGATAGGGTTAATTAGGTATAGTGAGGGTTAAATAGGGTTAATTAATTCAATGGGGTTAATTACTTAGAGGGGGTTATTTAGTTAGAGGGGGTTTCCTTTAGATGTATTAGTTTATTGAGGGGGGATAAGTGTAGTGTAGGGAAGTGCTTAGACTTGTGTCATGATGCTCTTGGAGGCACTTATAGTGTTATTGTCAGGGTTAATTATTGTCCCATAAGGCTCTATATAGAGCCTTATGTGACTGATGGTGTTAATTAGAGTATCATGGGGGTCTTTATGGAGCCCCATAAGTGATGTGGTTAAATTTAGGTCCCCTTTTATTTACAATTCTACTTATGGTACCCCCTCCCTGAGTCAGGGGTTAATTATCATTGTAGCGCAGGTCCTTTACGGACCTTTAAGGACACGCAAGGCGACAAATTTGAATTTTAAAATCTGCGGTGGTCCCAATAGGGACCCGGCAGCACAGAGGGGTTAGTGTTATGTGTTGCGGGGGTACTTACAGTACCCCTTTGGTAGGGGAAGTAAATCTTTCAATGCCGTGGGTGTTCTGATGGGGACCACCGCAGCAAGGTCTCATTTATTGAGCCTGCGGGGGTTCCCACAGACTGTATACCGTCAGTTGCAGCCTTGCAGTTGAATGAGGCTCTTTGTTTTCTAGTTTTATCAATGTCCTTATGAAAGCTACAGACCAAGAGCCACATTCATTTTCCAAGACCGCAACTCCATCGCAGATGGCCATATGTCTGCAGATGAGTTGCAGGCTCCAGTTTGTCTCCGATTGCGATGCTATTCAATTGAGCAGGGTCACAAGTTAAGGGCCAGAGCCTCAAGCCCGTAAAGCCTGTATTCACCAGTAACGCTTCTGGGTGTCCGATCCGATAAAGCAAGCCAAAATCAGGCAAGGCCGTAAGTTGCGATCCCGACACAGAGAACGCCAATCAACGCTGTGGAAACCAGTTTAAAAGACTGCGAAAACCATAAGTCTTTAACTATGCTGTAGCTGAGAAAGTCAACACACAGGTCTAGGCATTGGTGGGTTTTTTGAGAGAGATAAAGAGACAGAGAGAGATAGAGACTGAGAGAGAGGAGATAGAGTACTAGAGAAAGATAGAAAGTGTTAGAGAGAGCAAGTGAGAGTGCCAGAAATAGAAATATATAGTGTTAGAGAGCGCGAGTGAGAGTGGCAGGTAGCTAAATAGAGAGTGTTAGAAAGAGCGAGTGAGAGTGCCAGAGAGAGAAATAGAGAGTGTTAGAGAGAGAGATAGCGAGTGCCAGAGAGAGAGACAGTAAGGAGAGTGAGGAGGAGAGTGAGGAGAGGAGGAGAGATAGAGGTATGGGGAGAAGGAGAGGTAGAGGAGGCAGCAGACTAGGGAGGGAGGTGCAGGTGGAGGAGAGCAAGATGGGGAGGGATGTCCCTCAGATGTAGGCACACACTGTGGAGGAGCAGAGGATCAGAGGCCTGATCGCTGGGGGGAATGTAGTTAGGATGAGGGGCAGGCCAGGAACCCCAGGCACAGTTGGTAGGGACACAGGTTGTGCCAAAGCAGAGGGCTGACAATTATAGTGAAGAGAAGACAGAAACCCTCCTCAGGGAAGTCCAAGCCGGCCATAGCATCGCCATGGTGGTAGGGATGTGAGGGCTAGTGATAAGATACATTGCCTTGCAAAAGTATTCACCCCCCTTGGCATTTTTTTGTGTTTTGTTGCCTCACAACCTGGAATTAACATGGATTGTTTGAGGATTTGCATCATTTAATTTACAGAACATGCCCACAACTTTGAAGATGTGTTTGTTTGTTTTTATTGCGAAGCAAACAACAAATAGGACAAAATAACATAAAAAGAAAATGTGCATAACTATTCACCCTCCTAAAGTCAATTCTTTGTAGAGCCACCTTTTGTGGCAATCACAGCTCCAAGTCGTTTGGATAAGTCTCTATGAGCTTGCCACATCTTACCACAGAGATTTTTGCCCATTCCTCCTTGCAAAACTGCTCCAGCTCCTTCAAGTTGGATGGTTTGCACTTGTGAACAGCAATCTTTAAGTCTGACCACATACTTTCTATTGGATTGAGGTCTGGGTGTTGACCATTCCAACACATTTACATGTTTCCCCTTAAACCACTCAAGTGTTGCTTTAGCAGTGTGTTTGGAGTCATTGTCCTGCTGGAAGGTGATCCTCCGTCCTAGCCTCAAATCAAGCACAGAGTGCTACAGGTTTTGCTCAAGAATATCCCTATATTTAGAACCATTAGAGATGTCGCGAACAGTTCGCCTACGGACTATTCGCAGCGATTTTGGCATGTTCGCGTTTGCAGCGGACGGCAAACACATGCGCTTTTCGGTTCGCCCACTATACTTTATCATTGAGGAAACTTTGACCCTGCACCTCAAAGTCAGCAGACACATTCCAGCCAATCAGCAGCATACACTCCCTTCCAGAGCCTTCCATATGAAGGAAAGGCTAATATTCTGCTCTGTTTCACCAGTCATAGTTGGTGTACCATACATTGAAAAAAAACAACCCTTTTTTCCTTTAATATAATTTCAGTTGCCTGCCTGTGTCAGGCTCACAGCTTATATTGTGCTCAGTGAAATAAAACAACCCTTTTTTTACTGTAATAGATTGAATAGCAATTGCCTGCCTACAGGCGTGTGTGTGAAGCCTATTGCATCTACTCTGCCAACTTTTGCCAGTGCACAGTGATACGTCATATCTGGTGCAACCGTAGTGTACAGTGACATAAAACAACACTTTTTTGACTGTAATAGATTGAATAGCAATTACCTGCCTACAGGCGTGTTTGTGAAGCCTATTGCATCTACTCTGCCAACTTTTGCCAGTGCACAGTGACACTCAAATCTGGTGGCACCTTAGGTTGCACGATCAGTGCCCCAAATTTGAAGTAGGAGGTCCGACCAAGCATCTTTTTCCATCTCCCTGTTTCAAAAATCAATGCCATATACACGTCCCCTAATAGTGGACATAACAGGGATTAAACCGATAGGAATAGTACTACTTAACAGTACACACCTTATAATAATGCAGACAGAGGCAACACAGAGAGAGGAGTCTGAAGAAGAGTCAGAGGAGGAAGGTGGCTTTGAAGAGGTGGAAGACCAAACACAGCAGGCGTCCCAGGGGGCTTGTTGTCACCTTTCGGGGACCCTTGGTGGCTGGGTGGAGGAAGAGACCTTCAGTGACATCAGTGAGGACAAGGAATGGGACATGGCTAGCTTGGTATCCAACCTTGTGCAAATGGGGAGTTTGCGGTTGTGCAAAGGGACTGTTTGCGGTTGTTTGCAGTGCATTAAACGGGGAGATTGGTCTGTTACTGTGAAGCGGGTGTAACCCTTACACTACCTGATCGATACAACATCATACCTGATGTTTTAAAGCATGTTATTCCAAACAATTTAGGAATGTTAGGTGATTTATGCCCTTTATGGCTTAAAACCAGACTCTGCATCAACTATGTAATTTTCCGTGGGAGTTTTGCCATGAATCCCCCTCCGGCATGCCACAGTCCAGGTGTTAGTCCCCTTGAAACAACTTTCCCATCACTATTGTGGCCAGAAAGAGTCTCTGTGGGTTTTGAAACTCGCCTGCCCATTGAAGTCTATGGCGGTTCGGCGGGTTCGCCCGTTCGTGAACATTTGCTGGAAGTTCGCGTCCCCTGTTCGGGAACAGAAAATTTGATGTTCGCGTCTTCACTAAGCACCATCCATCTTTCCCTCAACTCTGACCAGTTTCCCGGTTCCAGCTACTGATAGTATCTCCACAGCATGATGCTGGCACCACCATGTTTCACTGTGGGGATGGTGTTCTTTGGGTGATGTGATGTGTTGGGTTTGCGCCAGACATAACATTTTCTTTGATGAACGAAAAGTTCAATTTTAGTCTCATCAGACCAGAGCACCTTCCTCCATACATTTTGGGAATCTCCCACATGCCTTTTTGCAAACTCAAAATGTGCCATTTTTTTTTTTTTTCCGAAAGTAATGGCTTTCTTCTGGCCACTCTGCTATAAAGCCCAACTCTATGGAATGTACAGCTTATTGTCATCCTATGTACAGATACTCCAGTCTCTGCTGTGGAACTCTGCAACTCCTCCAGGGTTACCTTAGGTCTCTGTGCTGCCTCTCTGATTAATGCCCTCCTTGCCCGGTCTGTGCGTTTTGGTGGGTGGCCGTCTCTTGGCAGGTTTGCTGTTGTGCCATGTTCTTTCCATTTGGTTATGATAGATTTTATGGTGCTCCTGGGGATCATCGAAGATTTGGATATTTTTTTTAATAACCTAACCCTGGCTTGTACTTCTCAACAACATTGTCCCTTGTTTGGAGAGTTGCTTGGTCTTCATGGCAGTGTTTGGTTAGTGGTGCCTCTTGCTTAGGTGTTGCAGCCTCTGGGGCCTTTCAAAAAAGGTATGTATATGTAATGACAGATCATGTGACACTTACATTGCACACGGGTGGACATCATTTCACTAAATATGTGACTTCTGAAGGTAATTGGTTGCACCAGAGCTTTTTATGGGCTTCATAACAAAGGTGGTGAATACATACGCACATGCCAATTTTCTGTTTTCTATTTCTATAATATAGTTTTATGTATATATTTTTTTCATTTCACTTCACCAACTTAAACTATTGTGTTCTGATCCATCACATAAAATTCAGATTAATAAAACATTGAACTTAAGGCTGTAATGTAACAACATAGGAGAAAAGTCAAGGGGGTGATTACTTTTGCAAGGCATTGTACATGCAGCTGCAGCTGTGGTTTCATTAGGAGTTGCAAACCATGATGTCCAGCTGGTTAAACACAGATATGATGACTGCCGGATGAAGGTGAAGAAGAAGATGGCAGCGGAGGCCAGAGCAGCCTGTGGGACTGGTGGTGGCTCGCCACTAAACATCACATACTGTGGATGGGAGAGGACTATTAAGGAGTCTTTGGAGCCAACAGCAGTAGTGGGTCTTCCAGAATAGTTGGACACTGGCTATCAGGAAACCCTGTAAAGTGAGTATCACATGCAAGCCAGTAACACTTTATCTAAGCTAGTAACACTTAGCTGAAGCCCGTAACACTTAAGACCGCCAAAAAATGAACAATAATGTACAAAATAAGTTAAAAACCTCACACACAATTCAGGGGGACAGCCAGTGAGGTTGCAAGCTAATTTGACCCATAATTGACGTTTTTAGGATATAGAAAATAATGGCCCCCGAAAAAAAGTAACTTTTAGCCGAAGTCAGTAACTCTTAGCCGAAGCCAGTAACTATTAATCTAAGCCAGTAACTATTAATCTAAGCCAGTAACACTTTAGCCAAGCCAATAACATTTAACCCAAGCCAGTAAAACTTAGCCAAAGCCAGTAACTTAGCTAAACAATGCAGGCACGCAAGATCTCGCAATGAGCGCCAAAGGTGCTCATTGTAAAGCAACAAACTTGAGGGATGGACGACGCATCCAATGACCGGCTAGGCCTGTAATGTAGACTGGGGGTGAGGCTTGTGATGAGCGAAGGTGCTCATTGCAAAGCATATAACAAGGCCTGTAAAGTAAGCAGGGGAGAGGCTCGCCATAAGAGGGGAGAGGCTCACAATGATGGCCAAAGGCGCTCATTGTGAGCCACGAGATGAGCGCCAAAGGTGCTCAGCGACGGGCTCGTGATGAGCGCCGAAGGTGCTTAGATTGTGTGGCAAACAAGGCTTAACCTTTTTTTCCGTCATTTTTGACGGGCAAGTCGCTAGTATAAATATAAAAATATATCATATTATCATCCTAATTGTTATCAATGAAATGTTTGTCCAGTACCTGTGGTTAAAACAGAATCTGAATATCAGTTTCCAATACAGTTTGTGTTAGTGTCATGTTTGCTGATTGTTCAACGTTAATATAAAATAAACAGTATAAATGTCAATTGCAATTGTATATTAATGGCCATGAGTTCCCCTATACCTATCTTCCCCATGTTACACTGCACCATTTAAAGCTGTGTCGCTTAACACTCCAACTCCTTGGAAGCTATCCCCAGTGTTAAACAATGTACAGCTGTTGATCCACAATGATTTCACATCCAAAAGAGAATACATATATTAGTGTGCATGCTGCAGCATATGCGGATACAGACTTTGAGGTACTGCATGTGCGTGTCATGTACTAGCCTAACCTGGACCATGTCTCATAAGCATGTTAACAGCCATTGCTGAGCATTGGTCACAGATTGGTCAGTCTCACACACTGCACAGCATATATTATTATAAGCCATGATCTACAATGCTCATGATACAGCTCAATGGTTATCTGCGGGAAACAATCGCCACAATGACCATGGTGTCAGGGATATGGAAACACACAGCAAACAATTGTTTAGAGAATCAATACTCAAATACTATGGTCCCCTCATTTCAGTACCCAGGAGGCGTACCCCGCCCGTGGAAACACAGGTAGTGGCTCCACCTGGGCCACCACTAACACTAAAGCAGGTGGTAGTGGAGGAAGGCCAGGTCCCGGGCCCACCCCAGGAGGCTTGACCATCAGCAGCAGGACCATTGTGGTATTGACCCCCTGGGCCTTCATACGCATCACAAGCACGTTCCCAGACCTTCCAAATTACTGGAGGTTTGATGAGCCACCAACCACCTGCAGGATGTCAAGCTCATGGGGACCACTCTCAACAGGTCCACTACTGCCACCTGTTGACATTCAGGCAATACGTGTGCCAGACCCCAATCCTCTTCGACTCCTGACCGGTTCACAACAGCTGTTGCCACAGCAGTGGTTTTCTCAGCAGTGGTTGGCCCAGCAGTTTTCGCAGTCATTGTTGCCGCAGCAGATATCGCTGCCCTTGTTGCCCCAGCAGACGATGCAGCCATTATTGCACCAGCTGTTGTCACAGTTGTTGATGTTGCAGCCGTTGTTGCCCCAACAAACTGGGCCAACACCATGGGCAACAGTATCTCCAGTGCCATCAGCACCATCTCCATTGCCAGCAGTACCATCTCCAGTGGCAACAATACCATCTCCAACATCATCCCTATCCCTATGGGGTACACAATCACAATGGGCCACACCTCTGGCCTCACCTCAGCAAATCCAGAGTTCAACATCGTCCGGAGACGGAAGTCATGTCCCCGCACCAGGCACCCTGAGTGACATATATTGGTACATCCACTTGGCTGATGAGCGAGAGTTCGGAGCAGTCCAACAGCTTACAGCTCAGCTGGCACGTCCAAATTAAATTGCTGCCGGCCAGGTGGAAACCATCTGAGCAATACATGGTGTGGTGAGGAGGCATAATCTACGGATGGAGAGGTCCAGGCAAATGGCTCATAGGGACAGACAACATCACTTGGCTTGGCTGGTACAGTTGGCTGAAACTTGCATGCCTACACTACAGCCTTCAGCCAGAGCTTACAGCCTCCTCATCTCACGCAGTATCGCCAATGACAGCTGCTACACAGTCACCCCAGTTGAATACTCTCCTCAATTAAACACCTCCTGCACTTGGTAGAGGGAGGAAGCGCGGGGTTCCAAAAGGTGTGGGCCCAGTGTTCAGAAAGAGGAAGTAGGTGTGAACTTGCCCCAGGTCATTAGTTGTCAAACTTCTCCCCAGCATCCACCACAGAGACCATGATTTGGGGGAAACAGTGGGTGAATAGATAGTGGAAGCAGTTTGAGGCTCTACCTCCTGTGGAATAATAGTTGCCCCATTTATTGTTTCCTATAAATCATGGCCTGTCTGATGGCTCCCGATGAGAGGATTGAGAACCACTGTCCTAAATCGTCCTCATCCACACTCCACTATGATCATTATTTTGTATTAATATTGACATACAGAATTGACGTTCAATGTGGATTGGCATGAAATGTTGAAATGTTGAAGTCAATGCAAATAGTTTTCTGATTGATATCTTGTTCTTGTCTCTGTATGTCTTAATAGCCCAATACTCACGACCATGGAGGCATGTTCCTCCACCTCCTCTTTCTGAGTCACATATTCTGCTAATCAATTTCAGATTATTCCTTCATATCTGACAACACACTGTTTATGTAATAGCTCTGTATGACATTAATTATGATTATGTTCATATGTTTCATTGAGCAGATCTAGACAAGTTGTAAGTGCTATGCACATTAATGGTTTCTTCAATTAAATGGAGTGATTTCTGATGTTCTTTTTTTGCATTCCCATTTGGTGACCTCCCATTATGTTTTGCTATTCCTCAATTTACATTAGTGTGGTGTATGTTCCCCTGGTCCCCTTGTGGATTGCTAAGTGTTGGTGGTGAAGGGACTTGTGTACCTGAATGAAGTTGTGAGCTATACCAATACCACTGTAGGTGGGCAGGTGATAGCAGAGAGGTCAGACAAATCACAGTCCACTAGAGAGGGAACTGGCAACCCACTCCAGTATCTTTGTCATGCAAACCTTGTGCAACAGCACAGACAAAGACCTAGCTAAATGTGCTGCAGTCCATAGGGTCACAGAGAGTTGGACATGACTGAAGAACTGAACAACAAATAATAAAATGCTCCCCTGGCGGTATCATTTGGTCACTATTTGTTTTCCCGATGTAGATGTGATGAGTGAAATGTGTATAAGATGATCTTTGAATTTTGAGGGTCCACATTAAAGCCTCTGTGAGTGATAAATGGTTAATATGGCATCAGTTTCATGTTTTTGTGTTGCAATTTAATAGCGATTTTGGAAGGTAACAGTTACGGGCTTGACAGATCAGAGGTTTTGCGTCAAGAGTTCCGATTTTGACATCCCGTAGGGTTTTTCCGCCTGTAACCCGCAGATCGTTTGCGGGTAGCTTTTAGAGGCCAATTTAATAGCCGTAAGTCTTGCGGGCTACGTTACGGTCTACGGATTTACACGCTGAGGGAATTTACTAGGGCTGTTGAATTCTGTCAGTAAAGTGTTTTAATTTATACGATTTTGGCAATTGTTTTGTTTTCCATTTTCCAAAGAATTGTAGCTTTGATGACCATTAAAATATGTATTATTAAACATTTAGCTGTTTTTATAATTTCTTTATGGAAAAAGTGAAATTAGAAAAGATTATTTTAGTGACATCTGAAATGTTTTTTTAAGCATAGCTCCTTAAAATCGGAAATTTTAGGACATACCCACCAGACATGAAAGTTAGTACCTTTAAATCCACATCCTCTTCAGCATCTTTCAGAAATTTTAGCATCACATTTTGCAATTTTAGCTGAGATATAATGCCATCTTTGAATAATCTTAAAATGCATTTTTTTAGATATAGAGTATTTTATTCAATATTTGTTAAAGATAAATCTCTAAACGATTGACTTTCAACCCACTCTTTACCTATATCTCTTTCCAAAATGTCAATTTTTGTAGTTTTCTTAAAATCCATCCTTAAATTTTTAAGTTTATAACATATAGAAATCATATGTCTTTTCTCCTGACAAAGATAAAAAAAATCAACGTCAGTAAGTTATTTGCCTTTTTATATAATAATCTGCTTTACCTGTAAAGATTCAAAGGGCATAATGTGGCCTTTCATATAGAGATTAGAGATGGAGCGTCCGCCTAGGCAGCTGGTGCAAAGCACAGAGGCCCTGGCCTTTTAGGGGCCCAGAGCTGCCAGTCCTTCGTGGCCCTCCTGTGGCCTTCACAACCCATCTGCGCCCCCCAGGGCTCTCCCATGGCTCCACACAGCCCCCTCAGCTCTCTCGCAGCCTCCTTGGCCTCCTTGGCTCTCTTGTAGCCCCCATGGCCATATGCTGGCCCCTGTTGCCACCTCAGTCACTTTGTAGCCCCTTTTAGCCCTCTGGGCCCCTTGTGGTCCCCCTTGCCTCTCTGTGGCCCCCCTTGTCTCCATGAAGCTGCCCCTGCTTTGCCCCCTGTGGCCCTGTGGCCCCCACAACCCTCTGTCAGCTACTGTGGCCCACTCAGCCTCTTGTAGCCCCTTTCAGCCCTCTGTGACCCCCCTTGTCCCCCTTTGGCCCACCCATGGCCCCCCTATGAATCTCTGTGGGCCCTTGTGGCTCCATGAGCATCTGCCACCCCCTGTGGCACCCTCAGCTCCTCCTTGACCCTTTCAGCACTCTGTTGCCCCCTGTATATATGTGTGTGTGTACAAACTTTTGTGCTGGGGGATAGGATGGTAGAACGGCTGGGGGAGTTTTTAAACTAGTAGGTAATGGGGTAGTAAGAAATGAGGCTATCTTAGATTTAGTTATCACAAATAATATTGATATAGTATCAAATGTGGAAAAAGGTCATCCTTTGGGAAACAGTGATCACAACACAGTCTCATTTGAGATTGAATAAATAAAAAACATACTTGTAAGGGGCTAAAGAAAACTCTTAATTTTAAAAGGGCAGATTTTTATGGTCTAAGGGCAGCAATACAAAGTGTAGACTGGGACAGAGAACTGGTAGGTAAAAACACTGATCATAAATGGGCAACGTTCAAATCCTTACTAAATAAACATACTTATTACCATATAACAGAAGGTGTAAATCACAACCCATATGGCTTAGCAATGAATTAAAGATGAAGATGAGGAGTAAAAAACAAGTGTTTAAATTATACAAAATCAAGAGGGGTCGGAGACTGCTTTACGCAAGTACAAGGAAATCAACAAGGAAGCAAATGGGCTAATAGACTGGCTAAAATTTAAAATGAAAAGTTAGTTGCAAAAGAGAGTAAGACTAACCCTAAAATATTTTTTAAATATATTAATGGGAAGAAGGCGAGGAAGGAAGCTATAGGAACATTACAATGTGACAGAGGCCATCTGATAATTAGTGACCAGGAAAAGGCAGATGAGCTAAATAGGTTATTTTCTTTGGCATACACAATGGAGGTACCAGTGGTTGGGACACTGCAACATAATGGGGGTACACTACCTTCACCAAATAACTGGTTATCGCAGGAAGAAATCCAAAAGAGGTTGGAAAAAATAAATGTTAATAAAGTCCCAGGTCCTGATGGAATACATCTAAGGGTACTGACGGAATTGGGTTCTGTAATAGCCAAACCATTATATCTAATTGTTCAGGATGCACTCAACACAGGGTATCTACCAGATGACTAGTGAAAGGCAGATGTGATACCTATAATTAAGAAGGAAGCAAGAGCAAATCCAGGGAATTATAGACCAGTGAGTCTCACTTCGGTAGTGGGAAATCTTTTAGAAGGGTTAATAGTAGATAATATACAGGAATATGTCTATTCAAACAGAATTATAAGTAGGAGCCAACATGGATTTATGAAGGATAAGTCATGTCAAACAAACCTAATTAGTTTCTATGAGGAGGTTAGTAGGAACTTGGATCAAGGCAATTCAGTGGATGTAGTCTATTTGGATTTTGCAAAGGCTGTTGATACAGTGCCACATGGGAGGAATGGGCATCTAAGTGGCAGATGAGATTTAATATGAATAAATGTAAAGTTATGCATCTGGGAAGGAAAAATAGCCATGCAATTTATAATCTTAATGGAGCAAATCTAGGGGTATCAGATATTGAAATGGATTTGGGAGTACTTGTGGACAACCGCTTAGGTAATGGTGATTAATGCCAAGCAGCAGCTGCAAAGGCAAGTAAAATATTATCATGTATTAAGAAGGGTATAGAAACAAGGGAAGCAAATATATTTCTCCCACTATACAAATTCTTAGTACGCCCTCATTTGGAATATGGAGTGCAATTTTGGGCACCACTACATAAAAAGGACATTTTAGAGCTGGAAAAAGTACAGAGAAAGGCAACAAAGCTAATAAGGGGGAATGCGGGGCTAAGTTATAAAGAAATACTTACCAAATTAAACTTATTTTCTCTAGAAAAAAGGCGTCTAAGAGGCGATATGATTACCTTATAGAAATATATCCAGGGTCAATACAAGAATTTGTCAAGGGAACTTTTTGTGCATCCTTTAAAAAGATTTTACCTTAAAGAAAGAAAAGGGTTCTTCACAGTAAGGGTGGTTAATATTTGGAATTCTCTACCAAAGAAGGTGGTGACAGCGGATTCGATAGATAACTTGGACTTATTCGATAGATAAGGATTGGACTTATTTTAAAATAAAAAGGGCATTAAGGGCTATTCTGGATAAATAGAGAGGGAGTATTGATCCAGGGATGAATCCGATTGCCATTATCTGGGGTCAGGAAGGAATTTATATATTTTAATATAAATCTTGATAGTTTATCTTACAGAAATCTTTAAGATTTGGAAAATGTTGTATGCCTAAATGAGTTAAACCTAAATGAGTTAATCTGTTTAACTCATAGTTACAAGGAACATTTTCCTTTAAGTTTTATAGTTATTCTACCTGGAGTTAGGTCCATAAAACTTCAGTTCTGGTAAACTTAAGCTTATAAGCTGACACTGTTCCATATAATTCTAAAAGTCTATGAAGTCTATTTTGTAAATATTCTATCCTATTGCAATTCCAGAAATCTATCGAAGTTCTGATCTTTTGTAGCAATGGTTCTAAAGATAATATAAATATTAACAGGGAAAGAGATCATCCATGACATGTGCCAATGGTAATGATGAATCTTTCATGGTTGATGTCCATCCCGATAACATAGGCTGACATTTCTTGATATAAAGCTTTTGTTGTTATATATAAAGACATTGCATTTTATTTTTTTTACATGTCAAAGTGGTTCCCTTACAAAGAGTCCAGCAGACTTTTAATTTTGTCTATGGGATATAACCAATGTTTATTGTTGTTTTTTTTTGTTGTTGTTGTTTTTGTTGTAGTTTGTGCAAATGGAGTTTCCTATGTGAAATTTCTGCATGTATAAAATTATCCTTTAAATCCTTCACAATAATCTGGTCCCATTACAAAGTCCTTTTTTGGGATTCATATTTCTCAGTAGCCTGACAATTGTCCCTTGTTTAAGTTGCAAAATATGTGGTGGCATTCCAGAGGGAGTCAAAGAATTAATAAATTCCATAGTACAGTTAGCTTCACTATCTTTGTTATCAGCCAGAACAGAATCTGCACTGTAATAGTTTTTTTTTGGGGTGCATTGATTAATTTCACAATTTCATTATTTAGATTCAAGGCATCTATATTTTGTTATGTCAATATGACTTTGCTTGCAATGTCTGAGTAATCCTCGTTATTGATGGTATTGAGGAAGATTGACGATATTAGTGATTCTTTGGAAATAATTTCTGATGGAATTTCCACAGCATCATCAGGTAAATTATTTATGTTTAGCTGTTTTCCTTCTCCAATCATTGAATTGATTTTGTCCTTCAGATCTCATATTTATTTCTCAATTAAGGTGTGTAAATATTTTCCACAGCTTACTTCTCTTTATACACGTTTTGACAATGTCAGTCCTATTGCCATGTGGCACCACAGGTAATGTTTGCCTAAAATCTCCTCCTAAAAGCTTCAACTTTCCACCAAATGGCAAATCATTATCCATAACTTATTTTAATAATCGATTAATACATTGCAGGGCATGACATGACATCATAGTTGCCTCATCTATTATTATTAATTTACTCTTGTGAATTTTTTTTGCTCGTAATTAATTAATTCGAATATCTGACACTGATGTTTCCAGAATGGGAACTGGCAGTTTAAATCCACTATGTACAGTTCTACCACCTTCTAACAAAAGTGCAGCAATTCCAGTGGTGGCAAATGGCAGTGCTATTTGACCCTCTGTTCGAATGCAACTCATCAACAAATTAAATAGATACGTTTTTCCTGATCCACCAGGGCCATCCTCTTTGAGCATGTCATCTTCTATTGCATTTTAATGGCGTTAAATGCTTCCAATTGTAATGCATTTAAAGTTCCAATTTGTACTTGGTTTTTTTGGTATTTAATGTCGGTGTCATACTCATCAAAGTTAATTTCATCTGTAATTTCTGGATCAGGCAGATTAAAATTGGTACAATTTAATCCATGACAATGAAAGATTTCCTGAATTTCAGCTAATGCTTTTAATAGCGCAATGGTCTCATTGTAACATTTCAAGAAATCTTCACACATATGTAATTTAATTTTTTTCCACAAAGTTAATGCATCAGGTACATTGCAAAAGATGCACATGAAAGCAAATTGTTCTCTCATTTGCTTTGGCCTTTGACATAGTTCTGCTTCCTTGAGATATCTCTTCCATTCTGTATCATCTGCCAAGAAGTTTTGATGTCTTGCAGCTAATTGGAAAGTATCATAAACAATGTAATTGACTGTGCGTAAATGTTCATAACTTTGTGCACCCGGAACATGTAAAAGAAGCAATCTTAAACTGAAACCTCAATGTCTCATGGACTGACGGTATAAATTCTTGAGATAATTTTATTATTATGGTTTTTTTGTTGTCGCCATTCACCATTTACGAATACATAGTTATTTGGAATGTCAATGTAAAAAAATTGTCTGTCCTCAGTGTCCTGACAATTTAATTGATACCAAGCAGTAAGTGTTGTTGCTCTATGTTCACTTTGTGCTAAAGCATTTCTTTCATTGCCTGCAGTAAAGCAAACAAATTGACTTTGTGGCAAATGGACAGCTAATCGATACACAGCATGTGACCGAGCATGCATCTCAAATTTATGAAGACGCCACATTGCTTCTGGAGCACTGACAAAGCGAGCATCTAAATAAGATGAAAGTTCATCATGTAAAATAGGATTGTCTTTTTCATTTTGTGCACTTTGCACAACAACAGTTGCTGAATCATATCCCTTGTATATATATTCATACACATATTTAATGGATTTGATAGAAGTGCAAGCTTCCACATTGATATGTGCATTGTACTTCATCAGCAAATTTGGATTGCATGGAACCACATATCTATTATCTACCTTTTGGCCATGGATAATAGCTGTTTGTCCTTCTCTTCTTTTATACAAAGGGTATCCATCACAATTAGCATAAGTCTGCATTTGAAATTGTTTTGGAAACTCTTTTGTACATTTTTTTTTTCCATACATGCTTAATTTGGATTGATATCTCCACATGGACCATGTATCATTCTATGAGTTACAATCTCATAAACTTTGGATTTTTTCTGTGTATGTGGCAGTTCAGCAGTAATTACTGAATCCACTCTGTCTGCCGTATTCAATGTATCTTTTTCTTGCAAGATTAAAAGTATATGTGCATGTGGCAGGCCCCTTTTTTGAAATTCAATGGTATAAACAAAAACCACACATTTCCCAAATAAGTGTGCTTTAGTTATGTCATGAATTAATGAATTTAGTTTTTTTTTAATACTCTTGCCACCAGATCTGGTCGGTTGATTGCGTGAATATAGTCTAATATCCCGCTCAAATGGTGGTTCCCCATCATCATTTTTAAATACCATGGCAACCTGATTTGCTGTTGGTAAATTATACTGTCTTCGATCAGTATGGCAATCTCTTTTGAGAACCATATTTACTCTTGGCATTGGCAATTGATTTATTTGCGCATGTGCCTGTTGTTCTTTTTCAACCTCTGCTAATTTTTTGTATGCTTTACAATATGGGTTGTTGGCCATAATGTTATCGAGCTGTTCAAAGACTATGAGTAAGCATTGTTTATTTTCAGGATGCATCATTCGTTGTTCAACAGCTTCCATTGTATCAAGGACATATAACTGTGCAAATTTCCTTAGTTCTCCTGATTCTGGGTGTAAGTGTGAAGTCTGGTAAATTTGTCCTTTGACTTTAAAACAGTAAGGAACATGTCCTTTGACATTTTCTGCTAATGTTGCACCCATTGAAGCGAATTAAATTGCACTGTTATAAGATCTAATGTTTTTCTTCTAATTGGAATAATTTGGAAATTTTGGATCACTTATTATACTTTCTAAATATTCTAGAAATGTGTGTCTTTCTGGAAGTCTTACCTTTCCTTTCTGACAGCAACTAATAAACTCTCCATCAGTTGGTCTTTCTTTCAGAAAATGATAAGACCGACAAAACTGACAAACCCCATTCATTAATCCACAATAATGAGTGTCTACTGTTAGTGCTGTAAATAAAGGACTATTGTGAGCTTCCTCAATATAGATCTCAGTACAACTTTCTATATCAACATTGGTGTCATCTCTATGAACATTGGTGTCAGGAGGCAATATTGGGTCATTAGAGAATGTTTTACAGATATTTTTTTGCTTACTTTTTCTTTTCTTTTTAGCTCCAGCAAACTCATTTTGTGCTTTTTTTAGTCATTTTTCTTTTATTTAGAAGTCTCTGTCGATCTTCTTCTCATAAACGTTGTGAAGTCTCAGGGGTCTGTGCATCTCTCCACCTCTGCTTCCGTTCCCTTGCCATTCTTCTTTTATATTATTTATTATCTTCTGCATTGTCCACCATTGTAATCTGTAATTGTAAATACAAGTGTAAGAATTTTTTTGTTTTGTAATTGTACATATTTTTTAACCTGTCATGATCACCAAAGTAAATGAATTAATCAATGGTTTATTTTATTTTTATATATATATGTATATACATACAGTATATATGATATATATAAATATATATATTTATATATATATGTATAAATATATATATATATATATATATATATATATATATATATATATATATATATATATTATTTTATACTGAATTATGAAGTCCATTAATGATATAATCTGAAACCGTCATGACTGCAAAACCATAAACAGGTAATCATGTCTTCCTAAAGAACGGCAAACCAAAAGAGCTATGAGCAAACTGTAGATTGGCAAGAGAAAACTTTGTTATATTTTTATAAAATTAATTAATCAATAAATAAATTTCTGAGGGGTAATTCTCATTCATGAAAACATAAATGGCTAAGCATATATGTATTCCTAATGTTATTTTTTATTTAATTATTGATTCATTAATACAATTAATTACATAAGTTAATTAATCACTAACTGTCATTAATGTTGAAAAAAACACTTAATCCTGTTTTTATAAAGAATTTCATCATTAATTATACCTGTCAATTTGATGTGATATTAAATGAAATCGTGCAGACGTCACTCTGTGTCTTCAGGGAGGTGCAGAGATGATGGATCTGTAAAACGACATAAAAAGGTTTTGTAATGTGTTGTTTGAATGAATTTATGAATATTGAAAGTATCCTTTTTAATTGGCATACATGACAAACGTAAATCCTAATCATCAATAAATGCCTTAGAAAATGCATTCTAAAATGGTAAAAAGTGTCCTAATATAATAAAGGTATTTAAATATTTAAGTGCTTCTAAGGTCCTATCCCTGTTAGACAATGAGCAATAACAGAATTATGAACTAATTAATCAAAGAATACACATGAATAAAAGAATGTAAAACTGTCATGACAGAAGGGCAAACAGAAATAGCTATAAGCAAACTATAGATTGGCGTGAAACAATTTCTTTTTTTTATCTTAAATTAATTAATCAATAAATTAAGTTATGATGTGAAACTGTAATTAGTTAAAACATCAATGGCTAAGCATATATGTAGTCATAATGTATTTTTTTTAACTTGTAAATACTGATACATTTTTAAAATAAATTAGTTAAATTAATTAATCAACAGCTGTCATGAATGGAGTAAAGAATACTTTATCGTATTTTTCTAAAGAATGTCATAGCTACATCATATACCTGTGAAGTTGTTATATCAGCTGAGGTCACTGTCTGTTTTGAAGGAGGTGTAGAAATGAAGAATCTGTGAAATGATGTAAAAAGCATTTGTAATTTTTGTTTGAATAAATATATGAATCATAGAAAGTATATACATTAATTAAAGAATATAAAACTATCATAAATGCAAAACATAAGCAGGCAATCCTGTTTTCTTAAAGAAGAGCAAAGCAAAAAAGCTATAAGCAAACTATAGAATGGCGTGAAAGTGTTTTATAATTTTTTTATTAAATTAAATAATTAATAAATCAAGTTATGATGTGTAATTGTCATTCATTAATAAAACATAAATGGCTAAGCATGTATGTATTGATTTTTTTTTTTTGATTATCGATTAATTAATAAACTAAAATGTGGTAATTAATTAATCAATAAGTGTCCTATGATCATTAAATCACATACCTGTAAAGTTGATGTTATATGATGTGAAATCCTGCAGAGGTCACTCTGTGTGTTCAGGCAGGTGCAGATATGAGAAAAGCATATTTAATATTTTGTTTTAATGAATTTATGAATCATTGAAATTATTATTTTTACTTGTCATACATGCAAAGGTAAAGGTTTAATTATCAATATATTCATAAGTAAATGCTTTCCAAACTATTATAAAGTGTCATCATATAATAAAGGGATTTAAATATGATGATTTAAATAAAAAAAACAGCATCATTAAATGACCTGTAAAGGTGTTCTTATTGCAGATCAAAGGTCACTCTGTGTAGTCAAGTGCTCAGATGATCAAACTGTGAAATAAAATTAAAAGCATTGTTAATGTTTGTATGTAATACATTCATTAATCATATTGAGTATGATGTGTTATTGGCATACATGCAAAATATAAGCATGGATATATTAATAAATAAATGCACTATAAAGTATTAAATGTAGAATATGTCATAATGTAATAAAGTGATTTCAATATTTAAGCACTTTGAGGATCCTATTCCTTTGAGACAATGAGCAGCAACACCTACCTATTTTGTGAGGCATTTTAACACATTCTATATTATATTATTATAAATGAATGACTAATTAAGTAATTAATGATGAACATTAATAACTTAACAGCAACATACAAAAATAAGTGCATTAATAATTAAGCATCAAAACAGAAATATAACTGCACTGTAATAATGTACATAGCTTTTGAGGCATTTGAAAAATTAATAAATATATAAATATATTTGAAATCATTAAGCATTAATGTCTTGATAAAGTAAAGGCATTACAAAATCTAATAATGTATTTTTTGGGGGTTTAATAATATATTTTTTTTAATTAATAATTAATTAATCAATCAATTAATATACTTTACCTATTTATAATGAATAGCCAGCAATCAATATCCTGAAGAGCTAACAATCTCTTTGGATTTTCTGGCAGCAGAAAATGTCCAGTCAGACTGTCATCACCTAAGGAGAAAATGTCAGCACTGTGGCAAGTGTGCCCTATACTGTATATAGGTTGCGTGCGCGAGACAGAACTGTTAGTTTAATAGGGAAAGCCGATATTTCAGATGCGTAATGTGCATATTAGCAAGTTATTGTTGTAAAATGGCGGCAATATTCAATGTGTTATGCGCATCGGGATAATTTTGAGTGTTTTCTAACAGTGTTTTTTGGTACCTCGTACGTGCCTGTCAAAGTCCTACGTGTCTGGTGGTCTTTTGCGCGCTTCAGAGTCGTGTAGCCTTGTTTTCATTTTTTTCGGCCGCCATGTTTTTACTCGCTTAGGCACTCTGCAAATTCGACCTAAATTCGCGTTCCACCTCACTCCCAGACGTCAGGGCAGCTCCCCCGTGCTATGTGTGATGTTTGTTTTTGTATTTTTTTTGGGGTGGTTTGAGGCACCATAGGAGTAAAGTGCTGCGAGTTAATGATTGTGTGGGGTTTTGTTGTTACAAAGTGAGGCGCCGTAAAGCTTGCACCTCTGCAAATGCGAGGGACGCAGTTCTGGCAAGCTCGCTTTGGGAGCTCGCAAGGCGTGATGACGTTTCGTAGTTTGACAACTATTATATGTAATACAGTTTTATAATGATATTTTGGAGTGAAATAGGCCTATAATTCTTGCACTGGGTGACATCTTTATTCTGCTTTGGGATAGATATCATAGTATTTAAACTGGGGCTGTTTATCTCTTTTTTTATTTCATTAAATACTATTGAAGTCTAGATGCTAATATATTCTCAAAAAATGTATAACCCTGTCCCACAAGTCCATCAGGACCAGGTGCTTTATGTACTTTTAATTCTGAAATTGCCACTCGAACTTCATTGATAGTAATAACTTGATTTAAAAGTTCTAATTCTTCATCTGAGATTTTAGGCAAATGGATTTGATCTAAGAATGAATTTATATTCTGTTGGGATAATTTAATATATTGTACTTCTCTTTCATAGCATATTTCCTTCTGTAATTTTCTAGCAGATTTGGCAGGTCTCAATCATCCATAAATGTATCAAGGGATCTTATGCCCCCATTCAATTGAGGTTTGGGGCGAACTGGTAGCCTGTTCGTGAGCTTGCAAGTTAATTTGCTATTCAATTGGAGTCTTTTTGTGGGCTCCAAACGGGTTACGAGTTACGGCCTTGAAAAATGTGCAATGGTTAAACCCGTAACTTACAGCCTCCAAAAGCCGTTGATCCTGTACTTTTGCAAGAGTTACGATCGCTAAAATCGCAAATCGCTATTCAGTTGCTCAATTTCCCCAAGCCTGCAAATGGTTTCACACCCGTAAATGGCAAAAAAAGGAGAAAATCCTACGAGTGCTAGAAAGGACCCGCAAGTAGGTTAAACACCTGTTCGTAGCACTGTAAATACAAATACAAAATCAATACTGCACTGTAAATAAGGAGGAAAGGGATGATAGACATTAGAATTAATTGCACAACAGTCTCAAGCCCGCAAATAATAAGTAGATTTAATGATGACAGCCTAATTTTCTTTTGGCTGATTCGAATTGGGAGATTACAGGCTTGCTTAATTGATCATAATTGAAAATATATACTTGTAATTGAAAGATTATTGTACTAAATAGCACATTACTATCTGCATGAAGTCAATATGTCCTCAAGACTAAGTTGATCCGGGTGTGGCTGCTTTATGTACTTACAGGAAAACAATGAACATAACCAAGAAATAGAAGCAGGTGTACAACATAGGAAGTCTGCCATTTGTTTATTATTTGATTTATCCATTGTGTGATTATTTGTTCAGTCACATCATCTCATATTCTAAGAACACACAGGTAAGAAAATGTGTACCGTCTAATGTGTAACTTAAAGGCACCAGAAACCTTGTTGATTTTAACACATCATATTTACACAATATATAAATATCTGCACAGTAAGAATTATTCTGTGTATAATCCTGAGTCCAGAGGAGACTGAAGTTAATAGATTGAACAATTTATCATTGAGCATGAAGTTCCTTATTTTCTGTTTGTGCTCACTTTCTGGTTACATCAATATCAAAGGTAAGTTATCATTTTCTTGCTTTAAGTACTTTTTGGGAAACCTCATTTTGTTGCATTTTTTATAATTGTTATTTATTTTGGAAAAAGAGAGATCACCTATTGAAATGTTGATTTAGTGCATATCGTAAGATGGACAATCATGGACTTTTGTTCTTTAACACCTAACACTCTGCATACTAGAGTCACAGTGAGTAATAATAGATGATTTAGATAAGGTAAAGAGAATAAGGGATCTACTGGGTCTATACTATTACATTCAGTGATTTGGGATCACCTGCACTGAACAAGATTTGACGTTTTTACTATTTCATTATCTGAAGCATAAAATATGTAAATAATACAATTATTAAAGTGTTTATATATAGATAATTCATAGACATAGAAAAATCTGTTTATATATACATTTAACTGGGGTAATATTGACCTACTAGAATTATATTTATATCCAGCATAGAAGACATTACCAAATACAAACAACACTCCATTTTATTTCAATGTTATTATATATCTTTGTATCTTAGCAAGTTAATGTCAGTAAAAATATATCCCCTTAGATATTTTATTGTTGTAAGCACTAGATGATATTTTGGATTTAAAATGTTTCACAATTAATTTAGAAGATTAGATTACTTTTTAAATGAAAAAATAGCATATACAATATTTTCTAACTGAATTGTTAAATGTGATAAACAACACACATGGGTGGGGATAAATCTTTTAACAGTTAAGTGATTTCTCTGAGAAAAAAAACAAATTTTAAGCGTTAGCTGGAACTGGAGTAAAAAGTTAAATTTTAAAAATATTTTCTTCTTTAGCTGATGGTACTTTTTGCTTCTCCTGTACCCAACATCACAATGGGACCTGCAAAGGAGAAAAGATTTCCTGTCCTAAGGACTCCAAGTGTATTACAATCTCTGAAACCCTTAAGATAAGTAAGTGTTAACACTTTTTATGTATTGATAATCTTACAGTGGTATTTCGGTTCTCTTCAGTAGTATTGTCATTTTCTTTACTAGTATCCCTGGTATGATTATGATGGTGGACATACCAAGGGCTACATTAAGAGACAGTTTTTCTGAAGCAGTGCTTTATAGGAAGAATGCCCAACATCAGTCTTCAAAGTCTGGAAATGCATTATGTTTTTAGGGTATTATGTTACGATACAAACGGGTCAATCAGTTTCTTAAACATGAGGAACGCTGTGATGTCTCCTGACCCTTAAGTAGAGAATATACTGGACTACCTGCTGTGTACCAGCACACACATTTTATACAACAGAAAATAATATATTATTTAAAACAAGCTAATTTCTATTTCTGATACACTATCTGTTATTTCTATGTTACATTAAATATTGACCTTTTATATTTTATAAATTATAGTTATATCTTTATAATCTTTTTACAAAAACAATTTATAATTAATAGATTAATAGAAATAGGTATAAATAGTAGTGTTACTGAATATAAAAATATATAACATTGCAAATGCAGTATATTAGGATTTTGTGTCTTCACATTTTCAGGAAATATTGTAAAAACTCATAAACATTTATCTACAAGCAAAAATCCTTTTTTTTGTTGGTTTTATTATGTTTATTTTTCCACGTTTAAAGTCCAAAGACAAGACTAACAACAGCCAAGATAAAATTCCATTACAAATATTAAAAAATACAGAGAAATCACAGATATATTCCAAAAAGCAAAAGTAAATGGGCCTCATTCTATTATCGGCCGTAAATCGGCCGTAAGGCTGCGATTCCTTGCAGGGGTTCAGTTAACTCGCGATTCTATTATACGGCCCCGCAAGGATCTCCCCTTACGGCCGGCCGCATATCTTGAAACCGTCTGTAAGCTCTGAAATCTAAAAACGCAAAAATAAATTAAAGCCTGCACTGTACAGCTCTGTAAATGCTAGGGATCATATTGGGGGACATGAGGATTAATAGCAACCCACTCTCAAGCTTGCACATCAGCCCAAACCCGAGTTCAAATTAACTGTTTATTTTCCTGGCTGCGGCGTGGGCGTGTCTGAGGTGCTCCAAGCCCTATGGACTTTTTACATGGATATTTTACGTATATTAAAAAAAATATATTTTACGGATTTGAGTATAGGGTAATTATGTGCTATTTTTGCTAACACCGAATATCACTTTATAGTCTTCTCAAAGTGCAGGATAGCTTTATTTGAGCTATTTTATGTGCTTAATTGGTGCTAGCGGGACCTTTTTGCTGCAAGTAAGCTGCGGCTCGTTTTTAGCCTTGCAGACAGGGTTCCCGGAGCAATAGAATCGCAACCAGGCTTTTCTTACGGCCGATTTCCTTGCGGCCGTTTTAGATCAAAGGCTTTCCTCCGGCGCGATCGGCCGCAAGAGATAGCAAGGCGCCGGCCGCAACCCTGCCGGAGTCCCCGGCCGGAGGGGAATAGAATAGCCGGAAAGCTTGCGGCCGGTCCTTGCGGCCCCGCAGCGGCTGCGGCCGATAATAGAATGAGGCCCTATGTCAATTTACAAACAGACAGTGTAGGAGGACAATAAAATCTCTTCTAATATATTATTTGGCCATAATTTATCCCAAGCATGCCATTTCTTTCTTATATGCTTTTTGGATTACACGTTGAACATCACCCCAACACAGAGTTTGTTTTTGCTTCCAAAGTTTAACCAAAAGTCATTTGGCAACGAGCAATATAGGAACAATCAAAAATATATTTTTGGAAGAGAACTCCTTAATATCCGTTTGGAGTATAACAAAATCCAAGGAGCATGGAAGCTCCTTATCGAGCATAAGAGAGATCTGTGCCAAACATTGCCCTAGATTTAGCTGGATTTATTTTAAAATAAGATACCTTACCAAACTTGTCTAGAGCTCGAAATAAATACTCTAAAGACTTCTCTGGATTGGACGGAGACAACACTTCAGCAAAAAAAATAATTTTATAAGTGAAATTTTGAATCTTAATACCTTGAATATCTATAGAAACCCTTATAAGCTCAGCTAAGGGTTCCATTATTAAAACAAACAGTAAGGTAGATAACAGTCAGCCTTGCCATGTTAGATTTTAAGAGAAAATGTTTCGGTTTCAAAGCCATAACCAATTATCAATGCTTTAGGATTTTTATATAAAGCTCCAATGGCTATTGGAATCCCCCAAACCAAATTTGTGTATTACTGCATTCATGAAGTCCCAGATGACTCTGTCAAATGCTTTCTATGTGTCCAATGACAGAATCAGCATGGGAATCTTCATTTTAATAACATAAGAAAATAAGTTTATAAGGTGTCTTATGTTGTCCATACCTTGTCTTTTTTAATAAATCCTGATAATAATGATTATAATAAGCAAAATCCTCTGATGCCGGTTAAACAGAATATTGGCATCACTTACATCAACTTTATGTGTTTCCTTTTTTTTCACAGATGGAACTATTCGATATTCATTTCACAAAGGTTGTGCTGGCACCTTGCCCTGTGATACACGGATCTACTCTTCTGCAAGTGGGGCATATTATGCACAGAACATAGAATGCTGCTCCGGGAATTGTTGTAATACAGGAAAGTTTAATGGTACGTGAGGTAACTTACACATAAGAAAGGACATGATCTCTTTTCACTTTTTATATTGATAAAACATCCTTTAAATAAAGACACTGGGTCAATGCATAAAAAGGAATTTATTGATTCAGAGAATTGTTAAAATAGTTATTTTTTACTGTAGCAGTGACCGTATAATTATATAATTATCACTACATAAGCTTGAATAGGAATTTTACATTATCACATTTGGAAGATGTCTTTGTATACAAATAGGATCATTATAATCAACATTAATCAATATCCCACTTTATAACATATTTTCTGTATTTATACATTATTAAAAAAAAGGATAACATAACTTACTAATGTTGCAGCAAATCTCATAGTAACAGATCTCCTATGATAGTAAGACCTCCATCTTCCTGATGATCAGAAATGTCACATTTTGTGGGCACATGATATACCTGGGAGCAAGTGCTCATAGATCCATGTCACTTATAAATCTGCAGTATGTTCCTAAAAAAAACCTAAAAAAGGAGTAAGTCATGTTTCTGAATCCTTTGCCCATATAGATGATCAGTTTAGTAGAACATTCATTTTTTTTTCTCCAATTTAATAGTTCAATTTAATAGTTTAAAGTGGGAGGCTTGATAACTACACATATGTTTTTTTTTTTTTTAATTCCAATAGACCTATTAAAATGCATTTATAATTTGAATTGAAGGAAATATACATATAGATTCTATTTATACCCATTGTACTGTATACTTAACTTTTTAAAGAATAAGTATGTATTATATACAGTGCACCAAATTCTTATTAGTACTTCTTATGAATCTAAATAAAACAACTTTGATTGGCTTTTTAAGCAGCAAGATTAAATGTAATATTTCTTCTCTATATTTGTGATTTCTACATTAAACATTAATAAATAAAATGTATAATGCAGAAACATTTATATGGAAGGCATTCAACACATTTTAATTAATTTGAATACGTATTTGGCTTTCCAATATAATAACAAAATTGATGAATGTGAATGTTCAAGATTTAATGTTATAAATACAAATATAAATACATTTATATCTAATTTCTGACATATTTTGTATATGCACAGTACCATTGTATCCCAGATCAGAGGATGTCACGTTGGTATCACACGTCCACGACAGGTTACAGTGATATACAGTATATAACAGATCTGCTGTGAGATGTAGTTTGTTTGTGAATGTAAAGTTATATCTATGTTTATATTCTGTTCCATAATCTGTTTATTATTCTATACCAGTGACGCCTGATGACAGTGACGCCCCCAATGGAAGAGAATGTCCATCCTGCTTTGAACTCAGTTTGGAGGAATGTAGTGCCACTGAAGTCAGGATGTGCAGAGGGTCTCGGAATAAATGTATGGAATACATTGGGAGAGTCAGAAATCGAGGTAAACGTTTTCAATTCCCTGATCACATATAATAATAGCCAAACTACGAATTGTCGTCACGCTTTGCGACCTTACGAAGCGATCTCGCAAGAACTGCGTCCCCCCCTTCGCCAGGGATGCAGTTCAGGCCTCAAATGCGGACACTCACAAAGCGAGGGGCCACATTTGCGGAAGATGGAGGCTCCAATGTCGGCTGCAATGAGCCAAAGGCTCATTGCAGGCCACAAATGAGGACCCTCTTGATGTAAGGGGCTGCATTCTCGGAGGTGGAGGCTCCCACATCGGCTGCAATGAGCCTTCGGCTTCGTGAGGGGCCGCATTTGCGGAGGTGGAGGCTCTATACCGCCTCACAACCGCTTACAAACACCCACAGAAGTGGGACTTTGACAAAATAGATCTAACACGCAATCACTAAATACGGACGAGCCACCGGTCTTTTCAAACTCATTTCAAACTCCCAAAAATACGACTTGAACGTCCGAACCGCACGCACCTGAAAACATTAAGAAAACAATAAATACACACAAAAATGACATAAAAGGCTTACCCACAGCAAGGGGGGCATCCAGGACCTCTGCAAGTGAAGTTACACCTCAATTTAAGTCCAATTTACAGAGTTTAGACACCCGAAAATCCCCTAAGCGAGAGAAAAAATGGCCGCCGAAAAAACTAAAACGAGGCTACAGGACCCTAAAGCTGCAAAACAACACCAAGCACATACGGCTTTTCCAAAAAGCCGCACGAGTACAAGATACACTTTTAGCAAGGATGCAACATCATCTACACCCGCATACTACATAAACATTCGCCGACATTTTACATCACTAACTTACACAATGCGAAAGTACACAGCTACATTAACGGCTTCCCCTTGCACACGCAGCCTATTTACACCACACACTGCACACATTGCTGACACTTACACCTCAGCTCCACAACAGTGCAAACCGACATTGTATGCTGCAGGAACATCAAAACAGATTGTCAGCTCTTCAGCACAATACTTCCTGCATCTGTTACTTACAAATAGGTAAAGTATATTAATTTATTAATTTATTAATTATTCAGTTAGCATACAAAAGTACATATACACCCCAAAAAAACCTCTATCTTAATAAACACAAAACACATTCAACGCGCGCCTCACAACGAGCGCCAACGCTGCTCATAGCACACAAACTGCATCATGGGATAGCCTTGCAATAAGCGCAAAAAGCAGGTCAGCGCCAACCTTACAATGAGAGCAAAAGCGCCTCTGATAAAAAAGTTCAAAAAGCAAGAGACTCGCATTGAGCGCCAAAGAAGCTCAGCACGATGCTCGCAATGAGCGCAGAAGGATCTCAGACCACAATTTTTTTTATGTCTGTGCCAAACAGCATTACCTAGTATTCAAATAAGAGATACATTTGTTTCATCTGTCAGTAGAATAAATGTTTATGGAATTATACTGATTGCTAAAATAAGACATTTTCATTGCAGATGGTAAAGAAACTGACTACAGTATGAAAACATGTATATCACCTGAGTTTTGTGAACTAGGATTTGGCAGTTCACTTGGAAATCATGAAGTGTTCCACAAGGTTTACAACTGTACCTGATCACATACTCATTTGCTGCTGTAACTCTTGGCACAGTATAATAAATACAAGTAATAAATATTGTATTGTTCTTTGGTATGACTACTGTTTTGAGTTTGAACCCTATTATCATCTATGAGGACAGCAATATAAAGCTAACAAGAAAGGCCACTCTATACTAGGTTGCCTTATATTTGTAAAAAGTTTCATAAGCCATTTACTATAGTTCCAAGGGTGGTTTAAAAAATCATTGTGTGGAAAGTTTTTTTAATTTCTTTAAAGTGATCAAGTAATGATAGAGATAATGTATTTGTTACGACCCCCAGAGTTGAGGGGCCACGTGTACCTCAATTTGCTCCTTCAAGGTTGTGCTCTTTGCGTCTAATCTTACTCCAAAAAAGACTACTATAGATAAAAGTCAAGATTATATATCACTTTAATATTTTGAACACTGCATTTATGGCACTTTATTTAGTGACCAGACTTGGACCTACAGGTCACTTAATATAGGACCTTCATATTTTTTATCATTACTATGGTTATCACCTTACCATCATTATATATATATATATATATCTTTCTTCACATATCATTCATTTAATGATTAGACTTGGGCCTATAGGCCCTTCAATATAGAACTTCTATGTTCCTTATCACTTCAACATATTGAGAACTTTATTTAGTGACCAGACTTGGGCCTACAGGTCACCTAATTTAGGACTTTCATATGTTTTTATCATTACTATGGTTATCACTTTACCATTATTATATGTATAATGTTTCTTCACATATTTTTTATTTATTCAATGACCAGACTTGGGCCTACAGGTCCTTCAATATAGGATTTTCATGTTCCTTATTATTATCATCACTCTTATGGTTTTCACTTTTACCCATTCTAATATATATATATATATATATATATATATATATATATATATATATGTTTTTGTTTTTTCCTTACATATACTATAGGTAGTTTTTATCAACAATTTTGATGTAATATATTACACCTCTTAAAAATAAGAAGTTTTCACTCCTTCTTTTATTATATGTTATAATCTTGCACTTATATACATGCATCATACTTATGAGATATGGTCTAATTCCTTAATGCAAACCTGTTGTTGACAAATTACACTATAAGGTCCAATATATGGAGACAGACCCTATACTGTCTATATAGATGCATGCGGAGATATTATGGTATCCCCACTTCACTCAATCCTTTCCTTCTATTCAAATTTAAAAGTAATTTCGTATAAAAGAGATGTTTTGATGTGTAGCATACACGGTAGTATTGGTAACCATGACTAACGTTTCCTTTAAATAGCCCATAGCTCTAGTACACGCCTTAATCCTTTGAGAAAGACGTTTTACACATAGAAACATGTCAGGAAGCAGGCAAGCGTAGCGTGACGTCATCACGCACGCTGAAACCAGGAAGCGCGAACCTCCGAGCTAATGGAGGCGCTAAAATACTGAATAGGAAAGTTCAGAGGCATTTTTAGGGCTCAAACAAATTTAAAACTACTACTGTTTATATTACAAGCAGCTAAGGACCTATGGGGACTAAATTAAGAGGGGATATAGATATATACCAAGCGTTAGGGGCGCCAGACTTGTGTATATATATACACAATATAGAAAGGCAGATTTGCTCCATATACTGACTCTACACCTTTTTAAATAAACCCCCTTTTGAGATTGACTGTGAGACTCCACAATCTCCAATACCCCTTGTCCTTGACCAACTATATAATACAGCTAATAGGCGGTCTATATGACTTGTTATGAACCAAACAGTATTATATATATAGTACATTTTGTACTTTACTCTATAGCTCATAAGTGATTGAACAAGTGCCCTTACCACACTCTGAAAAACTATTTGCTATGTAACCACACTCCACGAATGATAAACAAAAGAGTGATAATAGAGGTTACAGTAGCCATCGAAGGAACTTTTGTTCACAGTGTTTTTAATGTTTCCTTTATATTCTTTTAATCATCGTTTCTACTACTATGTGTATGTGATTAACCCACTGTTGCCCTTATATCTAAATTTGTAGTGTTAAGCACTAATGGGTTTATTTCCCTAAGATATTATTTTGCCCTTGTTTAATCTCTGCACCCAGCAATTCAATTCAGATCAGGATATCATTCTTGAAGAGGCAGGCCCAATACAATCCCTTTGGTTAGAATCCAAGAAGAACACATGCTCACATTCCTTTAGTTAGAATGTCAAACTCAGGCTGATACTTTATTCTTGCTTGCATAAAAAGCTATCACAAACACCAAAAGATTTCACCCACACCCCCTTGTAATTCCCCTCCTCTACAAGGGCGGATGGATGATGTGACCTCCTCACCCCATCACCAAGGTTACTGACCCTCCTTCCATTCCAGAAACACCAGAGTTTAGGGTTATCTGATTAGGGTACTATCAGCCACATTAAATTTGGGCAATGTGAGACCCGTTACAAAGCTATTAAATTAGAACAGGACACCAGCTACGGTCTTGAAGCGCAAACCCGTAAACCATTCTTGCGCACGATGAATGTGCAGCCTGAACGTGATTAATTAGTCAAACTCGTAGTTACGGGTTTAGAGAGAGACAATGACAAAATAGATCATCATCATGACATCACTGAAAAATGGAGGTTGGATTATAAAGTCTTAAGTGTTTCAATTACAGGTTTTAATCAGACCCACATTCCAGAAATAATGCAATATTAATAAATCAATTAATATGATATTCTAGTCCATGCTAGTTCCATTGTATGTATTAACGCATTGATTGCTGGGATTGATATAACACAGAAAATAAACATTAAAAAAATATATTTTATATTGGCGATTTGCGAGCTTGAGAATGTTATGCTATTATTTCTAATACCCAACATCACTTTCACTTTAATATTAAGTATAGTAGTATATGTGTTTATCAATGCAATTACTGTGCTATTTATAGGACTTTACCCCCCTTGCGGGTCCTCTCTTGTACGTGTTGGCTTTTTAGTTATGGGTTTAAACGCCAGTGAATTTTTTGCAATTTAATAGCGATTTTCAAACATAACAGTTACGGGCTTGACAGATCAAGGGATTTGCGGCTGCACAGTTAAAATGTTCATGGCCAGTAGAGTTTTCTTACTCCTAACCTGCAGATCGTTAGCAGGTTCCTTTTACGGGGCGAATTTAATAGCTGCAAGTCTTGCGGGCTACGTTACAGGATACGTTTTTACCCGCTGAGGGAATTTAATAGGGCTGTTTATATATCAGGCCTGGCTGGGTTAACTGACGCTAATCACTTTATGACTATTTTGTGATCACACATGAATGGTCTGCGAAGGGCCCAGATGTATTTCGGGTTAATGTATTAACGCATCTCTCCCTCCATTGCCCACTCTAACCAAGCAAATATTTCAGGAGGCCATATACACATTCAAATTCCACCAACATATCTCTTTGTTGCTACAGTAGCATACATGGCAGAAAGTATATCTCTGCTAGTTACAGGTAAAATAACAATATAGCAGTGCACAAGACACCATATAGCTACCCCAACATTACTTATTGTGGCCCACACTACACTATACACAAAAGCAGCACGCCACAGGCCTTACAACAAGTATCATGTCCATTTTCATAGCCTTTGATATTAGCAACCCAATGTTTCAGTGTCCAAAATAGCAGGGTTGTTTGCGGGGTTCAGGGGGTCCCCAAATCAGTCATGACAGTATTCTTTGAGCTACACATACATAAATAGATGTTTGGATCAGTTTGTTTTCATTTCCTTTGGTTTGGAAAAATCAATACTTGTCACTGCTAGTTATATATGATAGAACGTTTCAATAGAAAATATATGTGAGAAAATCATATAATGCTATATTGGTTTCATGTTTTTTTGTAATGTTAGATTAGGGGTCCGGTCTTTGTTAATGTGATAAAACAAAAGCCCCAGATATTAAAGTAATGAAAGGTACACTAATAAATAAATATTTTACAGTTAGTTACTAAAACAACTGAATGGAAGTGTTAGTTAACTGAAGTAGTAGTATTTTCATATGAAGAAGTTCTCCCACTCTCCTAATGACTAGATTAAGCAATACATTGTCTCTTACATTAGGGGGTGAAAAACCACAAGATTATACTAGTTGATAGAGTTATACATGTACATCAAAATATGACTTTAGGAAGACTTAAATTAAAGAACATTTTCTGTTTAATCAATGCTCATTTTATACAATTTTTTCTAGTAATAATTAATTCTAACACACATTCTCATGAATTAAACTTTATATTTTCCGCTACGGTTGCACCTATTTTGTTATTATTAGACCTGCGTTGATACCCAGACCTCCATCTTGCAAATGCTGTAGATTTATTTGTGTCCCAGGCCCACACTAAAGCACTTGCTTGGGCAATTTTACCAATGACATAAAAAGGCACCTGACATTCAAAGATAAATGTTGTGTTTGCTCGTGCTACACATAAATCTCCAACGACTGCATTAGCAAGATGGAGGTCTTGTTACCAATGAAGGACTTTTAATGATAACATGGGCACAACCATTGTGGAAAATAGAAAGCATAAATACTTAGGCCTCCATTCAATTGAGCAAATGTTAGTTTCTGGAGCCCATAACATAGCCCGAAAATAATTTGCTATTCAATTTGAGTCTTTTAGCTTCCCACAAATGATTTGCTGGTTCCAGGCTGAAAATCCCTGCGGTTGTCAAAATCTTAACTCCGACCGAGCTGAGCAATTTTGCCAAGAAGAATGGATACAAGTAATTGCAGCCAAATGTGGTTCTACCGAGTAATGACTCAGGGAAGTCAGTTCTTATCCAAACAGCATGTCTGTTTTTTGTTTCTTTTGCTTAATTAACTTAACAACACCATAATAAAAATATTCTGCACATTCAAAACATTAAGGGCCCAATTCAATTACCCATTTTGTAAATTTATACACACTTAAAATCACTCTTAATATTGCTTCATATTCGGCATATTACTTATTGGCACTAATGAATTCTTAAGTCAATAGAATACATATAAACATTTATAAAAAAGAACACCAAAGCCAAATTTATGAGTTCAAAGCATTTGCAAGTAGCTAATAAAATATGGCGCTAAGTATGTTTTTACAATAAATGCTATAATTTTCAACTCAATCAATTTTAATTCCAGATTGTAACTCTTCAAAATATGGAAGCATCTAGGGGGACAAATTACTTCAATAAGGCAATATAAACCATTGCGTTTTCTTGATATCAAACAGTGCCTAAAATAGTTGAATTTATAATTTCCCACTGGAGTACCTGACACGGGGTCTCATGGCAGGCTTATTTAAACATTTTAGAAACTTCAGATGAGATGCATGATAAATGTAATACTGCGGTGCAGGACATTTGTTAAATAAGGAAGAAGAGGCCATGATTTGGACCCATGTCCACCAATAGGAAGCATTCTTGAATTAATCCCTTGGGTTTGAGGTCCATCTATGACCCTGAACTACAGAGATTGGAACAAAACACTTATAGACAACATGCCCCTCCAATTCTATAAAGACACATTGAAAGTACAAAGGAGCTACACAAATAATGAGTGCAAGGCAGAGCTGAATAATGAGTGACAAACTGTTAGTGCTGTAATAAAAGCAGTATCCTGAGCTTCCTCAATATAGATATCACTACAACTTTCTAGTTCTACATTGGAGTCATGTGTATGAACATTGGTGTCATTAGGCAATATTGGATCATTCGGCAATGTTTCACAGACATGTTTTTGTTTACTTTTTCTTTTCTTTGAAGCTCCAGCACATTTGCTTTGTGCTTTCTTACTAATTTTTCTTTTATTTAAAACTCTCTGTAGGTCTTCTTCTCTTAAGCATTGGGAACTTTCGGGTGACTGTGCATCTTTCCACCTTTGCTTCCTTTCACTTGCCGTTCCTCTTTTGCGTTCAATCCTGTCTTCTCCGTTGTCTACCATTGTAATCTGTAATTGTAAATACAGGTGTAAGATGTAATGTCTTTTTGTACTGTACACATTGTTTGTAGTGGCTCTCAAGCCAAAGTTAAATAGCATTAATTAAAAAATGCAATGATTTGGAAAGCATTTTGAATTTTTCCATGAAATAAATGAAATCATTTTTTTTTATTGGCATACATTAACAAGCAAATCACTGCACATATATATATATATATATATATATATATATATATATATATATATATATATATATATTGATAAGTATTTTTTGTTTTGTTTGTACTAATTAATTATTAAGTCATTAATAAATAAATATATTTTAATGATTTAATCAATAACTGACATCAATGGTAAACCTAAAGAGTTAATTATGTTTTTCTAAAGAAGGGCAAACAGAAACAGGTATGAGCAAAGTATAGATGGGGCCTACAATAATGCTCAATTTTGTAATTTTCTTAATGATGAAATCAATTTACTTCTGAGGTCTACTTGCATTTGCAAGTAGCTAATAAAATATGGCGCTAAGTATGTTTTTACAATAAATGCTATAATTTTCAACTCAATCAATTTTAATTCCAGATTGTAACTCTTCAAAATATGGAAGCATCTAGGGGGACAAATTACTTCAATAAGGCAATATAAACCATTGCGTTTTCTTGATATCAAACAGTGCCTAAAATAGTTGAATTTATAATTTCCCACTGGAGTACCTGACACGGGGTCTCATGGCAGGCTTATTTAAACATTTTAGAAACTTCAGATGAGATGCATGATAAATGTAATACTGCGGTGCAGGACATTTGTTAAATAAGGAAGAAGAGGCCATGATTTGGACCCATGTCCACCAATAGGAAGCATTCTTGAATTAATCCCTTGGGTTTGAGGTCCATCTATGACCCTGAACTACAGAGATTGGAACAAAACACTTATAGACAACATGCCCCTCCAATTCTATAAAGACACATTGAAAGTACAAAGGAGCTACACAAATAATGAGTGCAAGGCAGAGCTGAATAATGAGTGACAAACTGTTAGTGCTGTAATAAAAGCAGTATCCTGAGCTTCCTCAATATAGATATCACTACAACTTTCTAGTTCTACATTGGAGTCATGTGTATGAACATTGGTGTCATTAGGCAATATTGGATCATTCGGCAATGTTTCACAGACATGTTTTTGTTTACTTTTTCTTTTCTTTGAAGCTCCAGCACATTTGCTTTGTGCTTTCTTACTAATTTTTCTTTTATTTAAAACTCTCTGTAGGTCTTCTTCTCTTAAGCATTGGGAACTTTCTGGTGACTGTGCATCTTTCCACCTTTGCTTCCTTTCACTTGCCGTTCCTCTTTTGCGTTCAATCCTGTCTTCTCCGTTGTCTACCATTGTAATCTGTAATTGTAAATACAGGTGTAAGATGTAATGTCTTTTTGTACTGTACACATTGTTTGTAGTGGCTCTCAAGCCAAAGTTAAATAGCATTAATTAAAAAATGCAATGATTTGTAAAGCATTTTGAATTTTTCCATGAAATAAATGAAATCATTTTTTTTTATTGGCATACATTAACAAGCAAATCACTGCACATATATATATATATATATATATATATATATATATATATATATATATATATATATATATATATATATTGATAAGTATTTTTTGTTTTATTTGTACTAATTAATTATTAAGTCATTAATAAATAAATATATTTTAATGATTTAATCAATAACTGACATCAATGGTAAACCTAAAGAGTTAATTATGTTTTTCTAAAGAAGGGCAAACAGAAACAGGTATGAGCAAAGTATAGATGGGGCCTACAATAATGCTCAATTTTGTAATTTTCTTAATGATGAAATCAATTTACTTCTGAGGTCTAATTTAAGTTCTTTAAAAGTTAATTAGGTAATCATATATGTATGCCTAAATTATAATTTTTTTGTTATTCTAAATGAATAATGAAATACTAAAGGCCTCATTCATTTACAAGTTGTACAATGCAATAGGGCACTATAAAAGCACATAGCATATTTTTTTGGTACTTTTTTTTTAAATTTAGTTTTGGATAGATGTTCATTAACTAAAAATATATGTCAAAATAATATGCTATGTCCTTATATAGAGCCCTAATCAATTTTGCAAATTGCAATTGAATGAGCGTAAGAAAGTGCTTTAAATACTTTAAATAAATACCTTAAATAATTGCAAATTGCAATTGAATGAGGCCCTAAATAAATATAGGTTAATGAATTAATCATTAAATGTCATCAATACAAAATAATAAGGGTATCATGAAATCATATACCTGTGAAATTGATGTTCTTTGAGAAAAAATCCTTGAGAATTCACTCTCTGTCTTCAGTCAGGTGCAGAGATGAGTAAATAAAATCATCATAACATTCTAAAAGTAGCACATGTCAGAGCGTAAGAAAGTGCTTTAAATATTTAAGTGCTTTGAAGGTCCTATCCTTGTCAGGCAATTATAATCACTCCAGATATCTAAGTGCTTTGTAAAATGTTTTTTTTATTTTTTTTATATTATTATTAATTAATAGTTCCAAAAGCAATGTACATGAATGAGCAGTAAGGCAGATATATAAGTGCATGTTAACATTGTTATTACTTTTATTGCAATATATATATATATATATATATATATATATATTTTTTTTTTTTTTTATTATTACTAATTATTCATTAATTAACATATTATTATATGTTAATTAATCAATGACTGTTATCAATAAAAAATTTAACAAAATAATCCTTTTTTGTTCCCTAAGTATATAATTAAATGATATACCTGTAAAGGTGATCTTTATGCTGTTCAAAGGCTGCAAACGTCACTCACTGTGTAGAGTCAGCTGCAGAGACGATGAAACTTTCAAATAAGATGGAAAGCATTTGTAATATTTGGATTAATCCCTATCAGGCAATCAGCAGCAACACAGATATATTGGCATAGATGCAAAACATAAAAGCATAATCATCAATATATTGATAAAAAAAAATTCTGTAATGATTACTAATTATTAATTAATTAATATAGTAATATAAGTTAATTAATCAATAACTGTCATCAATTCAAAATAAAAAGACTTTAATCCTTTGTTTTTTAATAAGAATCTAATTTAATGATATACCTGTAAAGGTGATCTTTATGCTGTTGAAAGGCTGCAAACGTCACTCTCTGTGTTGAGTCAGCTGCAGAGACGATGAAACTGTCAAATAGGATGGAAAGCATTTGTAATATTTGGATTCATCCCTTTCAGGTGCAACACGCATATGTCAGTGCATATTAAAATATCCATTTTGTTTGTGGTCCTTTTTTGTTGTTGTTGATAATATTACTAATTAATATTTAATAAATGAATGTACATTAATAATCAATTAATGAATGACTAAATATATTCTGAAGAACTAAGCATTAATATATTAATAAAGTAAACACAGTGTAAAATATAGAATATTTGTTGCTCATAATGATTAGAAATAATTATTTAATAAAATAATGTGCACTAATAATTAGGAATCAATGTCTAATTATATTAGAAATAGTTAAGCATTAATTTATTAATAAACTTTACGCAGTTTAACATTTTATATATTTTTTCTTAATGATTGCTAATTAATAATTAAGAAATTAAAGTACATTATTAATTAATTATTCAATTAATTAATATATTACAAACAGCTAAGCATGAAAGTATTGCTAAACTAAAGTAAGCGTAAATTATAACTTCGTTGCTCAATTTGTGCAACTAATCATATTTTTTTCTTTTTTATTAATAATTAATTAATTAATTATTTATTAATGATTATTAATATACTTTACCTATTTTCAGTATCCTGAAGAGCTAACAATCTCTTAGGATTTGCTGGCAGCAGAAAATGCCCAGTCAGAATGTCATCACCTGAGGAGAAAGTGTCAGTTCTGTGGCAAGTGTGCCCTATATATAGGTTGCGTGTGCGAGACAAAACCGTTGGTTTAGGCGGGAAATCCACCATTTCACAATCTTAATGTGTAAATTTGTAAGTTAGTATTGTAAAATGGTGGCGACCATTTTACGTCCTTCCTATTAGTATTTTTCTACCGCGTATGTCGCTGGCTGTGTTTTGCGAGGTTCGTGGTCGTGTAGCCTTGTTTTCATTTTTTTCGGTTGAAATTTTTTTTTCTCGCTTAGGCGATTTTCAAACTGCATTAAATTCGACATAAATTTGCGCTTCATCTCACTTCCAGACTTCCTGACTGTTCTCCCGTGCTATATGTGATGTTTTTGTTGTATTTTTTTTTATTTTTTGTGTTGTGCTTTTCTTCTTTCTTTTTTTGTTTTGCGCGGTTCAGCCGTTTACTTCGTATTTTTCCTGTGTCGTAAGTCCCGCGTCTCGTATTTATTTTTTCGAAGTCCCGCGTTCGTCAACTACTTGCAGCCTAAGTCGATCCCACGTTTTGTAAGTGTTTGTAGGCTAAGTCTCATGTGTTTCATTACCTCCACTGCTTGCCTCACTTTGCGAGGCTCGCAGGCAATGAGCACCTTCGGCGCTTATCGCCTAAGTGCTGCTCATTTTAATGGTTTACCGGCTCGCCTTGCTTTGCGAGGCGCGCAGGCAATGAGTGCCTTAGGCGCTCATTGCCTAAGTGCTCAGAGTTAACGGCACACCTCGCTATGCAAGGCTCGCCGGTGATGAGCGCCTTTGGCGCTCATCACATAAGTGCTCATAGATTAACGTCTCGGCTCGCTTCGCATGAGACCCTTCGGCGGTCATCGCTAAGTTGTACACACCACGCAAAGCATGATAACGTCTCATAGTTCGACAATTAAAATATGTGATAAGTGACAATATCTGTGTGATTAGAGTGAATGGCATTATCTCTATGAAATCTGTTCCATAAACTATGAATAATCCAACTCTATAGTGATAATGACACAAAACAAAAGTTGTGCATTCCTCCAAACGGTATTAGCAATCCATAGCCCTGATTCCCATTCTACATTGCATCTGCAGCAGCTCAGGATTCCCAGCATCAGGCAGTATTATGGTCTTTATGGATTCTTGCTTGAAAAAAGGTTAATGTGTGTTCATGTTCAGAAATTTCTATAGGCAGTCACATTTTTGTTGTAAGTGTATCTGTAAGTTTCTTATATATTATATATATACATAAACACGCATACATCTATGCTATGGGATATAGCAAGGAGAAAGGAGGGCACAGGGCGCACAAATGTGAATGGCCTAGGGCAGTAATAAAACCTAAAAACACCCCTTCTGCTATGTCTAAGAACGCAGCAAGACAGTTATTTACATAATACAAAGCACTGAATGGAATGTAAGACTGTGTGTTACCTTGGGGAAAACAGTAAAAAAAACTGCACATATATTCTATTTACTGCCAAAAGAAAAACAATCAGTTTATCCCCGCTGGACACCATTTTCCACCAAAAACATTGAGTCTATCCAAAATCTGAAATCAAGATACTCCGTTCTAAACATTGAATACACCCAAGAAAGAAAAACATTTCAAATGAAGACTCAAATATTATTCAACACATCTTAAATTATTATCTTTCCCCTTGGGATCGTTCACCAGGGGCTGCCTGAGTTTCTTATGGAGGCATCTTCATTGCGCTTATCCATAAGGTCACTGCATAGGTTTGGGTTCAAATCTTCCCTGGTGTCTTGATCAACATCTTTTAGACTATGGCTGATTTTGCAGGCAGTGAATGACAACACCTTGCCCTTTACTCTTTGAACTTTGCTCACATCAGCAACATCCTTCTACCTCAGGTTCATTCCACAACCCTTCAAAGGTGGAGCTGCACCCTGACCTCGATTAGAGAGAAGCATGCCATCTCTCAGGATCCCATAATCCATCACTTTTTCAATTTTATCCCCCAGAAGACAGGAAATTTGATGACTATAATATGGAAGCTCCTTTATGTACAATAGCTCTTGCAATAACAATTCAGGTTCTTACTGTAGAAAAACTTTCAAGAGTGGAATCTGGGTTCTCTGGGTTCCATGACAATGAAGGATTTCCCCACATAAGTAAGGGGCAATTATTGTGGCCCAGTGACTTTGGATCCAGGTCCCTAGTGGCAATTCTTTCAAGAGTCGGGAGGTATACTTCCATATCATCCTTACTAGTCATTTTCTAAAGGAAGGGATTGTATGTAATATGCAAATTACCATGCACACAGCATGCATGTAGGAGTTGGGTGACTGGGAGGGAGGAAAAGATAGAGGAGACAGCGAGGTTAGTAGAGAGAGAGAGAGAGAGGATGGATGAGAGATGAGGCAAACAGAAAGGGAGAGAGAGAGAGCGAGGGGGGAGATAGAGGACTCATAGAGAGAGAGAGGGAGAAATGAGAGAAGGAGAGGGAGGAGAGAAGGGGGTGCAGAGAGAGAGGGAAAGAGAGGACAGAGAGAAAGGGTGGGGGGAGAAAGAAGGGAGACAGGTGGAAGGGGAGAGAGAGAGGCAGGGAGGAGGAGAGGCAGAGAGAGAGAGAAGGAGGGAGAAAGAGGGAGAGAGAGGGGAGGCAGAGAAAGAGAGAGGGAAAGTGGAGGCAGAGAGCAGGAAGGGAGAGAGAGGGGATGGAGAAGAAAGAGTGGGAGTGAGGCAGGGATAGAGGATGCAGAAAAAGAGAAAAATTTGGTGATAGAGAGAGAGGAAGAGGGAAAGAGAGGGAGTGGAGAAAGAGGGAAGGAGAAAGAGAGAGGAGAGAGGGGGTAGGGAAAGAAGGGGAGAGAGAGGGAGGGAGAGAGAGGAGGTAGAGTAGGAGAGAGAGGGGAAGACAGAGAGCAGACATAGAGCAGAGAAGGGACACAAAGATAAATGGAGAGCACAGAGAGAGAGAGGGCATAGAGAGAGAGAGAGAGGGGACACACAACGAGAGCACACACACATTAATAACCTAATGTTTAGGAAGGGAAAATGTCATAGAAACAGTTTGTATTTAGTTTAAAAAAGTGTATATATTTGCTGTACAATGAAGACAAGATACTTTGTTGGAGTTTGCATGTATGAGAGCCACATTTAAACCTCTAACAACCAAAAGGAGAGGGGTCGGAGTACGTGCATCACATAGTTACATAGTAATTAAGGTTGAAAAAAGACTTTCAGTCCATCAAGTTCAACCTGTTAAGATCTCCTCTGATCTGCAATATGCAGATTAGTTATTAATTAAATTATTGATTAAATAATTATTAATAGTATAGTATTGGAGGATGAATAAAGAGTTAGTCCATCAAGTTCAACCTTTTTAGATCTCTATTGATCTTTTTAATGTGGACTATTTATTATTATTGTTAATTGTTAATTGTTAATTGATCCAGAGGAAGGCAAACAGAAAAAAAAAACCATTGAAACTTTGCCAATTGTCTCATAAGGGGGAAAAAAAGCAAAATTCCTTCCTGACCCCAGAAACTGGCGATCAAATTTCTCCCTGGATCAATATTCCTTGCTAGTTATCTAGGATAGCCTTGAATGTCCTCTTTATTCAAAAATATATCTAACCCCTTTTTGAAGTTGTCTATCGAATTCGCTGTCACCACCTCCTTTGGTAGAGAACTCCACAGTTTAACCACCCTAACTGTGAAGAACCCTTTTCTTTGTTTAAGGTGAAATCTTTTTTTCCTCTAACCTCAAAGGATGTCCTCTTGTCAGTTGATAATCTCTTGCTACAAAAAGTTCACTTGACAAAGCCTTATATTGACCCTGGATGTATTTATATAACGTAATCATATCTCCTCTTAGACGCCTTTTTTCTAGCGAAAATAAGTTTAATTTTGTTAGTCTTTCTTCATAACTTAGCCCCTCCATTCCCCTTATTAGTTTTGTAGCCCTTCTCTGTACTTTTTCCAGCTCTAAAATGTCTTTTTTATGAGGTGGTGCCCAAAATTGTACTCCACATTCCAAATGAGGGCGTACTAGAGATTTGTATAGTGGCAGAATTATATATATAGGGCAGATCATTTACTGGCTCAACCTTAACAATCAAGTATAACAATTATATTACAATGGACTCTCAACTGCAATGGACGCAATGAAATATGAGGTATAATATAGCACTGGCTCAGATCTGCTTAGACAGTGAATGTATGTGAAAAAATGGCTGTGAAATAAATCTCTTTTCGATCCCGATGTAGCTATTAGATCTAGGACCTTGAGTGTACAGAAATAACTATAGTATGTATGGTAAGTACTCATAAAGAAATTGCATCCGCTTTTGAGCATCCCTTTATTCACATTGTATAGGTGTTCTATAAATCTTGTCTTCAGGGATTTCTTTGTTCTCCTTACATACTGCTCACCGCAAAAACATATGATTGCATACACAACGTAGTCTGACTTGCATTTGGTGATGTCTCAAGTCTTGAAATATCTTCTTTTGTGAGATGAGTAGATGCTGTTTCTTTCTGTTTTCTTAAAATGAACACATGTTCCACATCTATTGGTTGCAAATTTGTAGGTGCCTCCAATGTGACATAGAGATCCTGCTGGTTTGGCAGCATCAGATCTCAGTTCACTTGAGGGCAACGTCTCTTTGAGGTTGCTGGTTGTTTTTCTTAAATGTATACTACTAGTCAGTTTTTCCGGCAACACTTGTTTAAAAATGTAATTTTCCAACAATATGGGCTACAATTTCCCAATGCTGGTTTTGGTGTATTCAAGCAGCTTTTTTGTAGTGTGTCAGGAATCTGCATTGATTCTCCCTGATTGATACTCAGAACTTTTCTTCTTTTATGAGGTCTGTTCTGTCAAGTTCACTAGAGTGTGGTTGGGCCTCCTTTACCATACTTTCTTTATATCCTTTATCTTCACTAGTTTTTCATTTTCCTGATCATAATCTTGGGTACATGTGCAGTTCCTACAAATCCTTCCTTCTTTTCATCCAGACGGGATGTTCCTTATCCACTGTGGGTCATGGCCACTAGTCATGTAAAGGTATCCATTTGTATCAGTAGGTTTGACATAAAACTTGGAAATAACATGCTGGTCGTGAACTTCTAGGATTATATCCAAAAATGAGATTGACACCTTGTCATAGGTGATAGGTAATAGGTATTAATAAATATGAGATTCATGTTATTCTGATTTACATACTGGAAAAATCATACCTTGTCCCCATCGGCTTGGTCTTGAAAAATGACCGTGATGAAATATAAATCTTTTCCAGCAGATATTGTTGGATTTAAGGGAATTGTTATTCCAAATGTAGATGTCCTCCCACATCCCCATATAGAGGTTAGCAAAGCTTTGTGTGACTATGGACCCCATTGCTGTGCCAGTTCTCTGCAAGTAATATTTGCTGTCAAATAAGAAATAATTGTGTTGTAGGATGAATACATTTGTGTCCAGAATTAAATTGGATTGCATGTCATCCATCTTACCTTCCAGGTCCAGCCACCCTTTGGATGCCAATGCACCAAGATCCTGGGCGATCAAGGTATAAAGGGATGTAACATCTAATGTCATCCAACTGTAATAATTTCTAAAACCTGGGGCGTGTCCCTGATATAATATTTCAAGCTGAGCACTAAAAAAACACAAACGTGACCAACATTCATAAGATCCATAACTATATATGTGATTGGGATTCTGCATGTGACAGCAGACTGATATCCTATGTTGATTGACTTGTATGAGTGAGTCATTTTATACACACTTTATATTTATTGACTGTGGTGTGAAGATTCCAGGAGGGGACACTATTCAGCTACAGAACTTCCTGCCTTTGGCTAAGGAATCCCCTTCTCAGGCTATCTTCTTAGCAGGAATGGGTCTCTTGTGCCCGGCGATCAGAGCAGGATCATCAGCATCCGCTCAAGAGCTCAGTGTCACTGGATCACCTAGCCAGTATCATCTGTTTCTTCAGTGGGCCAAGAAAACCCATCCTACCCAGCAGATTTCAATCCATATTTCAAGCCCTTCTCCCAAGAGAGGAGTAGAGATTCAGGGCAGCAAAGGGATTTTAGCTCAGGAGTCTTCCCTCTAAATGAAACACACGATCGTCTATGTGTCACAAGAAGAGCATGTGTATTTATGGTTACAGGCACAGTATTTATGCGGTTACAGAACAAAGAATTTACATGTAGATGCGCTGAACATATTCAAATTCCTAGCCCAAACTATAACTAACCAATAACATACAGTATGTGCCTCCAGGGCATGCAGCTGATTTGGGCGGGAAATAAACAAAGAGAATTAGATTCATGCAATAATCAAAATGGCCACAAGATACAAAATGGAACTATCCCTATCTCAACAGTGAATTGGCTACATAGTGTTAAACTGAATAGTTCTTCTGACACAACATGGCTTTAGAATCTGAAAGTCTGTTGGTTAGGGAAAAACAAATCTTTACATAAGGACTTATACTATACTTAGTCTTTGTACAAATATACCAAGCTAAATATACTAAGGTTCGGACAGCGTACTGGTTTACTTTCCCTCTTAGTGAGAATGCCACTGTCTCTCCCTCAGGATATCAGAGCCGTATTTTGCTGGAGGAACTCTTCAGTTGGATCTTTTTCCAGTCCACTGTAAATTTTGTTGATTAAATTGTAGGCTTCTTTTAAGTAATCCTCTTTATTTTTTGAATTACGTTGCCCCCTCCTTTGTCGGCTTGTCTCATCACTAATGTGGTGTCTTTTTTGAGTAGGTCCAAGAGCTTTTTGCTCTTCACGATGAAGGTTCGACTTCTTTACATGTTTGCTGGCACAAATATTCTCAATCTCCTTTAGCACCAGTTTCTTGAAGACAGGTATAAAATTGCCTTGTTAGGCCACTGGATAGAAGATAGATTTGGATTCATATGTGAAATGTAAAATACTCTTATTTGCAATATTGATACTCTCTGGTGTCTCTATGGAAGGTCCTTCCATAAATGATTCATCAATCCAATCTAGATTCCAATTCTTGCAATACACTGAGAACTTATTGGTCTCCTTCATCCAACACTACTTCAGAGGAAGGCGTGGGTTCTATAGGTTGTGCAGCTAATTCTTGGTTTATAGACAATTTCTTGAAATGCCGCTTCAGAGTTATTTTTCTGATAAATTTGTTAAAATCAACAAATTGTTCAAATGCATTCGGTTCGGCATCAGGTAAAAATGAGAGGTCTCTCCTCTGGAAATTAGCCTCAATGGGACTCAGTTCTCTATTGGACAAATTTAATATTTTTATAGAGTCCATTAGGTGTCTTTCCATCTTTTGTAGATGGATAATTCTCCCTCCTCTACATCTTCTCTTGGTTTTGTAGTGCTCTCCCTCTTTTCTCCCCCCATTTTCTGGGGACTTGGTGAGGATCTCAAGGGACTCTGATTGAAGATCTGTAGTGTCCCCTCCTGGACTACAAAAGGGTGCTTGGCATTGTGATCAGATTTCTCTGTGGTGGGATGTTTATCTGTGTCTTTATTTTATCTGTGTCTGTGTCTTTATTTCCAACATTTCCCTTGTATGGCTCATGGATATCAGAGATTCTTGTGTAGCTGTTCAGATTGTTGTGACTCAGGGACTCTCGTGGATTCTTGAATTTGGGGATAAATTCAAACGGATTTATTTTTCCATACATATCTCCCTCTCTTCTGTTTCCCTGTTTGCCTACCTCTGGATCAATTAACAATTAACAGTTATTATCAGGTAATAAATAATTCACATATAATAATGATCAGAAGAAATCTAAAAAGGTTGAACTTGATGGACTAAAAGTCTTTATTCAGCTCAATTACTATGTAAGATATATAAATTATAGGCTCAGCTATAAACACTTGTGACAGATAGATAGACATGGTTTGATGCCTTTGGCAACTTCATCAGTATTTCTTCCCCTAGGATTGAGCATATATGTATACAAGTGCTAGTGAAAAACTCTTACATTTCAGGGGGGATTAAGTCACAATAATAGATCAAAAACACCATAAACTTTCATTCAAATTACAATAGTTATAAAAATCACCAGAAAAAATGAATAGTTACAGTCAAAAATAGACCTTGATAAAAAGGTTAATATTTACATTAAAAACCAAACCAAAATACCAAGGACCCAGTTTTCCATAGCCTGTATTCGTTAATGTCGCACTTAAACATACATTGTCTATACTCTATCAGCATCATTAAATTCGAGCCCAGTAACTCCAACGTGAGCCTCACAGGGGCTATGTGCTCGAGATTTGCCCTACTTACGTTGCTATTAAATTGGAAGGGTCTGCGTGCTACCAAAAAACAAACAAACACATACAGCCTTATTAAATTGCGATTCAGTAAATTTAAAAGGGCTCTATTTAAGCACACATCATATTTTTTACAGACGTTTTTAGTTAGTGAACTTCTATCCAAACGCAAGGTCTTCACTAACTAAAAACTTCTGTAAAAAAAATATGCTGTGTGCTTAAATTGAGCCCTTTTAAATTTACCGAATCACAACTTAATAAGGCTGATATTGTTGCACGTTAGGTGTGCGGCAGTGCTAATAACAATTAAGCTAGCACCTAGCAATGTGTTAGCATTAGCCAGTGGCAAAACAGATTGCATCATGGTTAATGAAAGCCTGCGTGATAACATGCAGGCTCCCAACATCATCACTTGCCGCGGTAGTCCTGATCGGGACCTCCGCACCAGTTCAAAACACAAGCCCCGCTCTGGGGGGTACTCCAAGTACCCCCCCCCCGGCACCTAAAATTAACCCCCCTCCCATCGGGATCCATACAATGTTTCCATATCAACCCTATTGCGCAATCCTGGCTGTGGGGGTACTGTAAAATTAACCCCATCGGGACCCCCTGCAGTGTCCACACATTAAACCCATAATTCAGGGGTCCCAATCGGGACCCCTAAAGTGTCTCCACATTAAGCCCCTAATGCAGGACCCTGCAGTGTTTGAATCTTTTAAATTCCCTGTTGCAGGTCCTTAAAGGCCCCATGGCACACTAATGGTTACCCCATGCCACGGGGTTACTGTAAGTTCCCTCATTAACCAATCTGGATCCCCGCAGCATTGAAAAGGACCTGCACTAAATAAAAAAATAAACCCATGACGTGAGGGTACTACCCGGCACCTAAAATTATTCCCCAACCATCGGGACCCCCACATCAACCCATGCAGCGGGACTCCCACTGAATTTAAAAATAAAAAAAATTCCTGCCACCTGTCCTAAAAGGGCCAGCGGTACACAATTGCCCAATCCAGGCCTTGTGGGTACTATAAGTACCCCCCAGCATCTAAAATTAACCCCATCACTCATGGGGGTCAATATAGACCCATATAGGACACTATTAACCCCTAGATTAACACTATAAGTGCCATGAGGGTCCTCCAGTATGAGCACTACACTACACTATTAACCCTAACCATACTGCATTAACCCTACCTAAACCCCATCAACCCCAACTGTCCCCCTTTAACCCTAACTGTGTCTATTTAAGTAACCCTAACTGTGTCCTATTTAACCCAATCTATTTCTAATTAACCCCATTTCTTATGGGGGTCTATATAGACCCTTATAAGCCTCTGTTGAACCCCATCCATCCCTTAAGGGTCTATAAAGCCCCTTATGGGACAATAAGAACCCTAACATTAACCCAATAAGCGCCATGAGTGTCCAGGACCCTCATGACACTAAGTGCAAACACTACACTACACTATTCACCCCAATAAACCAATAAATCTAAATCAATCCCCTGTAACTAATGAACCCCCCTCCTCCCTATCCTATTATCCCCCCTCTAATCTAATCTACTAACCCATCCTCTACCTACCTAATACCTACCCTAACCTATTAACACCTACACTACCTACCTAACAACCTATTAAACCCCCAACACCCCATTGCTTACAAAAATACCAAAACCTAAATAACAGAAAATAAAAAAGCACCATTAAAAAAAATACCAAAACCTAAATTACACAAAATAAAAAAGCACCACTACAGACAATAAACAAGAACTACTCACATAAAAAAAACAAATACATGAACAAATAAACACATCCCATTACAATAAAACACAAATCCACACCCAGCAATAAAATAAAGTTACAATTATGCCCCTAACTACATACAATAATACCCCTAACTACATATATTAATACTCCCAACTACATACATTAATACCCCAAACTAAGTACAATAATAACCCTATCTATATACATTAACACCCCTAACTACATACATACAATTAAAGCACTAAATACATACTATAAAAATCCCTAAATCGGACCTAAAACAACCCCCCTCACTAAACCTAGAATAGGGTAAATAAGCCCACTAACTTCGCTAAAATACCCCTCCAGCAACAATAGTTTTTTGGCCTTCCTCCCTAGCATAAGGGCACATCCTTCATGGCCGCAGGTCCGGCACCCCTACAAGAAAAATAAACATTACAATTAATAAAACAAATGAACACAACACATAAAACAAGACATTCGAAATAGAACACAGAGCCGAGAGTTGTTAGGTCTGTCAAGTACAGTTTTGATGACTTCAGGGCCAAGGCGAGGAGGATGATGGCCAAGGAGGAGAAGAATGTGACTATAATGTGTGGGAGAGGGTCGCCAGGGACCTTCTCAGCCAGGTGTCCACCATTGGAGCTTCAGGCCCGATGACGCAGCAGGACCCAGCCTCCATGTCAGTTGAATATCACATACACCAACGTGCCACCACATGTACATCACACACACTACACATGTACACGATGACCAACAAGGACACTGACATATCAGCTCCATGAAATTAACAAGCGATAGATGTATGTGTCAATAAAGCATGAAGCTGACAAATCACTGTCATTCCTGAACACAACAACAGTAATCAACCAATAGAGCGTCCATGTATTAATGTGCCCACTGCAGCCTATGCAGTTACAGATCGCAGACGTAATTAAGATAGCGTTAGGAGCCAAGAACTGTCAAGACCATGAACCCAAGAATAGATTGCATCTAGCAAACTATGGCTAATCTGAGTCGCAATTAGGAGAATCATCCAGGTTCAAGCCTAGATGTCAAAAAGTTAGTAATGCGAACAAAACATCAAGGAGGTCTGAGTCCAGTGGTGAGCCAGAGGCGGGGGCGTCGGCTTCAATGGAGCAGGAAGTGGAGGAGCAAGCCCCAGCAGGAACCAGCACAGGGGGAGGAGGAGAGAATCAGAGCTGAGGGCCCTGGTTTGGAGGAGAAGAATGTATTATGGCTAGTGGGGTCACCATCAAGACCACCGGCCACACCACCAAGATTTAGCCCTGCTATACCCCTCCTGAAGAGACTGAGCCAATCGCCAGGCCCTTCCCACTGGAGGCACCAAACCAGCCAGCCACCATCTCCCCCCCCCCCCCCCCACAGCAATGCGCTGGACTGGCAACCAAAATCCACCTCCAGGCCCACCAACACCACCGCCCTTACATAACAAGGCTCCAGCCGGCCACAGACCCTTCCCACTCAGACACCACCACCTCCTCATCAGGCGACTCCCCTGAGGCCTCCATAACCAACATCAGTTCAGGATGCGCAGGCAGAAATGCTGGCCCTCATGCAACAGCAGGTGGAGTGTCTTTGGGGGATCCAGGCGCAGCCTGGCCAGGTGAAATAGAGAGGAGGCACCACCTGATGACTGAATCCTACCTGTTAGGTCTGCTCAGGATTGGGGCGGACAAGAGCTCAATCCAGGGTGTACCCGCAGAAGCCATGCAACACACTCACGTCCCCATTCCTGCCCCATCCACCCGGGAGTCATCCTCCGGCCACCAGCAGCCCGGCCCCTCCTCACCTCAAACCATGCCTCCACCAATGCAGGTGCTGCTGCCTCCCGAGGAGTTGCCTCCCCCTGCCCCCCCACACCACCACCAGCAGCGAGACTAGCGGCCAGCCACGGAGGATTGGACCCTTGCCTAGGCGGAGGAGGACCGCTGTGGACATGTTTGTGCCTTCTTGACAGCACTCCCCAGTGACAATCTATTCATCACAATGTTAACCTAATCTAGCCTGGCTACAGAGTCTTAGATCTTGGCGTATGTGATGGTGATATTTTGTATGCAGATGGCTACCTCCCATCACATGATCCTCTTCTCTGTGGACATGTAGGGTTCTGTTTAACATTTCACCAATTTATGGTCACTGATGAATGCTGTTGAGACGAGATGATGCAGTTTCTATATTTTTTAAGTCCTTATTTAAGGTTTTATTTTTTTTGTTTTTGTTTTGTTTTGTTTTAGGACCAATTCAGATCCATGAAGGCATCTTCTGCATCTGCAAACATTGTGAAGGAAATGTTTGAGGTTTAAGGTTTTCCCAGGGCCTCTCAGGTAGACATTCCTTCAGTGACAATCCCCCCTTAACAGATATCTAAGACATGGTTGTTGTGAGCTTAAATGTGGACTCATACCGCTATGGCGGTTGACTTGCAAAATCTCACAAGGGCATGGTAATAGCAGCCAGCTTTACTATATGCAGTAGTGAAGCATGTGATCCTCATCTCCATATCAGTCTGAGAACAGATCCTTGAGTCTGATGTAAATCTGGCTGCTGTCCTTTGTGCCCTCGTATTAATGGGTATTTTCCCCATATTGCTAATAACATGAGTATTCTTTAACATGTACTAACTGCTGTATAGCTGATGGATGTGTTATCAATGTTGATGAACAGTATCATATGGAGAAGGTGATAGTACACCTTGACCACTGACCATGGTCACAGCTAAGCATTTATTGTGAGATGACACAACATTATTAATAGTCACGGCCAGTAAGCTATCCAGAGACATAGCTAATGATTTGTAATGCTTGCAGATGGGGAATAAGGTGAGTTGGTATATTGTTACAGTATTTAGCACTGTACTGTACATGCAGGTTGATGTATTATTTGTATCCTCCTCCACCTTTTTTTAGTTGACCATTTATTTTCAAATTTTTGTTTTTGTCACCACACTGTATGTGTGAAACTGGGTTGGATTATACAGTCCAGAAGTTTAATCATCTGTTTAATTGAGCAGATCTAGACAAATTGTAAGTGCTATGCACATTAATGGTTTCTTCAATTAAATGGAGTGATTTCTGATGATCCTTTTTTTTATTAGATTCCAGTTGCAGTGGTGTAGTGATCACATGTGACCCTGGTAGGTGTTATGCATCATGCTTATTCTAGACCATCACATTAACACCTTTAGGTGTTTACCACAAGACTCTTGCTCTCCTGTGATCCACCCACACCAGTCTTGTCCATAGCTGATTGTGCTCTGTGTATAAAATAAAGCTTTGTTATACCGTTCTCACCGTGTCAGTGTGTTTTCAATGGTTGAAGTTATGGGACATCCACATACATCACATTAGTGTCACATTCCTATATATGTAAACTAATGAGCCCTAGTTACTATGCAATAGATAAATAATATAACAATTATAATGGTCATAATAGCATTAGATATCATATAATAATATATATCATATATAAAAAAAAGGGTTAATACACATACAAAGTCCAATTTGTGATACTGTGCAGTATTAACATTCCCCTGAGAACCTGATAACAATATGACAGGTGATACTGAAGTGGGTTGCCAGTTCCTTCTCTAGTGGACTGGGATTTTTCTGACCTCTCTGGTATGTCCCGCCCACCTAGAGTGACCTACATGGTATAGAAAACAGCTTCATTGAAGTACACAAGCCCCTTCACCGCCACCACTTAGCAATGCTGAAGTGGACTAGGGGAACATACAGCACACTAATCTACTCTAACCCATAAGTAAGGGCTGAAAAAACACATGGAAGCTGTGTAGAGGGATTTGCATAAATTAAAGAAATGGGCGGCTAAATGGCAGATGAGATTTAATACAAATAAATGTAAGTTATGCATCTGGGAAGGAAAAATAGCCATGATATTTATAATCTTAATAGAGCAAATCTAGGTGTATCACATATTAAAAGGCAAATACAATATTAGTTTGTATTAAGAAGGGTATAGAAGCAAGGGAGTCAGATATAATTCTGCCACTGTACAAATCCCTAGTACACCCTCACTTGGAATATGGAGTACAATTTTGGGCAGCACTTCATAAAAAGGACATTTTAGAGCTGGAAAAAGTACAGAGAAGGGCAACAAAGCCAATAAGAAGAATGGAGGGGCTAAGTTATGAAGAAAGACTAACCAAATTAAACGTATTTTCTCTAGAAAAAAGGTGTCCAAGAGGGGATATGATTACCCTATATAAATACATCCAGGGTCAGTATAAAGATTTGTCAAAGGAGCTTTTGTGCAAAGAGGTTTTCAACTGACGAGAGGACATCCCTTGAGGTTAGGAGTAAAAAGATTCCACTTTAAAGAAAGAAAAGGGTTCTTCACAGTAAGGTGGTTAATCTGTGGAACTCTCTACCAAAGGAGGTGGTGACAGCAGATTTGATAGATAACTTTAAAAGGGACTGGATATATTTTTAAATAAAAATAATTAGAGAGGGAGTATTAATCCTCAGAGGAGTCAGATCGCCAGTATCTGGGGTCAGAAAGGGATTTTTTTCTTTTGAGACAATTGGCATATATACATTGAACTTGAGAGTTATATATGCTCTGTCTTGGCCAAAATTAATAACTAACTGATTGACTGCAATGGCCAGTCACAATATATACATGTATTGTCGCATATTATTTATGGCTCAGTAATCATTGATATTACATGATAAGTCCAATAGAGTTTGCAATGATTTTATGAGTTAGACTATTGACCAAGTTTTAAGTAGATACAAATGTCCATCTGTATAATCAATATCTGCCTCTCTGTATAGCACATTACTTCTTTTTATTTTCAAACAGTGGTTGCACAGGGTTCAATTTCCTATGTTTATTAATGAAGACTAGAGCATAGAGAACACAGTGCAGGTCTAGCAATCTCTAGTAAAAATATATTATTAATGAGAAAATAAAGAGACTAAAAGTAAAGCATTTATATGGTTTACTCTTTATGATATAATAAGTAAAGCATTTATATGGCTTGTACATGACACTGTGCCTAATTTATCAGGTCAGCCCCCATTTTTGATCTTGTTTATGTATATCTGTTACAGACAACAATATATATATATATATATATATATATATATATATTTATTTATATATATTTATATTTATTAAAAAAACAGGCAAATTGTTAATTTAACATACAAAAATTGATACAAAGTAATATTCCAATAGATTGATTATAATTATAAGAAAGAGTTTTAGATTAAAATGTTATACCTTTATGCTGATATGTAATTATGTAATTATGTAAATAATCATGTAAATAATTGTCCATTTTAGCTGTTGTACAGGAAATTATGTAATTTCCGGGCCCAGGGGAAAACAATGTAAATAATTGACTTGAGTCAAAAGGCATATAAAAAAAACAAAGGCAAATTGTTGAATTAACACACGAAGAACTAACACAAAGTGTCAGTATAAAGTGTTGCAAACAATGCTGATATGTATTAAATAATCATCAGTTTTTACTGTTACACGTGAAATTATGTCCCTTTCGGTCCAGGGGACAAAGCAGTAAATAATCAGACTGACTTAAAAAATAAATAATGGTCGGTTCTTACTGTTACACGGGAAGGGTTACACAGGAAATTATTTTACTTCTGACCCAGGGGATAAAGATGTAAATAATAAGCCATTGTAAATGATGTCACTTCCAATCTACGGGATTTAAATCCCCTCAATACCATGTTTTGTTTTGTTTTTTTGGTTCAGTAATTAGTTTTTTATATCCACTAAGCCTGGAGTCAAATACAGTATATGTTTAATGGCCTTAGGAACTAGAAATAAGAGGGGCATGTGGGACCCCATAGAGGTCTTAGGTCTCTCTCTTTAAGGCCATTTTTGTTGCTACAGGCACTGTTATGAGCCAGGTATTTTAGCTAATTTATAGCATTTGTGTATACTGTGTATTATTGGCTATTGTTTTGGCAATTGTACCATCTGTGCTTTTCATGAGCCCCTGTAGGTTAGTATTTATGTGATGCAAGCACTATTATATTTTCACACAAGAAGGGGGTAGAGTCCTGTTGTCTTGCACTTTTTACATTGGTATCCTCTTTTAGACTAGCTATTTCCCTTTTATCTATATTATTGTTACTGAATATATGCTTTTATAGTATATCAATATTACATTTTATATATTTATGGCATTAAACATTAAGTTTTAGATAAAGTTCTGAGCTCAGAACTATATAACATTTGAATGTTGAACGTGAGAAATGTACTATGTACTCAAAGGCTAGCCATATTTACCACTAACATGTAAGACGGAAGAGAGTATTACAAACTAGTGTCCTTTTTATTAGATCAAATTACTGTATATATCTAAAACATACTATATTTAAAGGTCATGTGTAGGTTCCAGTGCTTAACACTAATACTTTCAAAGACAAGTAAGTATAAAAGAGGAACATAATTTATTGAATGATTAAAATCAGAAAAATGCTACATGCGCAACCTTCACTGGTATAACGCAATTGTAAGATATTGGATTTAGACACAATTCCATTCTCAATTATCAATCTCAATTGGTGGATTAACCAATATCATAAATACCAACAGTCAGCTAACAATCTAACAGACTAACCTTAAGTATAGCCTAGTGGAGGGCTATCAGATACCACAATCACCAGATATATCAATAAACAGGGCTAAAAATGGCTTCCTAGTATAGTATAGGTGACACAGCCAATGGCAAGTCTAAATATTCAACACAGCTGGCAACTTAAATAAGTCCTTATAAGCCTCTATATTTTGCAATACATTTTTTTTTAGAAATGGCTGTAAAACACATGGTCAAATATTGATCTAAGCCAAAAATGGATCATAATAAACTTTATGTCCCACAATGGGGACCTCCTATCTGAAGGGTTGAGTCCCACAAGCTGACTAAAGACCATATTGTTAGACCAGCGCATACATAAATATATATATATATATATATATATATATATATACTACACTCTCCAATGTCTGACAATGGAGACTTACTATCTGAGGGACTATGGTGTGCCTCACCCTACAATAATAAATCTGTATCCACACAAATACAACTGACTGTAAAGTCCATAAAGTGAAAACCAGTGACGGAAATAAAAAGATTTAAAAGTAGCATACACTCAGCTAAATTGTAAAAACATATTAGCCTATTATCACTACCCACAATGGGCCCTAGTCTATTGATCAAATCGTCCATTTATACACACTGAAAACCACTCTTAATATTGCCACATATTCTTTAGCTACTCACAATCCAATTACAAGTTTCCCGTCCACAATCACTACGGGCCAGCCAAAGACGCAAATTCAGGAACTTCATTCGTTTTAGCACAGCTTGAATATTAAGGGCTCTAAATAAATAATGTTACACAAAATCAATATTCTATTACACTTGTAGCTCTAGCTCGCAAATAAAGTCTAACCTGAAAGTAAAAAAAAGTACTATTTCAAGTACTAAATAGGACTCGCAAGGGCTTTTCTGTAATACTGTACTGTACGGTACTGTAAAAACACACGTGACTCCTAATATTAACCCCCCTCTATGCTCAAGGTTCCCACATTAACCCCTAGCAGCGGAGATCACCGTTCGGCATAAATAAGGACCCCCGCTGCATTTAAAATTTGAAATTTCCCGACTTGCAGGTCCTCAAAAGACGGTAAAGGTCCTGAAAGGATACGCACTAAAATAAAATATTAACCCCTGCCGCGGGGGTGATATAAGTACCCCCCCAGGCACCTAAAATGAACCCCATCACTCATGGGGCTCCATACATGAGCCCCAAATGACCCTTAAAACTCATGGGGCTCTATTCAGAGCCCCATGAGGCCTTAATTAACCCTGTCACTCATAGGGCTCTATACAGAGCTTAATGAGCCCTTAATTAACCCTATCAGTCTCATAAGGGTCTATGCAGACCCTTATGAGACACTAATTAACCCCATTAGGCCAATATGGGTCTATATAGACCCATATAGGACACAAATTAACCTCTATAATAACCTCTATAATAACACCATAAGTGCCATGAGGGTCCTCCATACCCCATTAACTCCTTAACCCTAACTCTATGACATTAACCCTATCTGGACCCAATAACCCTAACTATACCCTGTGAACCCCTATCTGGACCCATTAACCCAAATTGGGCCTATTTAACCATAACTGTAACTGTTTAAACCTAACTGGGCCTATTTAACCCTAACTGGACCTATTTAATCCATAACTGGGCCTATCTAACCCTAACTGGACCTAATAACCCTAACTGGGCCTATTTAACCCTATCACATATGATGGTCTATACAGACCCCCATAAGACTCCATCTAACCCCATCATTTATGGGGGTCCATACAGACCCCCATAAGCCTCCATCAGACCACTTCACTTATGGGGGTCCATACAGACCCCTATAAGCCTCCATCTAACAATATCACTTATGGGGGTCCATACAGACCCCCGTAAGCCTCTCTTTAACAAAATCAGTCCCATAAGGGTCATGGGACAATTAGAACACTAATAGAAACCCTAAAAGTGCCATGAGGGTCCCCCAGAACCCTCATGATACTAAGTACAAACACTACACTACACTATTCCCCCCAATAATTCACTAAATCTAAACTAACCCCCTCTGCTCCAATCTAACACCTGCACTACATACCTACCCCCTTTTAAACCCCCACCCCACTAATTCCACAAAATAAAAAAAGCTAAGTTACAAAAAATAAAAAAAACATTAAAACCCCCCACTACAAAAAATAATTTAAAAACATTACATCCCCCACTACAAAAATAATAAAAGAACATTACAAACCCCCAAAAAGAATTACACACCTGCAAAGAAAATACATATATACATAACATTACAATACAGCAATATATACATTACAAATATATACTATTAACCCCCTAACTACAATACATTTCCCCCTATCTACATTACATATCCCTCTGACTACAAAATATTACCCCTATCTATAAAACATTACCCCTATCTATTAAACATTACCCCTATCTACATAACATAACCCCTATCTATAATACATTTCCCCTATCTATAATACATTAAACCTTTAATCTAACCTAAAATAGAATAAAAAGAGACCACTTACCTTTGCAGATGTCCCTTCAGATCGCACCCCTAGGGAAAAAGAAACATCAGATTAGTACAGAATTAAATACTACATAGAATAAATAAACATTTAGGGCCCTATTAAATTATCCCTCGTAGTTCTATCGTTGCTCGCAAAAGGCAGTTTTCCTGCTGTTTGCGAGTACCGAATCTCTCGTAGCCTGCTTTGCAATATGACTGCGAGAAAATGGCCGAGAATAGGCTCCGAGAGAGCTACGTAGCCTTGAATCTACGCATGATTCTCGCATATCGTAAGAATCCCTACGTGCACAAAAAGTGCACGCAAGGGATCCGAAAGCCTCTACGTGCTGCCTCGGAACAGCCCGAGACAGCCGTGTGAGGCTCCCCCTGCTCCCTATACACATCCCCATGCTGCAGGGGTCTCTATCGGGACCCCTGCAGGACCCCCACATTAACCCCTTGCAGCGGAGGTCCCCGATCTGCATAGATCAGGCCCCCCGCTCCATTTCAAACTTTTAAATTCCCCGCTGCGGCTCCTTAAAGGGGCCGCGGCACACTATTACCCAATCCCGGCCGCGGCACCTAAAATTAACCCCCCTCTATGCTGGGGGTCCCCATCGGGACCCCCGAAGTGTCCCCACATTAACCCATTGCAGCGGGGGTCCCCGATCTGCATAGATCAGGCCCCCCGCTGCATTTCAAACTTTTAAATTCCCCGCCGCGACTCCTTAAAGGGGCCGCGGCACACTATTACCCAATCCCGGCCACGGCACCTAAAATTAACCCCCCTCTATGCTGGGGGTCCCCATCCGGACCCCCGAAGTGTCCCCACATAAACCCCCTGCAGCGGGGGTCCCCGATCGCCACCGACCGTGACCCTGCTGCAATTCAATTTTAAATTTCCCGCCTCACGGGTCCTTAAAGGACCTTAAAGGTCCTGAAAGGACTCGCACTAAAAATATTAACCCCAGGCAACTATAATTACCCCATTAACTCATGGTGCTCAATCTAGACCACCATAAGGCCTAAATTAACCCATTAACTCATGGTGGTCAATACAGACCACCATAAGGCCTAAATTAATCCATTAACTCATGGTGGTCAATACAGACCACCATAAGGCCTTAATTAACCCATTAACTCATGGTGGTCAATACAGACCACCATAAGGCTCTATTTAACCCCATCAGTCCCATAAGGGTATATTATTACCATTATGGGCCTGTTACAACCCAACATTAACCACATAAGTGCCATGACGGTCCTCAAGGACCATCATGACACTAACTACAAACACTACACTATGACCCCCAATAGACCATTTAATCTAAACTAACCCCCCTCTACACTAATCTATTAACACTTACACTACCTACCTACACTACCTACCCCCTAATAAACCTCCCCAACACTCTAATTACAAAAAAAAAACTACCTTACAGAAAACAAAAAAACCTACAGTACAGAAAACAAAAAAACCTACCTTACAGAAAACAAAAAAACCTACAGTACAGAAAACAAAAAAACCTACAGTACAGAAAACAAAAAAATGCATTACAACCCCACTCCCCACTACAGAAAATAAAAAAAATTACACACCTGAAAAGGAAAGACAGATAAACACAATACAATACATACATATAATACATTACATACATTACATACAATACATGACATTACATACATTACATATAATATATTACATATAATATATTAAATATAATACATTACATATAATATATTACATATAATATATTACATATAATATATTAAATATAATAGATTACATATAGTCCAAATCAAATACCCCCTATCTATCTAACATACAATCTATTTAATTTAAAATAAATCCTAACTACATACACAGACCCTTATTCTAAACTAATAATGGGAAGGCGCAGATGTTTTAACCAATCAGTACGTGGGGGTATATTCCATTGTGATTGGCGGATGGCAATAAAGCCTTAGGATTGGTTCAAATAAAGATTGACAGGTGTGTTATCCAATCAGCGTGGTATTTTGGGGTGTATCCTTTTTTCATTGGTTCACAATTGGCGTCTTCTCATTGGCTGAATTTGAATTTGCCGCCATTGCCAATTTTATTCTGGAACACTCCGTAGGAAGCTCATTAGCGTCGGAGACATCCGCCAGGGCGGATATGTGTTGTTTTGTTTTTTTTACGCGCGGATGCTTCCGGAGCAGAACACCAGGAGGCCGGAGACACCGCGGGAGGTAAGTACAATGTAGATTGTGTTTATTTCTCTTTGTTTTATGTTTATGTATGTGTACTAACGTAATTTTTTTTTTAACAGGGGCAGCGCCGGAGAAGACACAAAGATGAAGGACGTGACATGCTGGGACATGACATGCTGGAACGGGACATGCTGGAAAGGTGAGTATAATATTTAGAATATTTAGAATGTTTAGTTATTTTATGTAAACGTGTTGTATTAATTTTTTGTAATCTTTTTTACCCTAGGTTGGTGATCTGAAGAAACATCTCAAAGGTAAGTGGTCTTAATTATTTTATTGTAGCTTAGAATTAGGGTTGCTATATAGAGATAGCATGGACTGTATATTAGATAGATAGGGGGATGTATAGTATATAGATAGGGCCTCATTCAATTGCAATTTGGCCAATTGAATAAAGCTCTAAACAAGCACATAACATTTTTTTTTAAGAAGTTTTTAGTTAGTAATCATCTATCCAAAAGCAAGGTTTTCACTAACTAAAAACTTCTCTAAAAAAAATATGCTATGTGCTTATTTAGAGCCCTATTCAATTGGCCAAATCGCAATTGAATGAGGCCCTCAGTATTAATTGTATATTACATAGATAGATAGGGGGATGTATATTAGATAGTATTGTATATTAGATAGTGGGATGTATATTACATTACATAGTGGGATGTATATTACATAGGGGGATGTATATTACATAGGAGGATGTTTATTAGATAGGAGGATGTATATTAGATATGGGTGTATTGTATTTAATTGTATTGTATTGTATTTAATTGTATTGTATGTATTATATGTATTTCCTTTTCAGGTGTGTAATTTTATTTTTTTCTGTAGTGGGGGGGGGTGTAATGTATTTTTTTATTTTCTGTAATGTTTCTTTTTTACTTTTTTGTGACTTAGGTTTTTTTTTTTTGTAATGTACAATTTTATTTTTGGTGATTTTTTTATTTTTTATTTTATGTAATGTAGATTTCAGATTTTTCATGACTTTAGTTTTTTTGATTTCTGTAATTACAGTGGTGGGGTGGGGGTTATTAGGAGGTAGGTAGGTAGTGTAGGTGTTAATATGTTAGTGTAGAGGGTGTTTAGTTGATATGTAATGTTTTATTGGGGGGGTATAGTGAACTGTAGTGTTTATACTTAGTGTCATGATTGTCCTTGAGGACCATCATGGCACTTATGTGGTTAATGTTGGGTTGTAACAGGCCCATGATGGTCATAATATACCCTTATAGGACTGATGGAGTTAAATAGAGGCTTATGAGGGTCTGGATAGACCGCCATAAGTGACCGGGTTAAAATGGTGTAGTGCTTACACTTTGGGTCATGAGGGTCCTGGATGACCCTCATGGCACTTATAGTGTTATTACATGCGTTCATTAGTGTGTTAGAGGGGTCTATATAGTTGAGGCACACAGTACACTCACATTATGTGACAAACAGCATTTCAACATTTTCTTTTATTGACCGTCATTTTTTGACGGGCAAGTCGCTAGTAAACGATAATAATAATAATAATAATAATAATAATTTGCAGTGAAAGTACATCATTTTCTAATTGAATAAGCTTTCTCAACTTAGTGCCATTAGGAAATATGGATACTTCTAAATCATTAATAAATATATTAAAAGTGAGAGAAACTTATACTGAACCCCCTTCTGGGTCGCTACCTTGTCGTGATGAAGGGGCTTGTGAACTTCAATGAAGCTATGTGCTATACCATGCAGAATCACCTAAGATGAGCAGGTCATAGGAGAGAAGTCAAACAAATTGTTGTCCACTAGAGAACTAGAGGAACTGACAACCAACTTCAATGACTTTACTAAGATAACCTTATGAACTAGGAAAACAAGAGACATATGGCTATGGTATCGAAAGATCAGCACCTCACATCAGAAAGTGCCTACCTCATTATTCAGTACTATCAGTGGGTAAGTATGAGTAGCAGAAGTTCTAATGAAGGCCAAAGCCAAGAGGACACCCAGCTGATGATGTGTCTGGAGGGGAAAGGAAAGTCAGCTGCAAAGAACAATTCAGCATAGGAACCTGGAATGCTAGAACAATGAATTAAAGCAAACTGGACATGGTCCAACACAAGATTACAAAGTAAAAAATCGAAATCCTGGGAATTACTTAACTCAAATAGTCTGGAATGGCATATTTCACATCACATCAGCACCAGATCTTATATTGTTGTCAATAATTTAAAGAAGCAATAGAATATCCCTCATAATCATTCAAAGGGTGGCAAAATATGTGCTTGGTTACAACCCAATACATGACAGAATGATTTCAATTTGATTTCAAGGAAAGCCATTTAACATAACAGTGAACCAATTGTATGCTTCAAACATGGATGCTAAAGAGGTTGAAGTTATCCAGTTCTATAAAGATATATAACACGTCAGAGATATAACACCCAAAAAAAAGATGTTACTCTCATCATAGGAGATTGGAATGCTAAAGAAGAGAACCAAAAGATACTTGGAATAAATGGCACATATCAACAACCTTACATACACAGATGATATTACTCTGATGGCTGAAAGTGAGGAGGAACTAAATGACCTGCTGATGAAAAGAAGAGATTGCAAAAGCTGGCCTGCTTCTCAAGTTTAAAAAAAATTAGATCATTGCAAACCATAATCTCAGTCCCTGACAGATAGATGGGGAAGAAGTGGAGGCAGTTGCAGATTTTATTTTCCTGGGATCCAAGATCACTTCCGATAGTGATTGTAGCCATAAAATTAAAACAGTGTTTTCTTCTGAGGGGGAAAGCTATTCCAAAGTTGGACATGCTAGTAACAAGTAAACATATTATTTTATCAACAAAAGTCTGCATAGTAAAAAGTATGGTGTTCCCAGTAGTAACATATGGATGTGAGAGCTGGACCATTAGGATTGATGAGTGCCGGAGAATTGATGCATTTGAATTGTGGTGTTGGCGAAAACTGCTTATAGTCCAATAAATCAGTACTACAGGAAATTAAGTCAAACTGTTCACTGGAAGGCATGATCATGAGGCTAAAGCTCAAATATATTGGCCATATCATGAGAAGCCAGGATTCCTTAGAGAAGATTCTGATATTGAAAAAGACTGAAGACACTCAAAGAAGAGGGAGGCAGAGGCGGAGATGGATAGATAGCGACATTGAAGCAACATGAGATTGATGGATCTCAAAGGGGCAGTGGCTGACAGACGTGCATGGCGTGCGGCAACCCATAAGGTCATGGAGAGTCAGACACGATTAAATGACTAATCAACAACAACAGTCCTGAACCCTGAAGAACCCCACTTACCACATTTTCCAATCTGAGTGTATCCCATTTGCAACAACTTTTTTGTTTCATGTCTTTTAGCAAGTTTTCTAATTAAGTCCATATATTTCCTGCAAATCCCGTAAAGCTCTACACAATTATGGCCCCAGCTCCTCAGTCCTTAACTTTCAACTTGTGCAGCTGAGATCTTCAGCTGAAAATGAATTAATCATCACCAGAACCTCTACATAAACCTCCAAGCTTTTATGTATGCAGCATCAAGATTCTGTAACTCTCTACCATGTCTACTCAGAATTGACATTTTCAAAAAGAGACTGAAGATCATGATTATCCAGGGCTTCCAGTAAGATAAATCTCACTCTTACATTGGTTTCTGCATTCCTCTCCTTAGTGCTTTCAGTCCTTCTGTAGCAGTAGTAGAAGTAGTGACCTTCAATGTGTCAAATGATTAAGAAACCTTTATGAAGATGATGTCAGTAGGAATTCCCATATATAGGCAAAATCATCTGTTTTCAAAAGTTAGAAAATCAATTCATCAAGTATTTGTGACCTTACAAATCCGGGTTGGCTAATCAATCACAAAAAAATACAAAACAAAAAAATGTATTTTCCCACATGCTGTATGTATTGAGGTGTCCCTCTTTGTGTATGTATTGTGGAGTTTAACAGCGTAGAGTAATGAGAAAAATATTAAAATGTATTCCCTGTTTTCATACAAGTATTTTCCTATAATTACATACAGCAGCAAAAACAGCCACACAATAAACTAATAACTGTGGATCAGCAAGGCATTTTAACATTGTATTGGGAAATGTAAAATTCAGACCTATTTTAATGCCCTATTGTAAATTATTATTGCACTTACAAAGTAATTAAGGTTGAAAAAAAGACTTTCAGTCCATCAAGTACAACCTTTTAGGATCTCCTCTGATCTGCAATATGTGGATTAGTTATTGATTAATTAGTTGGTAATTAATCATTAATTAATTAATAACTAATAATTTATTTATTTATTTATTTATTTAATTAATAATCAATTGATCCAGAGGAAGGCAAAAAACTCAAGTGAAACTTAGCCATGTATATATTGTGACTAGCCATTGTTGTCAATCAGGTAGTTATTCATTTTGACGTAGACAGAGGATATATAACGCTCAAGTTCAATGTATATATGCCAATTGTCTCAAAAGAAAAGAAAATCCCTTCCTGACCTCAGATACAGGCAATCGTATTCCTCCCTGGATCAATATACTCTCTCTAATTATCCATGATAACCCTGAATTCCCTTTTTAATTAGAAATAAATCTAGTCCCCTTTTAAAGTTATCTATCGAATCCGCTGTCACCAACTCCTTTGGTAGAGAATTCCACAGATTAACCACCCTTACTGTGAAGAACCCATTTCTTTCTTTAAGGTGGAATCTTTTTACTTCTAACCTCAAAGGATGTCTTCTTGTCAGTTGAAAGTCTCTTGGCACAAAAAGCTCCCTTGGAAATTCTTTATACTGACCCTGGATGTATTTATATAAGGTAATCATATCTCCTCTTAGACTACTTTTTTTCTAGAGAAAATAAGTTTAATTTGGTTAGTCTTTCTCCATAACTTAGCCCCTCCATTCCCCTTATTAGTGTTGTTGCCCTCTGTACTTTTTCCAGCTCTAAAATGTCCTTTTTATGAAGTGGTGCCCAAAATTGCACTTTTGTCCGGTATCATCTGTTAAAGTTGTGTTTAGTGTCTAAAAAGCCTGGAAAACAGCACAACCCGCACATTACTGTAGCAATAAGCAACATTTGGGACTGTAATCTATCCAGCTTCCGCCGTGTAAGCTTCTATTTTTTATTTGTTTTAGCAATTTTATAATTTTATTTTGCTTTTGTCCATTTTCATACAAGTCCCTTTTAGATAATAATAAAGTATTGTTATTTAAAAGTACTTCATTACTTCTGGACAGTTTGGTCTACAACTGAATCCTTTGGATTCTTCTCCCAAAATATTTTGTTGTTTCATATTTGACTTTGCACTACTAGTGAACTAAGAACACATTATGTTAAACATGGAATACTTTTTCTGATATACAACATATGTTGTTGTTTGGGCGAAGTGTCATTGCACAGAAGTCTGCAACACCTGAAGTTTAGATTCAAGTTTGCGGTGATTGAAGAGGAATCAGATTCTTGAGTACTTCTTATACTCTTTTTTTAACACTTATATATATTTTTTTATACATACAGTTCATACACATAAATAAATAAAAAAACATAAACATAAAATATAAAAGTACAAAATAGTTGAATGTTACTTTGCATTACATAGCAAAACTTTAGTTATTTATAAAGTCACATCTTAATCTTTATATCTGGGGGGGGGGGGGATAGGTGTGAATTGAAAGAATGTTTATTTGTTGTTGTGTTTTTTTATGTTACATGAAGCTAAACGAAAGCAACTAACATTTTAGGATGTAATTGATCTTTGTGGGTCTAGTTTTGCTGAATGTATGTATATATTTTGTATTTTTGTAAAAATAATAAACTTTATTAAAGAAAAAAAAATCTTAATATCTTATTTTTAACCTTATATAAATGGGGAAGATTATTGTCAAAATGTTGTTATTTCAAAATTATTATATTCTGTCTGTGGATTCCAAATACAGTAAAATTGGTTTCCGTGCGCCAACAGAGCAAAATACGTTTTCTTCATTCAATATATTTGCCATTTTATTTTCCAGTCTGTCATTATTTCACATTTGCTTTTACAACCAGGGAGCCACTATAATAGCACTAACTATATACACTTCTGGCTCATAAATATTTGCCTAAACATAATGTTTCTCTATAACAGGCTTTCTTCTAGACTCTTAGAAACAGTGTGTCTGGCTGCTATAAAGTCTCTCACTCCCCCCCCCCATGTGTGTTCTGTACCCACCTAGGCTAATATAGATGTATATAACACACACTCTCTCTTCATACAAAAAGTTTATCAGCTGGTCTTGTACTTTTAACTTGTCATATATTTACACAGTTTGTGATGTATCTATTCAGTTGTACACGATTAATAAGATTCCACTTCTTTCCATCTGTAATCTGCTGATTGGTGCGTGCACAACTTACACATGTACTCACAGGGGCTCCTACACTTCACTGCCCAGGGGCTCCAAAAAGGTAGATCTGGCTCTGTATGTGCCCAATTCTTTACATCCTCTACAGATGTGGTATGCGTGTCTTGTTCTTATTTATTTATTTATTTACTATTGTTGGAATTCTGTACCAAAGTATATTTTACTAGTGACTTGCCCGTCAAAAAAGACAGGGAAATAAAATTGTAAGGCAAGTAATGCTGTTTGCCCCAGACAATAAGTGTTTTTGTCGTCTGAGATCCTTTGGCGCTCATTGCGAGCCTGTCGCTGAGCGCCTTTGGCACTCATCGTGTGTCTGGCAATGAGCGCCTTCGCCATTGATTGCGATCGTGTATGGTGGTGAATTTTAAAATGTTGTATATGTGTATGTTTTAATGATAATTAAATAGTAAATAAATTAAATGATACCTTACCTATTTGTAATTAATATATGCAGCAAGCAATGGTCTGAAGAGCTAACAATGTGTTTCGATGTTCCTGCAGCATCCAATGTAGTTTTGCAGTGTTGTTGAGCTGAGGTGTAAGTGTCAGCAATGTGTGCAGTATGTAGTGTAAATAGGCTGAGTGCGCGAGGGGAAGCCATTTGTGTAGCTGTGTACTTCCGCATTCTGTAATGTAGTAAAATGGAGGTTAATGTGTATGTGGTAGGCGGGTTTGGATGATGTAGCGTACTTGCTAATGGTGTATGTTGTAGGTCGTACGGGTTTTAGTAAAAGTTGTATGTGTTTGGCTGTGTTTTGCAGCTTTAGGGGTCGTGTAGCCTCGTTTTCGTTTTTTTCGGCTGCCATTTTTTCTCTCGCTTAGGGGATTTCGGAGTGTGTAAAGTGTTTGAATTCTACTGAAATCGATGTGTAACCTGCTGTGCAGACGTCCTGGGTGTCCCCCCTCGCTGTGGGCATTTGCGGTTCTAAAGTGGTACTGGGTCGAAGGGATGAGCGCCTATGGCGCTCATCTCCACCTGCGCAAGAAGCGCCTTTGGCGCTCCATGCCTGGCCGCAACCACAGCCCTCACTTTGCAAGGGCTGCAGCTTTTGCAATGGGTTTTGCCAAGCCCGACTGCTGACAACTATATATGTGATAGTTCTTTTTTTACTCTGTATTTCTTGATGGTGTCCTGGTGTTCTGATCCCATATTTTTTTGCCATGCTTCACTATTTATTACTTTATTTAGAATAAAGTGTTTGTATATGTTAATACACTATCTGCATTTAGATTTTTAAGCATGTAATATAATTGAAAACATTTGCTTTCAAAAATAGTAAGTTAAGAAGTTTTATTTTTAGATATGTTTCTATATAATGTTGTATATATATATTATTTTTTTAGGTATTTTATAAGCTTTTAAAACAGACTGACAAATAGAGCTAAAATAGGACCCTCTTGTACACTCTCCAAAGGGACCTGTAAGACACTCCATCTTGCCCTGTTTCCTTGTTTTCTCCTCTCCTTACACTCTGTACTTCTCCAGATCCTTTTATATAGTCTTCAATACCACTCACTCACAGGTTATGGGGATTATCTTGGTTGGCTGTGTTGCTGGGTCACACAGTGGCTGGAGGTAGATGGTGTTGGTGTCATTGTTTTTCAGGTGAACAGACCTGCAACATGAGCAAACACAAAATTTATCTTTGATTGTCAGGTGTCTATTTGATGTAATTGGTGACCACATTATCTCTGGTGAAATTGCTCAAGCAATTGCTAAAAATAAGTGTATGTGCCTGTGCGCCTGTGATGCAGATAAATCTAAGAATGTGCAAGGTGGAGGGTATCAAGGCAGGACTGGTAATAAAAAGTGGCTGCGTCCATAGTAGAAAACGAAAGGTTTAACTTATGAAATTGTGTGTTATAATTAATTCTTACAAGAAAATATATTATAAAATGGAGCATTGATTAAACTGAAATTTCAGTCACCCAAAGTCATATTATGATTTACATGTATGTCTAGCAACTAGTATAATCTTGTGTTTTATTACACCCCAGGATAAGAGAAATGTAATGACTTAATCAAATTTCATATGCTTAAAATACCCAACTTTCAACTTATCTGGCACTTCCATTTGCTTGTTTTAGTAACCAACTGTGAAAAATATTATGTATATGTGTACCTTTCATTACTGCAATGACTGGGGCCATTGTTGTGTCACATTAACAAAATACTTTCACACAAGCTAACATTACAAAATAACATGACACCAGTATAGCATTAAATGATTATGTAGAGATTTTCTATTGAAACCTTCTACCATATAGCAGTGACAAATGTTATCATACATAATACAGTGCTGGTGGTTTTATGCATGTTAAATGCTTAATATTCTAAATCACTAGCGACTTGCCCGTCCAAAATTACGGCAATACAATTTGAAGCCTGGCAATGGTGTTTGCCATACATTGCGATCCTCTCCCCCCTCTGCCTCTCCCACCCTCTACTTGATGGGAGACACTCATTGTGAGCCTCTCCCCCCTCTACTTCATCTTCCTCCCCGTGTCTCTTTCCCCCCTCTCCCTCCCCTGTGTCTCTTCCTCCTCCCTCCTCTGTGTCTCTTGCCCCTATCCCTCCCCTGTCTCTACTACACTCTGTGTCTCTTCCCCCTCTGTTTCCTCCCTCATCCCTCCCCTGTGTCTCTTTCCCCCTCCTCCCTCCACTGTGTCTCTTCTCCCCTCATATGTGACTCTTTCCCCCCTCCCTCCCTTCTGTCTCCTTTATCTCCCTCCCTTGTTTCTCTTTCCCCATCTTCGTCCCCTGTGTCTCTTCCCCCCTCTATCTCACCTGTGTCTCTTCCCCCTCTCCCTCCCCTGTGTCTCTTTCCCCCTCACCATCCCTTGTGTCTCTTTCCCCCCTCAATATCCCTTGTGTCTCCTTATCCCATCTCCCCCCTGTGTCTCCCCCATCTTCCTCCCCTGTGTCTCTCTCCCTCCCCTTTGTTTCTTCCCCCCAATCTTTTCACCCCCTTCTCCTTCCCCTGTGTCTCTTCACCCCTCCACTCCCTCCCATGTCTCCCCCCTCCCTCCCTGGTGTCTCTTCCCCCCTCCTCCCTACCCTGTGTCTCTTCCCCCTTCCTCCCTCCTCTGTGCCCCCCTCCTCTCCCTCTCCTGTGTCTCTCCCCACTCCTCTATATCCCCTGTGTCTCTCCCCCTCCACTCCCTCCCCTGTGTCTCTCCTCCTCTCCCTCCCCTGTGTTTATATTCCCCCTCCTCTCCCTTCCCTGTGTCTTTCCCTGTTCTCTTTGTCTCCCTCCCTCCTCTCCCACCTGTGTCTCTCCCCCCTCTCCCCATGTCTCTGACCCCCTCCTCTCCCTCCCCTCCCGTGTCTCTGACCCCCTTCTCTCCTTCCCCTCCCACCTGTGTGTCTGACCCCCTACTCCCTCTCCCCCACCCTCCCGTGTCTCTGACCTCCTCCTCTTCCTCCCCTTCCTCCTGTGTCTCTGACCTCCTCCTCTTCCTCCCCTTCCTTCCATGTCTCTGACCTCCTCTCCTCCCTCAGACCTGGCTCCTTCATGCGTGCAACCAGCCTCCCATCCGCCCGCTCCTGCACGCACACTCCCACCCCTGCGCATGCACGCCCCCAGCATAATTCATGAAGACAACTTGCAATTACGACAACTATAATATGTGATGATTGAGTATTACATTTCCAAACCATAGGAATTGACTATTTACTAACTTATTTTTTAAACAAACTGGTACAAACATGTTTATATGTATCTAAAGTAATATAATATCTCAATCAGTATTTGATCAGTTTAAAGAAAATGTCACAATCTGCTTCTTCAAGGTTGCTTGATATGAACCTACAGTAGTTCAAACCGACCCCAGCAGAATTGTGTGGTTCTTGTTCTCTCTGGCACAAAAGGTGGTTTCTGAAGAGGGCAATGCCCAAAGGTACAGGCAGAGAGTACTGGATACAGGTCACTAGTGGCCTATGGCAGGACTACTCCCCAATTCAGGATATAAACACAAAAAACAGCCTCACACTGTGGATATGTGAAACTAGAACTGAACCTTTATTGAATCATAGAACCAACATGTTTATACATCTCCCATACCACACCCTTGTGTACCTTTGTGTATGTGTGTGATGAAACACACATACACATTGGTTGCTATAGAGCACTTGAGAAAAAAATCATCAGATGACAGGCGACTATAGCTAGCTAGGGCAGAAAACCTTGATGTTAATCTCAAGTGTTTGCTTAGGACTTCTGAAGTGCATGCATCTGTCTTGGCTGCTGTTTATCAAGGACTGTATGTGTGAGGATGCAATGTTCTGCAGTTAAGCTTATGTGCAGAGCATATTTACTTTATCCTCATGTATTCTCCTGTTCTATATACATTTTCCCTCTATAACATATTATCACTACTATACATGATAACAATGTACAAGCAACATATAACCACACACAATAATACAGAATCACAATGCAACAATGTCATGCTCTCTTGGCCATATCCATAATTAATTACAGTCACTAAACAATGTAATCATGACAGAAAATTTTACTTTTTTTTTTCTTCATACAATTCATTTTTAGTCTAATTTTTTATCTATAGTTAGTGGCTTATGAAACGTCTCTGTTTGTTTATATATATATATATATTAGGCAATCTAGTATAGTGTAACATTTCCTGTTAGCCTTACATGACAGGCATATCTATCATTGTTTACCAGTTAACTTGCAAATATTACAAATTGGTTGTA
>JAPZIH010000721.1:0-153408 GCA_027410445.1 Discoglossus pictus
CCTCCTCTCGCCGCCGGTGTCTCTTTACCCTCTTTCCATGTCTCTTTCCACCTCTCCCCCTGTGTCTCTTTCTCCCTGTGTCTCTTTCCCCCTCAACCCCCCCTTGTCTATTTGCCCCCTCTCCCCCTGTGTCTCTTTCCCCCCTCTCCCCGTGTCTCTTTCCCCCCTCTCCCCGTGTCTCTTTCCCCCTCTCCCCCGTGTCTCTTTCCCCCCTCGACCCATGTCTTTTCCCCCCTCTCCCCTGTGTCTCTATCCCCCTTCTTCCTCCCATGCGTCTCTTTCCCCCTCCACGGGTAATTCTTTCCCCCCTCTCCTTCTGTGTCTCTCCCGCCTCTCCCACGTGTCTTTTATCCCCCCTCTCCCACCCTGTGTCTCTTTCACCCTCTCCCCTTGTGTCTCTTTCCTCCCTCTCCCCATGTCTCTTCCCCTTCTCTCCCTCCTGTGTCTCTTCCCCCGTGTCTATTCCCCCCCTGTCTCTTTCCTCCCTCTCCCACCTGTGTCTCTTCTTCCATCTCTCCCCCCTGTGTCTCTTTACCCCTTCTCCCCCATGTCTCTTTCCCCCTCTCCCCATGTCCTTTCCCCCCCTATCCTCCATGTATTTCCCCCCTCTCCCCATGTCTCTTTACCCCCTCTCCATCCCATGCATCTCTTTCCCCATCCCCTGTGTCTCTTTCTCCCCCTCTCCCTCTGCGTCTCTCCCCCCCTCATCCCCTGTGTATATCCCCCGTGACTCTTCTCTCTGTCTATTTCCCTCCTCTCCCCCGTGTTTCTTTCCCTCCTTTCGCCGCCGGTGTCTCTTTACCCTCTTTCCATGTCTCTTTCCACCTCTCCCCCTGTGTCTCTTCCCCCTGTGTCTCTTTCCCCCTCAACCCCCCTTGTCTATTTGCCCCCTCTCCCCCACTGTGTCTCTTTCCCCCCTCTCCCCGTGTCTTTCCCCCCTCTCCCCTGTGTCTCTATCCCCCCTCTTCCTCCCATGCGTCTCTTTCCCCCTCCCCTGTTATTCTTTCCCCCCTCTCCTTCTGTGTCTCTCCCGCCTCTCCCCCCGTGTCTTTTATCCCCCCTCTCCCACCCTGTGTCTCTTTCACCCTCTCCCCCTGTGTCTCTTTCCTCCCTCTCCCCATGTCTCTTCCCCACTCTCCCTCCTGTGTCTCTTCCCCCCTGTGTCTATTCCCCCCCTGTCTCTTTCCTCCCTCTCCCCCCTGTGTCTCTTCTTCCATCTCTCCCCCCTGTGTCTCTTTACCCCTTCTCCCCCATGTCTCTTTCCCCCTCTCCCCCATGTCTTTTCCCCCCTATCCTCCATGTATTCCCCCCCTCTCCCCATGTCTCTTTACCCCCTCTCCATCCCATGCATCTCTTTCCCCTTCCCCTGTGTCTCTTTCTCCCCCTCTCCCTCTGCGTCTCTCCCCCCCTCATCCCCTGTGTATATCCCCCCGTGACTCTTCTCTCTGTCTTTTTCCCTCCTCTCCCCCGTGTCTCTTTCCCCCCTCTCCCCCTGTGTCTCTTTCCCCTCTTTCCTCCCCTGTGTCTCTTTCCCCATCTCCCCCTGTGTCTCTTTCCCCCCTCTCCCCCGTGTCTCTTTCCCCCCTCGACACCCTGTGTCTCTTCCCCCCTGTGTCTCTTCCCCCCCTGTGTCTCTTTCCCCTCTTTCCTCCCCTGTGTCTCTTTCCCCCTCTCCCCTGTGTCTCTTTCCCCCTCTCCTTCTGTGTCTTTCCCCCCCATGTCTCCTTCCCCCTCTCCCCATGTCTCTTTCCCCCCATCATCCATGTCTCCCCCCCTCTCACACGTGTCTCTTTCCCCCCTCTCCCTCCCATGCATCTCTTTCCCCCTCCCCTGTGTCTCTTTCTCCCCCTCTCCCTCTGTGTCTCTCCCCCCTCTCCCTTTGTGTCTCTTTCCCCCCTTCTCCCCCTGTGTCTCTTTCCCCCTCCCCCTGTGTCTCTTCTCCCCTCTTCCCGTGTTTCTTTCCCCCTCCCCTGTGTCTTTTTCCCACTCTCCCTCTGTGTCTCTCTCCCTCTGTGTCTCTTTCCCCCTCTCTCCCCCCATGTGTCTCTATCTGCCCCTCTCCCCCATGTCTCTTTCTCCCTCTCCCCCTGTGTTTCTTCCCTCCCTGTGTCTCTTTCCCCTATACCCGTATCTCTTTCCCCCTCTCCTCCCCTGTGTCTCTCCCCCCTGTGTCTCTTTCCCCCTAACCTTTGTCTCTTTCTCCTCCTCTCCCTCTGTGTCTCTTCCACCCCTCTCCCTCTTCGTCTCTTTCCTCCCCTCTCCCCCTGTGTCTCTTTCCCCCCTCTCTCCCCATGTCTTTTTCCACCCCCTCTCCCCCCAGAGTCTCTTTCCCCCCCTCTGTGTCTCTTCCCCCCTTTATGCTCCATGCATGCGCAATGCGCGGCTAAAGCCACGCTCTATGCATGCATGGGTCACGCTGCATTTTGCAAATGTGCGGCTCACGTTGCATAATACGCATTTGCGATCGGATCTTTGTCAAATTGCTATTCGTCGCAAAGCTTGAAGACGAATCACAGTTTGAAAATTATAATATGTGATTCGTTGGACAATTCTACTGAACTCCGTTCCAGCTAAGCCTCTGATCTGTCAAGCCCGTAAATGTTACAATCACAAATCACTATTAAATTGCTACAGATCCCCAAAGATGCACTGGCATTCAAAGCCGTAAAAGGCAAATGTAGCCAAAAATACATCTCATATTTGAAGTGCCAGCGGAACATTTTAGATTTAGTTGTTCAGTCCTTCAGTCCTGTCAGACTCTCTGTGACCCTATGGACTGCAGTACATTCAGCTATATCTCTGACTGTGCTTTTCCACAAGGTTTGCAAGCTAAAGATGCTGGAGTGGGTTGACAGTTCCTTCTCCAGTGGACTGCCATTTGTCTGACCTCTCTGTTATGACCTGTCCACCTAGAGTGACCCTATATGGTATAAGCGGCCTAATAGCTTATGTGTACGTCAATGATTACAAACTAACACTTTTATAAGGTGATAATTAATACTAGTTTGGGAAAATTGGAATTTTAACATTAGTACCCCAAAGGATGTATAGAGGTTATCATTTTAAGGAAAATTTTGAACACCGAGGAAGTTAATGGGGACCCCTTTCAAGAAAATGCATGAAGGCTAATGGTTCATGAGGGATGAAGAAATAGGGGTACCACCCTTGATTGAGTATAGAGTAATAGAGGCAAATTGTACACGCTGCTAAGTTGCAGGGGTAAATACGTTTTACAAGTTAATATTTCATAGGAGGATAAATAACATAAATGAATAAGGAGTACATTTTCAGGGATATCTAGTGGGGGGAGGGTTTGCGTACAACACATAGCTTTACCATATCTATCATAATGCGTTAAGAGATGAATAGCAAAAATCACTCCTTTATGTAAGGAATGCTAATTATGAAGAATTAAAGTAGATAGGGATAAGGTTCATAAAGTAATTCCCACATGGAGCCCTTAAGAGGGGTAGAAGGAGTGAATTATAAGGTAATATATATATAAAGTTTGTACTTTCCTTTCATGTGGGTTGGACAACATTCCATAAGTATGATGGAGCTTTATGCGCAGCTCTGAGGTCCTGGACAGTAGCCCTCTTGCTGCCCATTACTTATACTAACAATGACGGGTCAGAAATGTTTATTACCGTCAAGGGGGAATGAGTATGTTTGGGTGTTATTTGTATTTTTTTATGTTGTGTTTGATTTGTCTATTCTAAATGGTGTTGGTTATGAAGTAATGTATATGCAGGTTATGACAGGACAAGGTTTCTCAGGGCTTTGTTTGCCATATGATGCTCTTCTGAATTATAGTCGAGATAACTTATACCTTAAGCGATGACTCAGCCCGTTAAACTTATAACTTATAATGTAAGGGGCTAAATACCCTTACAAAAGGAAGGTTATCTCAAGGTTTTTCGAGGCTGAAAAGGCAGATATAATTTGTGTTCAGGAGACACACTGGGTGGGTGAAAGGAACAGTATGACAAGCAGTTTATATGAAACCTGTGCTGTGTCCAACTATAAGACTAAGGTACTGCTATTCTCTTAAGGAAAAAAAACGTTGTAGTGGAAAATTTTGCTCAGACAGATCCTGAAGGAAGATATTCTATTTGGTCAGGTTCTATCAATGATGTTATTTACACAATAGTAAATCTGTATGCACCCAATTAAAAGAAAAGAAGATTGATAATTGCTGGGGACATGAATATGGTGTTGGATACTGAAGTGGATCGGAAATCTGAGAAAATAGTAAAGGACTTTTTGCAGTCTCACGTAGGTTTCAGGCTGCTTTGGTAAAGTATAAGTTGTATGACGCATGGCGGACATTCCATCCGGGAGAGAGAGATTTTACCTTTTTCTCCAACCGCCATGCATCATACACAAGGATTGACTATTGCCTAGTAGACAAAGAGACCATAAGCAAAGTGGATAGAGTCAACATAGGCCCTATAGGAGATGCGGACCATGCTAGTGTTATTATGTATATTAATAAACCCTGGACCAAGACAAGATCTAAAAAGTTCAGAATAGATCAGTCACTATTGTTTTCCATAAAGGACAGTGAGTTATATACACAAGATTATGGAGGATTTTATTGAGTTTAATGAAAACAAGGTTAATTCTAAGGTTACCTTTTGGAACTATTTGAAGGCATATTTAAGGGGTTATCTGATTTCATTAGCATCTAAAAAATGGACTGTAAGAGGTATACCACTTAGAGATCTATATACCTAGGGCCTCATTCTATTATCGGCCGTAGGAGATGCGGGGCCGCAAGGACCGGCCGCAGGCTATTTGCCTATTCTATTCCCTTCCGGCCGGCGCCTTGTTATCCCTTGCGGCTGCACGCGCCGGAGGAAAGCCTTTGATCTTAAACGGCCGCAAGAGTTTCGTCCGCAAGCAAATCCTGGTTGCTATTCTATTGCTCCGGGAACCCTCTCTGCAAGGCTAAAACCGAGCCGCAGCTTACTTGCAGCAAAAAGGTCCCGCAGGCACACAATTAAGCACATAATAAAGCCATAATAAAGCCATCCTGCACTCTGAGGAGACTATAAAGTAGGTGTTAGCATTCATAGCACAACATTCCCCTACACTCAAAACGTAAATAATTTTTATTTTAATTTATGTCAAATATCCGTGGAAAAAGTCCAGATGGCTTGGAGCACCTCAGACCCGCCCACGCTGCGGCCGGAAAATAAACAGTTAATGAAATCTCGGATTTGGGCTGATGTGCAAGCTTGAGAGGGGGTTGCTATTAATCCTCATGTCCCCCATTATGATCCCTAGCATTTACAGAGCTTTACAGTGCCGTCTTGAATTTATATTTGCTTTTAAAGATTTCTGAGCTTACGGCCGGTTGCAAGATATGCGGCTGGCCATAAGGGGATATCCTTGCGGCGCCGTCTATTTGAATTGCAAGGTAACGGGAGCCCCGCAAGGAATCGCAGCTTTGCGGCCGATTTACGGCCGATAATAGAATGAGGCCCCAACTAAGTAGACTTAATAGTTTAAATAAAATGGCTCCTAATAAAGAAATCTGTTTGGAAATAGCGTCTATACATGAAAACAATAAGAGAAATCCATCAACTTAAAGTTGATAAGAATATTTGGAGGACACAGCAAATTATTATTATTGTGGCAATATGCCTAATAGTTTTTTTGCTAACCAATTTAGAAATAACAATAGTCCTAAGAGCATTCCAGTGATGTTTGATAAAAAGGGGAAATTCCATAGGTACCTAAGCAAATTGGTAGGATTTTTTGACTATTATAAAGATCTTTATGATTTGAAGTCTACTGAAGAGATCAATAAACCCACGAAAGAATACATTTATGAGTTTTTGGACTCAATTAATCTGCCTAAAATTAAGGGCCAACAAAGAGATAAACTGGACCAACAAATAACTATTGCAGAAGTAGAAGAAGCTATTAGTGCTCTGAATCTAAATAAGTCCCCTGGCCCGGATGGACTTCCAGGTGTGTTTTTCAAAATTACTCCAAGTTATTAAGTAAACATCTTATTAATAGTTTTAATGAAATTAAAGTGGCAGGTTCAGCTCCTGCAGAATCACTTCAGGCCATAATAGTTACAATTCAAAAAGAAGGGAAAGCTCAGAACATTGGTCCTAACTATAGACCAATATTGTTGTTAAATATCGATATTAAACTTAATGCTAGAATTCTAGCTAATAGGTTAAGTTTGGTTATAAAAGATCTGGTAAGCTATGATCAATCAGGGTTTATAAAGTAGCGTCAATACCTAGATAATACAAGAAAATTATTCAATCTTCTGGATGTTTGTAAAGTAAAAAATATCTCTTTTCTAGCACTAGCGATAGACGCAGAAAAGGCATTTAATCGACTGAACTGGGAGTTCTTAGAGATGACCCTTTGAAGATATGGGTTGGGAGAGGGAGCCATTAAGTGCATTTTGGCCCTATATTCCAAGAATTGTGCTTTTATAAGTGGACCAGAGTTTGAAACAGATAACTTCAATATTCATAACGGATCCAGACAAGGGTGTCCCCTCTCCCCACTCATTTTTGCTTTACTAATGGAACCGCTGACAGAAAAAATAAGAAATAATATCAATAATAGGGGTGTTGTAATAGGTAAAACTATTTAAAAAATAACATTATTTGCGGATGACGTCATTATTACAATGTCAGAACCAGTAACCTCTGTAGAATATTTATTTAATATTACTCACTAATATGGGTCTTTATCATATTATAAAATTAATCAAAGTAAGACACAGGTTTTGATAATGAATATTGACACTACAATGAAAGTGCACCTTAACCCGCCTGGCAGTATGATTATGTCAGTATTTAGAATGTTAAAGCGGTACATTAAAAAATAATTATACCGCCCTTTCCCCCTTATCCTCCTCCCTTTCCCCCTTCCCTCCTCCTCCTCCCCCTATCCTCCTCCCTCCTTATCATCCTCCCTCCTTACCCCTTATCCTCCTCCTTCCCATTTATTCTCCTCCTTCCCTCCTTCCCCCCTCATCATCATCCTCCTCCCCCTTCCCCCATTATCCTCTTCTTCCTCCCCTCCTCCTCCCTTCCCCCTCCTCTCTTTCCCCCTTCCCCCTTATCCTCCTCCACCCTTTCCCATTATCCTCCCTTTCCCCCTAATCCTTCTCCCACCTCCTTCAGCTCCTCCTCCTCCCTTCCACCTTATCATCCTCCTCCTCCTTCCCCCTTATCATCCTCCTCCTTCCCCTATAATGTCCTCCTCACTTCCCTCCTTATGCTCCTCCTCCATTTCTCCTTATCCTCCCTTTCCCCCTTCTCCTCCTCCCTCCTTCTCCCTTTATCATCCTTCCTTGCCCCCCCTTATCATCCTCCCTTGTCCCCCCTTATGATCATCCCTTGCCCCCCTTATGATCCTACTTTTCCTCGTCCTTCCCCCCTGATCCTCCTTCTCCTTCCCCCTAACCTCCTGCTCACTTCCCTCTCCAGTTCCTATCCCCCTCTCTCCTTAATTTTTAACTGGATCCGATGAGCTGCCTGCTCATCTCTCCACCCGCATTGTGTCTTCGGCAGTGAACTGCTCGGTATATGCTAATGACGTCAGCGCGTCACGTTTTGATCAAGTAAATACATAAACTGGTACCAGAGCATAATAATCAATGTTGGAGGAAATGTGGTGAGATAGGTACACACTGCCACAGGTGGTGGAACTGCCCAAAGATACAAGGGGTTTAGTCAGTATGCACTTTGAACCTGACAACTTTGTGCAAAGAGGTTATACCACTCTCGCCTGAAGCAGTTTTGTTTAACATTTTCCCTTCTCACTTAGATACTAGCACTAAAGCGGTTGTGGTAAATATATTGCTAGCAGCTAAATGGCTTATAGTTTCGAAGTGGAAAGAGGGAATTATTCCCTCTTGGAATGAGATCATACATATAGTTGAAAGGAATAGGCAGATGGAAAGAGACTACACTGGAACTTTTAAAGGAGTAACAAAAACAAAATGAAGTGGAAAAAATGTGATGAGCATCTACTATAATGGCAAAAAGGCTGGGACCCAGGGCCCAGAGAGAACCTTTGAGCCCTAACTGGCATTTGAGATAAAGGTTTTATGGTAACCTGCATCTATGTGTATTTATGTTGTTTGTTTATGGTGTAAAATGTGATGTAATGATGTATGTATAAGAACTATTTGTACTTTTCTATTATGTTTCAATAAAAAAAAGGACTTTACAAATACCACTCAAAAATAAAAAAAGTACATCACAACCCCCCCACTACAAAAAATAAAACAAAAAATTACACACCAGCAAAGAAAAGGCATACACAAATATACATAGCAGTACAGTAAAAAAAGACATTATAAAAATACTCCTACCTACAATACATTTCCCCCTATCTATACATTACCCCCTATCTGTACATTACCCCCTATCTAGACATTACCCCCTATCTATACATTACCCTCTAAATCTAAGCTAAAATAGAATAAATAAAACCACTTGCCTTTGCAGATGTCCCTTCAGATCGCACCCCCTAGGAAAAAAATAAACATCAGATTATTAAAAAAATAAACATTACATAGAATAAATAAATCCTACAAATACAGTATTAAACTCACCTATCCAGCATGTCCCCGTCCATCTTCTTCTGTTCTCTGGCTCGGCCCCTGGAAAAAAGAAGCATCACATTAGTATAACACATACACAAATGCCGCAGATGCCTTTAGCCAATCACCCGATAGGAGTGTATCTCATTGTGATTGGCTGAAGGCAATAGTACCTTCTGATTGGTTTAAAAAAGATTGACAGGTCCATCAGCCAATCAGAATGGGATATAGGGGTGTATCCCATTCTGACTGTCTCACTGATTGGCTTGAATTTGATTGACAGCCTTTTCAGCCAATCAGAAGGCGCCATTGCCAATTTTCTACCAGAAGAGGCTCTGGAAGCCTCATTAGCAGCCTCCGTTAGTTTAAAAAAAAAAAAATTTAGAGAGCGGATTCTTCAAAGGCCCAGCCGGGGCAGAAGAGGAGAAGGCCGGGGACATCGTAGACAGGTAAGTTTCAAATGTATAATGTTTATTGTTTATTTATGTTGTGTGTATTTGTGTTATACTAATATGATGCTTCTTTCTACCAGGGGCCAAGCCGGAGAACAGAAGAAGATGGACGGGGACATGGTGGAAAGGTGAGTTCAATACTGTATTCATAAAGTTTATTTATTATATGTACTGTTGAATTCTGTAAAAATGTGATGTTTCTTTTTTTCCTAGGGGGTGCGATCTGAAGGGACATCTGCAAACGTAAGTGGTTTCATTTATTCTATTATAGCTTAGATTTCGAGGGTATTATATAGATAGGGGTTATGTATAGATAGGGGTTATGAACAGATAGCGGGTAATGTCTAGATAGGGGTTAATGTATAGATAGGGGGTTATGTATAGATAGGGGGTAATGTCTAGATAGGGGGTTATGTATAGATGGGGTAATGTCTAGATAGGGCGTAATGTATAGTAGATAGCGTGTTATATATAGATAGGGGTAATGTATAGATAGGGGGTTATGTATAGATAGGGGTAATGTGTAGTTAGGGGGTAATGTATAGATAGGGGGTAATGTCTAGATAGGGGGTAATGTATAGATAGGGGGAATGTATTGTAGTTAGGATTATATTTATAATGTAGCTGGGCCCCTCTCAGCCTCCCAGCTACTGACCCCTGAAAGTGTGGAGGCCATGCCATTAACCCTGGTAGCATGGAAGCCTGGCCATAAAGCCCTGCAAGCAGGGAGCTGAAAGAAAACTTCCACCCGGGGTCAGTTAATCAGTCACAGCCTGTGAGTTTACCACTTAAAAGCCAGGCTTACATGCTTCAAGGGCCCCTCTCAGCCTCCTGGCTACTGAGACCTGCAAAAGTGTAGGCCTGACCTTTTACCAGTGGTAGCTTAGAAGTCTGGGGTCGGTGCTAGAGGTCGAGCAGAATTCACCCCGGAGGTAAGGGCAGCTTTCATGCATTCCACGAGGGCCCAAGTGTCCTTTCGGGTCAGCACACCCCTTACCCTGTGAAGAGGACTCTCATGGTTTGTTTTGCCTCTTAGCCCTCACACTTCTTTAACATACTGCTCAAAAAAAAAAAACATTGAAAGAGAACAAGATCATGTGAGACCATTGGAGATACAAAGCTCCTGACAGAACAACAAATGGAAATGCAAACCAGGTGATTAGAAGTGTGCTACATTTTAGTAAACTATAAGGGATAAGTGGCAACCTAAAGTCCAGAAAAACTCTGCAAGGAAAGTTGTTGTGAAAACAGTGCCCCCCCATGAATAGGCTTCATACAGTGGCAATGTGCAGCCTTGTCACTAGTTCAGTAAGGCAAAGGTCAAGTAAAATGTTAACTCTTTCATCGTACCGCAACAAGTATGCAGCATTACAGTTGACTATGATGCATTAGAGTATTGACAATGCAATATACATTCCGTACGATAGCCAATATTAGTCCCATAGAGTATTTGAATAATAATTTACTTACCATAACTCTGATCTTTTGGGGAAAATTTAAATAAAACTCTTTATTTCCCTTTAAAAGTCCTTTATAAGACACAAATTATTACATCTCATTGATAAATGTGTCTATATTCACCAGGCCAACTGCTCATCAAGCATATTTAGATATTTTTATTCAGTGGTTTTTAATTCACTGTTATAAAGATCATTATAAATTCCTCATTTTTTTTTCATTTGGTTACAGTTAAGTGTTATGAACTGGGGTATTTAAAGCTGTGTTTATTAATAAGAATGTAATAATTAATAATACGCAAAAAATGTGTGCTTCATCTGGTTTTCATTTACTTATATCCTCATGACATTTTGCCAGACGCTCTGTCCCTCCTACGGACTTCCGGTCCTTGCATTCTTGCCTTCTTGTCTGGGTTATTTGGAGCAGTAAGTCCCGAGTTATTTCAAGATTTCCACAACTTAATTAGTGGAAAATGCTGAGTACAGGATATATATATATATAGTAAATAAATAGTACATTTGTGTTCACATTTGAACGTCTAAAACAAGTTAAAAATCATATTTCCTGCTCAGAGAAATACAGGTATTTCACTGCATTCTGGGAACCTGGGCAGGGACATGCAAATGTGCCCATAAAGGCTTTGCTCTTGTAATCCATGACCATTTCAAACATGGCATCCTTTAAGCATATGCCTGCTGTATTACACAGCTTTGGAGAAAGCTAAGGGTGGATTATACACACTGCATTCAAGAATGGTCATCTGTTATGTGATTTTTCATGTTAAATTATGACTATTTGCATTGGATTCAGACTTAAGTCTGTCAAATAGTAGATCAGAATACTGTTGATTAGATATTGGACGATACACTGCTGAGTTAAAAAGAGAAGTGGGTGATTTATGCCCTTGTAACACTTCTTAGACACATATTATAAATGTAAAATGGAATCTAATTACGGTAATATGAAAAGAAGCATTAATACAGCAAGTCAATACTAATGCATATTTTAGCATAGTAATTGTAGATATATGAAACGGACATATTTGGAGATTGTATATCATAATATGACAGTCCTTTATTTTAAATATATATCTAAACAGTGGAGACAGAGAGATCAATGTAGCAACAGTGGCATACTTAGACACTGTAGTTAGAAATGGTCGTTACAGCATATATCGCAAGTGATCCGGTTGCAGTAGCGCTATTGCTGAGATTAGGCACACATAGTGCCTAATCTCAGGACTGGCAGTGGTCTGGTGATGCACAGTATCTCTAGTTTTAGAATGTGGAATTTATGTAATACTTTTGGTATATTTGTTATATGTTTATTAAGGTACTTTGAATTAATATATGAGGACTAGCGACTTGCCCGTCAAAAATGACGGCATGATATCACATATTATAATTGTCAAACGGCAAATCGTCATCACGCTTTGCGCCTTTTATCACAAAGGCGATCGGATTGCGGGCATGTGCTTTGCGCGGAATTAGCCCCGCATACACAAGGCTTGCAGTTAGCCAGGCATGCTCAGAGCTCGGCATTAGCCGCGTATTGCGCATGCGCGGTGCCTAGGGAGGGGGAGGAGACACAGAGGGAGAGGGGGGGAAGAGACACAGAGGGAGGGGGGAGCGACACAGAGGAGAGAGAGAGGGAGAGAGGGGAAAGAGGCACAGAGGGGAGAGCGGGGAAAGAGACACAGAGGGAGAGGGGGAGAGACAGAGGGATAGGGGGGAAAAGAGGCACAGAGGGAGAGGGGAGGGAAAGAGACACAGAGGGAGGGGGGAGCGACACAGAGGGAGAGATAGGGAAAAGACACAGAGGGAGAAGGAAAGAAAGAGACACAGAGGAGGGGGAAAGAGACGCATGGGAGGGAGAGGGAGGAAAAAGACACAGGGGGGAGAGGAGGGAAAGAGACACAGGGGGAAAGGGGGAAAGAGACACAGAGGGAGAGAAGGGAAAGAGACACAGAGGGAGGGGGGGAAGAGCCATAGAGGGAGAGAGGGGAAAAAACACAGAGGGAGAGGTGACAAAGAGACACAGAGGAGGGGGAAGAGACGCATGGGAGAGAGAGAGGGGGAAAGAGACACAGGGGGAGAGGGGGGGAAAGAGACATGGGGAGAGGGGGGAAAAGAGACACAGGGAGGGAGAGACACTGGGGGAAAGAGACATGGGGAAGAGACATGGGGGGAGAGGGGGGAAAGACACGGGAGGGAGAGGGAGAGAAAGAGACATGGGGAGGGGGGAAAGAGACAAAGGGGGAGAGGGGAAAAGAGACACAGGGGGGAAGAGACACAGGGGAGGTGGAAAGAGACAAGGGAGGGATGGGAAGAGACACAGGAGGGAAAGAAACACAGGGGAGGGAGAGAATGGGGGAAGAAACACGGGAGTGAGAGGAAGATTTTATGAGACAGGGGAGTGAGAGGAGGGGGAAGAGACACACGGGAGAGAAATGTGGGGAAGAGACATGAGGGAGGGGGGGACAGACAGAGGTGTGGCGTGAGCCGAGTATGCAGAGAGCACGAGAAAAGCCACGCACTGCTCATGCGTGGCGCCTAAGGGGAGGGAAAAGAGACACAGGGAAAGAGGGGGGGGAGAGATACAGAGGGAGAGGGGGAAAAGAGATACAGAGGGAGAGGAGGAGGAGACACAGAGGGAGAGGGGGAGAGAGAGACACAGGGTTGGGGGAAAGAGACGCATGGGAGGGAGAGGGGGGAAAGAGTCACAGGAGGGGAAGGGGGGAAGAGACATGGGGAGAGGGCGGAAAGAGTCATGGGGGAGAGGGGGAAAGAGAGACGGTGGGAGAGGGGGGAAAGAGACACAGGGGGAGAGACACGGGGGGAGAGGGAGGGAAAGAGACACACGGGGGAGAGGGGGGGAAGAGACAAACGGGGGAGAGAGCAGGGGGAAAGAGACAAAGGGGGGAAGAGGGAGGGAAAGAGACACAGGGGGGGAAAGAGACACAGGGGAGGGGTAAAGAGACACGGGAGGGAGAGGTGGAGAAGAGACCCAGGAGGGAAAGAGACACAGAGGAGAGAGAGAAGGGGGGAAAGAGACACAGGGGAGTGAGAGGGGGGAAGAGACAGGGGAGTGAGAGGAGGGGGAAGAGATACAGGGGCGGGAGAGACGCAATCGAGGGGGGAAAAGACACAGGGGGAGGGAGGACAGGGGGGAAAGAGACACAGGAAGGGGGGAACAGACACAGGAGGGAAAGAGACACAGGGGAGGGGGAAAGAGACATATGGGAAGGAGAGGGGGGAAAGCGACACAGGAGGGAAAGAGACACAGGGGAGCTGGTTAGAGACATGCGAGGGAGAGGGAGGAAAAACACAGAGTGGAAGGAGACACAAGGGAGGGAGGAGGGGGAAAGGAGACACAAGGGAGGGAGAGGAGGGGGGAAATGAGACACAAGGGAAGAAGTAGACAGGGGAGACTCGCAATGAGGCCCGGGATGTGCGCCAAAGGCGCTTATCGCGAGGCCAGTAGAGTAGATGGTGGGAGAGGAGGGGGGAGGCTCGCAATCAGCGCCTTCGGCTCATCGCGAGGCCTGTAAAGTAGAGGGCAGAGGCTCCCATTGTGTGGCAACCAGCATTGCCAGGCTTCACTTTTTATTGCCATCATTTTTAAGTTGATAGTAGTGTTATAAATTGTTTTTTTCTGTCTGTTTACGTACTATCTCTCTATGTACCATGCATGTGTCTCTCTGTACACCTCCTGTCTCTTTTCATATTTTTTCACCAATAATTAATAAATCAGTAAACCAATAAAAAGATAATTTTTTTATTACATCTAATTTGTATATATTTTTTCTCTCAACAAATAATGAACAATATCTTCATATTAAACTGTGCACATTTTATTATTGTTAATATACATGTTGATCATAACAACTCTCATGTTACTTTTTATTTTTATATACAATAAGAATACACATTTTCTATATGCCAATTTTTTTTTAGTTTACACTAGACATGTCGCGGACAGTTCGCCCGCGGACTATTCGCAGCGATTTTGGCTCTTTCGCGCTCGCATCGGATGGCGGACACATGCGCTTTTCGGTCCGCCCACTATTCTTTATCATTGAGGAAACTTTGACCCTGCACCTCACAGTCGGCAGACACATTCCAGCCAATCAGCAGCATACACTCCCTCCCAGAGCCTTCCATCTGAAGGACAGCATTCATTTTAGAATCATTCTGAAGCTGCATTCGTTGTGAGAGAACAGATAGTGTAGCTACTGGAGATTTAATAGGGAAATAGATAGCCAGGCTGTGTATTTAGCTTCCACTACAGACCTGAAGGACTCATCTGATATCTGCTACAAGGACAGCAACCCAAAAAGCCCTTTTTAGGGCTAGAACATCATTTATTTTATTTTATAATTTTTTTTCTCTGTAATCTAATTGCATATGCCTGCCTGTCATCGTGTGTGTGTTACAGGCTAACACTAGAGATGTCGCGAATAGTTCGCCGGCGGACTGTTCCCGGCAAACATAGCATGTTCACGTTCGCGGCGAACTGCGAATATATGCAATGCTCGATCCGCCCCCTATACTTTATCATTGAGCAAACTTTGACCCTGCAACTCACAGTCAGCAGACACATTCCAGCCAATCAGCATCATACCCTGCCTTCCAGACCCTTCTAACTCATGGACAGCAGCCATTTTGGAATCATAACTAACTTGCAGTCTTACTGAGTGGAGGCCCCTCACACTTATCCCTAACACCCCTCACCCTTACCCTAACACCCCTCACACTTATCCCTAACACCCCTCACCCTAACCCCTAACCCTAACACCCCTCACACATATCCCTAACACCCCTTACCCTAACCCTAACACCCCTCACACTTATCCCTAACACCTAACCCTAACACCCCTTACACTTATCCCTAACACCCCTCATCCTAACACCTAACCCTAACACCCCTCACACTTATCCCTAACACCCCTCACCCTAACCCTAACACCCCTCACACTTATCCCTAACACCCCTTACCCTAACCCTAACACCCCTCACACTTATCCCTAACACCTAACCCTAACATCCCTCACCCTAACACCTAACCCTAACACCCCTTACACTTATCCCTAACACCCCTCACCCTAACACCTAACCCTAACACCCCTCAAACTTATCCCTAACACCCCTCACCCTAACCCTAACACCCCTCACACTAATCCCTAACACCACTTACCCTAACCCTAACACCCCTCGCACTTATCCCTAACACCTAACCCTAACATCCCTCACCCTAACACCTAACCCTAACACCCCTTACACTTATCCCTAACACCCCTCACCCTAACACCTAACCATAACACCCCTCACCCTAACACCTAACCCTAACACCCCTCACACTTATCCCTAACACCTAACCCTAACATCCCTCACCCTAACACCTAACCCTAACACCCCTTACACTTATCCCTAACACCCCTCACCCTAACACCTAACCCTAACACCCCTCAAACTTATCCCTAACACCCCTCACCCTAACCCTAACACCCCTCACACTAATCCCTAACACCACTTACCCTAACCCTAACACCCCTCGCACTTATCCCTAACACCTAACCCTAACATCCCTCACCCTAACACCTAACCCTAACACCCCTTACACTTATCCCTAACACCCCTCACCCTAACACCTAACCATAACACCCCTCACCCTAACACCCCTCGCACTTATCCCTAACACCTAACCCTAACATCCCTCACCCTAACACCTAACCCTAACACCCCCCACACGTATCCCTAACACCCCTCACCCTAGCACCTAACCCTAATACCCCCTTACACTTATCCCTAACAGCCCTTACCCTAACACCTAACCCTAACATCCCTTACCCTAACACCCATCACACTTATCCCTAACACCCCTTACCCTAACCCTAACACCCCTCACACTTATCCATAACACCCATTAACCTAACACATAACCCTAACATTCTCACACTTATCCCTAAGACCTAACACCCCTCACACTTATCCCTAACACCCCTCACCCTAACCCTCACACCCCTCACACGTATCCCTAACAGCCCTTACCCTAACACCTAACCCTAACATCGCTTACCCTAACACCCATCACACTTATCCCTAACACCCCTTACCCTAACCCTAACACCCCTCACACTTTTCCATAACACGCATCAACCTAACACCTAACCCTAACATTCTCACACTTATCCCTAAGACCTTACACCCCTCACACTTATTCCTAACATGCCTCACCCTAACACCTAACCCTAATACCCCCTTAAACTTATCCCTAACAGCCCTTACCCTAACACCTAACCCTAACATCCCTTTCCCTAACACCCATCACACTTATCCCTAACACCCCTTACCCTAACCCTAACACCCCTCACACTTATCCATAACACCTATCAACCTAACACCTAACCCTAACATTCTCACACTTATCCCTAAGACCTAACACCCCCCCCACACGTATCCCTAACACCCCTCACCCTAGCACCTAACCCTAATACCCCCTTAAACTTATCCCTAACAGCCCTTACCCTAACACCTAACCCTAACATCCCTTTCCCTAACACCCATCACACTTATCCCTAACACCCCTTACCCTAATCCTAACACCCCTCACACTTATCCATAACACCTATCAACCTAACACCTAACCCTAACATTCTCACACTTATCCCTAAGACCTAACACCCCCCCACACGTATCCCTAACACCCCTCACCCTAGCACCTAACCTTAATACCCCCTTACACTTATCCCTAACAGCAATTACCCTAACAGCTAACCCTAACATCCCTTACCCTAACACCCATCACACTTATCCCTAACACCCCTTACCCTAACCCTAACACCCCTCACACTTATCCATAACACCCATCAACCTAACACCTAACCCTAACATTCTCACACTTATCCCTAAGACCTAACACCCCTCACACTTATTCCTAACATGCCTCACCCTAACACCCCTTACACTTATCCCTAACACCCCTCACCCTAACACCCCTCACACTTAGCCCTAACACCCCTCACCCTAACACCTAACCCCCTCACCCTTATCCCTAACACCCCTTACCCTAACACCCCTCACACTTATCCCTGTGTCTCTTCCCCCCTTATCATCAAGGGAGGGGGGAGGATGATGATGGAGGGGGGAACAGACACAGGGGAGGATGATGATGGAGGGGGAAACAGACACAGGGAAGGATGATGAGGTAGGGGTTAAAGAGATACAGGGGAGGGTGATGAGGAAGGGGGAAAGAGACACAGGGGAGGATGATGAGGGATGGGGGAAGAGACACAGGGGAAGATGATGAGGGAGGGGGAAAAGAGACACAGGAGAGGATGATGAGGGAGGGGGGAAAGAGACACAGGGGAGGATGATGATGGAGGGGGGAAGAGACACAGGGGAGGATGATGAGGGAGGGGGTAAAGAGATACAGGTGGGGATGATGAGGGAGGTGGGAGGATGATGAGGGAGGGGGGATGAGACACAGGGGAGGGTGATGAGGAAGGGGGAAAGAGACACAGGGGAGGATGATGAGGGAGGGGATAAAGAGATACAGAGGAGGACGATGATGTAGGGGGATGTTAGGTTATTTATGCCCTTTATGGATTAAAACCAGACTGTGCATCAACTATGTAATTTTCCGTGGGAGTTTTGACATGGATCCCCCTCCGGCATGCCACAGTGCAGGTGTTAGTCCCGTTGAAACAACTTTCCCATCACTATTGTGGAAGGGAAGAGTCTTTGTGGGTATTAAAGAGCGCCTTCCCATTGTAGTCTATGGCGGGTTCGCCGGTTCGCGAACATTTGCGGCAGTTCGCGTTCACGGTTCGCAAACAGAAAATTTTATGTTCGCAACATCAATAGCTAACACCTAACAACTTATATTGTGCTTATTTTCACTAATCATACCTGGTGGTGTACCATACATTGAAAACAACCATATTTTTCCTGTAATATAATTTCAGTTGCCTGCCTGTGTCAGGCTCACAGCTAATATTCTGCTCTGTTTCACCAGTCATAGTTGGTGTACCATACATTGAAAAAAAACAACCCTTTTTTCCTTTAATCTAATCTCAGTTGCCTGCCTGTGTCAGGCTCACAGCTTATATTGTGCTCAGTGAAATAAAACAACACTTTTTTGACTGTAATAGATTGAATAGCAATTGCCTGCCTACAGGCGTGTGTGTGAAGCCTATTGCATCTACTCTGCCAACTTTTACCAGTGCACAGTGATAAGTCATATCTGGTGCAACCGTAGTGTACAGTGACATAAAACAACACTTTTTTTACTATAATCGATTGAATATCAGTTGCCTGCCTACAGGCGTGTGTGTGAGGCCTACAGCGCCTACTCTGCCAACTTTTGCCAGTGCACAGTGACACTCATATCTGGTGCAACCTAGTGTACAGTGAAATAAAAGAACCCTTTTTTTACTGTAATCGATTGAATATCAGTTGCCTGCCTACAGGCGTGTGTGTGAGGCCTACAGCGCCTACTCTGCCAACTTTTGCCAGTGCACAGTGACACTCATATCTGGTGTGACAGTAGCTTGCACCCATAGTACCAATAATAGAAAAAAAAATGACAGGGAGAGGCAGGCCACCCTGCAGGGGCCGTCGTGGTCGTGGTGCTGTGATTACCTTTGGCCCTAGAATAATGCCCAGTTTTCAGAGGCAACGTACCCTGAACTTGAAAAGTTCTGAGGACATGGTTGACTGGCTAACACAGGACACCCAATCTTCTACAGCTTCCGCTTGGAACCTAGACGCACCATCCTTCTCCAGCTTAGCTTCGGGCACCTCTCCAGTTACCACTCGCCCGCCTGCCGCCACCACCAACACTAGCACCACAGCCGCTTCACTTGATCCGTCAGCAGAGTTATTTACACATCCGTTGGAAGAAATAATAAATGATGCGAAAACATTAGTGCCAGAGGATGTAGATAACAGGGATATGTCCCAGTCAGGCAGCATTACACACATGGACGTACGGTCTGATGATGATGATGTTGTACCCGGTGCTGCTTCCTTTGTTGAGTTGTCAGATACAAGTGAAGCGGTTGATGATGACGATGCATCCGTGGATGTCACGTGGGTGCCCGCTATAAGAGAAGAAGAACAGGAGGAAAGTTCAGATGGGGAGACAGAAAGGAGGAGGAGACTAGTTGGAAGCAGGGGGAGGTCATCGCAACTAGCTAGTGGCACAGTCAGATAGCATGCATCGGCACCCGGGGGCAGCCAGACAGCACGCCAGTCAACGCATGCTGTTGCCACCACCAGAATGCTGTCATTGCAGAGCTCAGCAGTGTGGCAATTTTTTTGTGTGTCTGCCTGTGACAACAGCGATGCCATTTGCAACCTGTGCGAAAAGAAACTGAGTCGTTGGAAGTCCAACACCCACCTAGGTACAACTTATTTGCGAAGGCACATGATGTCACATCACAAACGCCTATGGGATCAACACATGAGTACAAGCAGCACACAAAGTCAAAGCCACCATCCTCCTCCTGGTCCAGCATCTTCAGCCACGTCAACCACTGCTGCCCTGCTTTCCCCCTCTCAACCTTCTGCCACTCCGTGTCTCGCCCTGAGCAGTCCCTGCTCATCTACCCACAGTCAGGTGTCTGTCAAGGACATGTTTGAGCGTAAGAAGCCAATGTCACAAAGTCACCCCCTTGCCCGGCAACTGCCAGCTGGCTTGTCTGAACTCTTAGCCCGCCAGATTTTACCATACAAGCTGTTGGAGTCTGAGGCATTCAAAAAATTTGTAGCTATTGGGACACCGCAGTGGAAGGTACCCGGCCGAAATTTCTTTGCACAAAAGGCAATCCCTAACCTGTACTCGATTGTGCAAAAGGAAGTAATGGCATCTCTGGCACACAGTGTTGCGGGAAGGGTCCATCTGACCACTGATACCTGGTCTGCAAAGCATGGTCAGGGCAGGTATATCACCTACACTACACATTGGGTAAACCAGGTGACGGCTGCCAAGCATGGAATACGTTGCTCTGCAGAGGAGTTGGTGACACCGCCACGACTTGCAGGCTGGCCTGCTGCCACCTCCTCTACTCCTCCTACTCCATCCTTTTCCATAACCTCCTCGGCTGCGTCCTCTTCTGCTGCTGCTATGTCTTGCTCCACATCATCGGCACCCCCCCCAGCTCCACAGGTACTATTCCACATCCCGGATACGGCAGTGTCACGCCGTCTTGCGGATGACTTCCCTGAAAGCAGAGAGTCACACCGGACCAGCTCTCCTGTCCGCCCTGAACGCACAGGTGGATCAGTGGCTGACTCCGCACCAACTGGAGATCGGCAAAGTGGTTTGTGACAACGGAAGAAATTTGTTGGCGGCATTGAATTTGGGCAAGTTAACACATGTGCCGTGCATGGCACATGTGTGTAATCTGATTGTACAACGCTTTGTTCATAAGCACCCAGGCTTACAGGACGTCCTGAAGCCGGCCAGAAAAGTGTGGCCATTTCAGGCGTTCCTACATGGTCATGGCGCACTTTACAGATATCCAGCGGCGAAACAACATGCCAGTGAGGCGCTTGATTTTAGACAGCCCGACACGTTGGAATTCAACACTCCTAATGTTCGACCGCCTGCTCCAACAAGAAAAGGCAGTTAACGAGTATTTGTATGACCGGGGGGCTAGGACAGCCTCGTTACTGGACGCTCCTGCGCAATGCCTGTAGGCTTATGCGTCCTTTTGAGGAGGTGACAAACCTGGTCAGTCGCACCGAGGGCACCATCAGCGACATCATACCATTTGTTCTCTTCCTGGAGAGTGCCCTGCGAAGAGTGCTGGATCAGGCCGTAGATGAGCGTGAACAGGAAGAGTTGTGGTCACCATCACCACCAGAAACAGCCATATTAGCATTGATTGCTGGACCTGCAGCAACGCTGGAAGAGGATTGTGAGGAAGAGGAGTCAGAGGAGGAATGTGGCTTTGAGGAGGAGGAGGAAGACCAACCACAACAGGCATCCCAGGGTGCTCGTTGTCACCTATCTGGTACCCGTGGTGTTGAACATGGCTGGGGGGAAGAACATACCTTCAGTGAGATCACTGAGGATGATGAACGGGACATGACTAGCTCGGCATCCAACCTTCTGCAAATGGGGTCTTTCATGCTGTCGTGCCTGTTGAGGGACCCTCGTATAAAAAGGATGAAGGGGAACGACCTGTACTGGGTGTCCACACTACTAGACCCCCGGTATAAGCAAAAAGTGCCTGAAATGTTACCGAATTACCACAAGTTGGAAAGGATGCAGCACTACCAAAATAAATTAAAAAGTATGCTTTACACAGCGTTTAAGGGTGATATCACAGCATAACGGCAATCTAACAGTGGAAGAGTTGACCATAATCCTCCTCCTCCCACGACCACGCCAGCAAGGAGAGGACGCTTTACAGACGTGTTGTTGATGGAGGACATGCAGAGCTTTTTAAGTCCTATGCATCGCCACAGCCCTTCGGGGTCCACCCTCAGAGAACGACTCGACAGTCAGGTAACAGACTACATCACCTTAACTGCAGATATCAACACTATGAGGAGTGATGAACCCCTTGACTACTGGGTGTGCACGCTTGCCCTGTGGCCTGAGCTATCCCAATTTGCCATAGAACTTCTGTCCTGCCCCGCTTCAAGTGTCCTGTCAGAAAGAACCTTCAGTGCAGCAGGAGGTTTTGTCACTGAGAAGAGAAGTCGCCTAGGTCAAAAATGTCTAGATTACCTCACCTTTATTAAGATGAATGAGGGATGGATCCCGAAGGGACTGACGGTGGGCGATACATTAGATTAAAAAAGGCCTGATAGATGAGCTGCCTTGAGCTAATAATGGTCCACACGCTGCTGTATTTTATCCCTGAATGCCGGATGACTTGCGTGACTTATCCGCCACCAACTAGGGTTCAAGACGAAACGTTTTAGGGCACTTTCTGCCTGGCAAACTAACATCAATTTTTCTGGTCGCTGCAACCATACCTAATTTTTGCATTTAAATTCTTTTATTGTCAGAAGGCGTACAGCATGTAATGAAAAATAAAGCATTTTTGAACAGTCTTGCATAACAGTTGTGCAAAAATACATATTTACAATAAAGACATTTTGTGAAAGTTAGCTGGCTATTCCTTCTTATTTTTACTTTTTAGGTTAATAATTTTTCTTATTTTTTACTGTGATTGCAATTTAAGAGATACCTAAAACATGGTAAAACAGACAATAGTAAAGAGTATATCTGCAGGAAAAACCAAAGTCCTATTAGCTATCATCCCTCCAGCAGTATTAGCTTATTATTTACAATATCTAACCTGGGCAATCACCCTTGGGTTACCCTAGGGCAGGCTTCAGTAAGCGACCTCTCCTTTCTTTAGATGATTTTGCCGCCGGTTGCTTCTGAAGGGTCTCCAGGGCTCCCCCACTTCGGTCCTTCCCCCAGTGTCGCTTCAACCAGTAACAAATGTTTTATATTTGTAAAGCGACCCAATGATCCCCCTTGATAGAGGTTTATCTTTACAAATTTTGGAGAACCAATTTAAGACCGGTGTCCCCTGTTTCCGGGTCAGGGAGTGTGTGAAATGCCTCCGCCTTCAGCAATTGTAATGTTCTGACAGCGGTAGCTCATGCTTGTCCCTCAGTTCCTCATAGGTGAGCATCTGGCCCTTTACTAACCAGTCTCCCAGTCTATCTAGTTTCCTTGACCTCCACCAGTGTTGTGATGTTGTGCTCATGTGTTTCGGGGCCTGAGGGTGGTCAAGAATTGGGGTCATTTGGGTGGATCCAGGGAACAAACCCGTGTGTTTCTTGGTCCATTTCCAGTATGATAGTGACTGTCTGATTAGGGGGTTTGGCAAGTTTTTAAGGCTCTGAGGCCAATCCACCTTGTCCCAGGTTAAGGGCCTTAAAGTGTGGTTCTCTAAATACACCCAGGCCGGTTGATGCCCTATAGAATGTGCTATTGTGAGGAAAGATAACTGAGCTGTCTTGTGGTAATATTTTAAGTTTGGACACGATAGTCTCCCCTCTTACTTATGAAGGTACATAATTTTCTTTGTGATGCGTGAGGGAGAGTGGTTCCAGATAAACTGAAATATTTTCCTTTGAATATTTTCTAATTCTTTTTATTAATCGGGATCGGGAGTGTTCGAAATATGTAGAGCAACCTAGGAAGTATATTCATTTTTATTGTATTTATTCTCCCTAGCCATGATAACCTATACTTTGTCCATTTACTCAGGTCATTAATTATTGTTTTATAAAGTTTTTAGTGGTTGGCTTTGTACAAGTCCTCTAGCTTAGGGGTTAGTCGGATTCCCAGGTAGTTTATGTGGTTCTTATCCCACTTAATATTAAACTTCTCTTGGAGACCCTGCTTCTCTACTGCTGTTAAGTCAATCGCTAGTGCTTCTGTCTTCTCTATGTTCAGTTTAAGGCCAGAAAACTGACCAAACTCCTCCATAGTTCGAATCAACTCTGGGACCGATTGGGTAGGGTTTGAGAGCATACACAGCAGGTCGTCTGCAAATAGACAAGTTTTGAAATGGTGATGGCCTATTTTTATGCCTGTGATCACAGCATTGGCCCTAATTGTCTGAGCCAGGGGTTCTATTGCTATTGCGAATAGAAGGGGAGAAAGGGTGCACCCCTGTCTTGTTCCTCTTTCTATAATTAATTTGATTAATGTCAAAGGCCATAAGACAGGATGAATTTTAGAGGCTTTGGTGTGGTACAGTAGGTTCATGACTTTTCTAATGTTGTCTCCCGCTTGCCTGTGGGAGACAAAGCCTACTTGGTCATTATGTATTAACTTAGGCAAGAAGGATGACATTCTATCCGCTATTATTTTTGACATTTTCTTTGTATCACAGTTTAGTAATGATATTGGCCTGTAGTTTTTTGGTTCTAGGGCATCTCGACTCTCCTTAGGGAATAGAGCGATATCTGCCCTGTTTAGCTCTGCTGGTGTTTGCTTGCCTTCTAGAACTCTGTTAGAGTGACCAAGTGCGGGCCTAATATGTCTATTCATTTTTTATAATATAAATTGGTGTAACCGTCTGGGCCTGGTGACTTACCAGGTTTGAGGTTCTGGACTGCTTTTCTCACTACCTCTAGTGTCACTTTGGCATTTAAAGTCTCTAAGTCATTTTCTTCTATTAAGGGGAGATCACAGGAATTAAGAAATCCCCTAATTTTGGGTAGATCTATGTGTTTTGTTGCTGTATAAAGGGTATTGTAAAATTTTGTAAAAATCTTCTGGATCTTATTTGGGTTCGTTGTTTTTTCTCCCTTCGAGGTCTTAATTTGAAGGATCCTATTTTGTGTTGTTTTGGTTTGTAGTTTCCTGGCTAGTAACGTGCCAGGTTTATTGGCTTTATTGAATCCGATAGGAATAAATAGTGCAACTGAACACACCACTCCTATCTGGTGGCACCTTAGATTGCACGAGCAGTGCCCCAGATTTGAAGTGGGAGGACCGACCAAGCATCTTTTTCCATCTCCCGCTTCCGAAAATCAATGCCATATACACGTCCCCTAATAGTGGACGTAACAGGGATTAAACCGGAATAGTACTACTTAACAGTACACACCTTATAATAACGCAGACAGAGGCAACGCAGAGAGAGTAGTCTGAAGAAGAGGAGTCAGAGGAGGAAGGTGGCTTTGAGGAGGTGGAAGACCAAACACAGCAGGCGTCCCAGGGGGCTTGTTGTCACCTTTCGGGGACCCTTGGTGGCTGGGTGGAGGAAGAGACCTTCAATGACGTCAGTGAGGACAAGGAACGGGACATGGCTAGCTTGGTATCCAACCTTGTGCAAATGGGGAGTTTGCGGTTGTGCAAAGGGACTGTTTGCGGTTGTTTGCGGTGCATTAAACGGGGAGATTAGTCTGTTACTGTGAAGCGGGTGTAACCCTTACACTACCTGATCGATACAACATCATACCTGATGTTTTAAAGCATGTTATTCCAAACAATTTAGGAATGTTAGGTGATTTATGCCCTTTATGGCTTGAAACCAGTCTCTGCATCAACTATGTAATTTTCCGTGGGAGTTTTGACATGGATCCCCCTCGGGCATGCCACAGTCCAGGTGTTAGTCCCCTTGAAACAACTTTCCCATCACTATTGTGGCCAGAAAGAGTCCCTGTGGGTTTTGAAATTTGCCTGCCCATTGAAGTATATGGCGGTTCGCCCGTTCACAAACATTTGATGAAATTCGTGTCCGCGGTTCTCGAACCAAAAATGTTATGTTCGCGACATCACTAGTTTACACATAAATACATGTCATGAACTACCAAGTCGAATAAATGTCCTTAAATCCCAAATATAATAGGATCACATTGAAAATATATAACTTTTTTGGTTTGTTTCCATTACAGATATCATGTGAAATAATACAGACCATTTAACACATTTTGTTATAAAAATGACAGAACCTCCTCATATACAATATTGTTAGTAAATACTCTCCAATTCCCTAATAGCTGACCTTGACTTTCTGTTTGTTTGAGAAAGTCTTTAATTACTAATGGATTTTTGCATCTTGAAAATGCCACATAGAGTTGTTCATGGGCGAATACTGGTTCCTCCAAAAACAGGCCAACAGACTGAAAAGTTTGACATTGTGATTTATTGATGATCATGGCAAATACCATTATGATTGGAAATTGTCTTCTTTGAAGGACAAAAGGCAAGCCATTCTCACTTGGAGCCAAATCTAATCTTGGAATAAAAACTCTTTCGCCTTTATGGGTACCATTCAGAATTTCAGCATGTATGAAGGGATTTTTTAAATCCTGAACAATGAATCTGTTCCCATTACATAGTCATTTTTTGTGGTTCTTATTTTGCAGTAACATCACGATTGTCCCTTTTTGAGGTGCAAAATATGTGGTGGCATTCCAGATGGTGTTAATGAATTTATACATTTAGTTGCAAAATTTGTCTTACTCTGTTTGTCATCAGCAAGTGCAGAATCTGCACTGTAATATTTTTTTGTTCCATCTATTAATTCCAAAATGCCATTATTCAGAAGTAATGCCTCTTTATTTTTTGCTGTTAATATTACTTTGTGTGCAAGCTCTGAGTACTCATTACTAATTATTCCATTTTTTAATATAGTTGATATAATTAAATCTTTAGTGGATTATATGGAACCACATATTGATTACCTTTTATTTTTCCATGAATAATTGCATTTTTTCCTTCTCTTCTTCTGTAAAAAGGATAGCCATCACAATTTGCATACGTTTGCACTCTAAATTCTTTTGGGAATTCTTTAGTGCATTTATAATTTTCCATACATGGTGACTGTTGATTCATATTTCCACATGGACCATAAATTATGCAATTTGTAACAATTTCATAAAGCTTTGAATGTTTTTCTGGATCTGGTAGTTCAGCAATAATCTCTGAATCCACTCTCTCAGCAGAATTCAATTTAACTTTTTCTTGAAAAAAAAAAGCATATGTGCATGGGGAAGGCCTCTTTTTTTAGAAATTCAATAGTATAAAAATAAGCCAAGCACTTACCAAATAAATGTAAATGGTTATGTCATATATTAATGCTGATACTTTTATTTTATATACTCTAGCCACTAAATCTGATCTATCAGAAGCACTTTGTCCATCTCTCAAATTCACAATATTGTTCAACACTTAACTTATTTTATTGAAATTTTTTAAAATTGTAATTATTAGCTTCTACTTGTAGATATGAATCAATGATCCATTGTTGTGTGAGTTTTCTGCCATATAAAATTGGATTAATTGATCTCTAATAGCAGTTTGTGCGAATATATATTCAAGCATTGAGATATGATTTCTGACACAAACTTTACTGTTTTTATAACTTTAAAGTATTAATTTAGGTTGCCATCCTGGCTCACCATTTGGATAAAAAACTGGATATGTCATTGGATCCAAATTACTACTTAAGATACTTATGTTAATGAAAGGTTGCTCTTGATTTCTGGGATATATGCTAATATCACACTCAAATGGTGGTTCCCCCTTGTCATTTTGAAACACCATGGCAACCTTATCAGATGTTGGTAAGTTATAACAGTGCTTATCAAAATGGAGATCTCTTCTAAGAACCATACTGATGCTTGGGATAGGCAACTGATTTTGTTCAGCATGACTCTTGTTCTCTTTCTACTTCTGATCATTTTTTGTGTGCTTGAGTATATGGGTTTTTGGTCATAATTTTATCAAGCTCTTGAAAAACTGTGGCTAAGCAATTATTTATTTTCTGAAAGCTTGATACGTTGTTCAACTGCATCTATTGTATCTAGGACATATAGTTGAGCAAATTTTCACCCCTGGGTGTATCGTGTATGTGTAGTATGCCATGGTTGTGGATGAGAGCGAGGGTGTCTGTGTGTGGCTATGGAGGCAAGGGTGGAAAAGAGAGTAGAGTTGTGAGGTTGCAGTGTCAGGGCAATTGAGGTTAGTGATGGGGCGGCGAAGGGGTTGGAGAACAGTGAATAGCTGTGTAGGGTCAAGTGCTAGAAGGTTTCTGTGGGTGATGGTGACAGGGGTTGAAGAAGGGTGGTGAGAGGAGGATGTGGTGAGGTTGAAGGTAAGATATTAAAGCAACTTGTATAGAGATAGGTGAGATGAGGATGATAGTATGAACTTCAAAAGATGAGAATTGGAGGGATGGGACAGGGGGTTAAGAGGTGAAATGTACAGCGAGTGGAAAGCAATACACCCACACCACCACCTTGTTTGTTCCCAGGTCTAGGTGTGTGGCTGAGGTGAAAACCACCATAAGAGAATGCTGCAGGAGAGGCAGTGTCTGAGGAAGAGAGCCAGGTTTCAGTGAGAGCAAGTAGATTGAGAGAGATGGAAATAAATAAGTTGTGAGTGAAAGTGAGTTTATTACGGATAGAGTGTGTATTCCAGAGGGCGTAGGAGAAAGGTAGAGTAGAAGGTTTGTGACAAATGATGGATTTCAGATTCTGGGTGTTACGGGTGTTTGCTGGCCTTGAACCAGAGCATGGCTGACAGCGAGGGGAGATGAGTGAGGGGCCTGGGTTAGAGGGTATATCTCCTGCAGCCAGGAGAAGGAGGAGTGAAAGGGAGAGAAGATGGGACTGGGATTACCCTATTTAGCTTAGTTTGCTCTAGCTCACATAGTTGAGATTTATACCCAGAAGAGATCTTAGTGAATCCCAAAGATATAAGAACAAACACAGAGAAATATCTCTATATAGGAGCACTCTTCCAACTACTTTTATCAGTTGCTATGTTCTGGGACAAGAAGATACTACTCTAACTAAAATAATATCATATTGGGAGAAGAAATATACTCAATACTAAAATTGGATTTTAATATCCATTTCCCTGTACTAATAGTTATCTTATGTTACTCTAAAGAACTCAATACAACAATATACAGGGATGTTTCACTAGAGCAAATATCCCAAAGCAAAAAAGCTAGGGAAAGTTATCTAAATCAGAGAAACTTTGAATGGAACTTGTACATTATATTTTTTTAACTCATGAGGTACTAGTGAAAGGTGGTAGTAATCATTTTAAATGGTTTTCCAGTTCCCTGGTTACTTGACCTCAAGTATATTTGTAATATTCATTTCCATGTGAGTTGTCATATGTGATATAAAAGATTTAGTGATACCAATAAAAGTTAAATTCCTGTAAAATATAAAAGTGTAGATAAACTGCGATTCTTGTAAAAGTTATTTTTCTTTTTTGTGTTTACACATTGTTAAAAATTGCAGATCTTCAGTACGAACATACAGATAACTATTTAAATTGATAGAAGGAATTTTTCCTCTAAAATAATTATATACTAGCGAATTGCCCGTCAAAAAATTACGGCAATGAAATTGTAAGTGAGCTAAGGGTGTTTGGTGTATATAATGTGGCTGATGTAGCGTCGTTCGTTTTCTATGTCGTGCGAGGTTTTCGTAATATTCGTTTTCTATGTCATGCAAGTTTTTTTGGAATATCCGTAGCTGTTTGGTGGGCTTTTTCGGAATATCCGTAGCTGTTTGGTGGTGTTTTGCATGTTTATGGTAGTGTTTTGCGTGTTTAGGGACCTTTAGCCTCGTTTTCGTTTTGTTCGGCGGCAATTTTTTCTCTTGCTTAGGTGATTTTCGAGTCTCTAAACTCCGAAATTTGTGGTTAAATGGAGGTGTAACTTCACTTGCAAAGGTCCTCGGTGCCCCCCTTGCTGTGAGTAACCTTTTTATGTGTTTGTTGTTTGTATTTGTTGTGTTTGTAATGTTTTTGAGGTTGCGCGGGTTGCGTCCTTGTTTTCTAATCTCTTAGGTGTTTTTTGGCAAATATGTAGGTGTTTGGTGGTGTTTTGCGTCTTTAGACTGCTGTAGCCTCGTTTTCGTTTTTTTGGCGGCCATTTTTTCTCTCGCTTAGAGAATTTTTTAGTGTCTAAACTCTTTTAATTTGAGTTAAATTGAGGTGTAACTTTAGTTTTCGAGGTCATGGATGCTCCCTCTTCCTGTAAGTAAGCTTTTTATGTATTTGTTGTGTGTATTTGTTGTATTTTTCATGTTTTGATGTGAGCGTGTTGCGGACGTTTTTTGCGAGGTCGTAATGGGTTGTAACGTGTCTCGTATTTTGTTTGCGTTACGACGTAAATTTTGCGAGGGTTGCAGTTGCTGGCAAGGAGACTTCCAGAAAGACACACATTTCCAGAATATTTACAAAGTATAAGGAGTGATCCAACCTTTCCAAATTATACAATTTAAAAAAAATAACAGTGCAATTTCATTTGCTTCAATGGGTGCAATATTAGCAGAAAATGTCCCAGGACATGGTCCTTACTGTTTTAAAGTAGAAGGAAGTACAAGGACAAATTTACCACCGGACTTCACATGTACACCCAGAAGCAGGAGAGCAAAGGAAATTTGCACAGTTATACAATGGAAGCTGTTGAACAACAAATGATGCTTCCTGAAAATAAACAATGCTCAATAACATTATGGCCAACCCATATAGTCAAGCATACAAAAAATTAGCAGAGGTTGAAAAAGAACAGGTACATGCGCAAATAAATCAATTGCCAATGCCAAGAGTAAATATGGTCCTCAAAAGAGATCGCCATACTGATCAAAGACGATATCATTTACCAAGAGCAAATCAGGTTGCCATGGTTTTTAAAAATGATGATGGTGAACCACCATTTGAGCGGGATATTCGAATATACCCATGCAATGAAGAGCAACCTTTTATAAACATAAATAGTTTAAGTAGTAATTTAGATCCAACGACATATCCAATTTTCTTCCCAAATGGTGAGCCAGGATGGCAACCAAAATTAGAATTGCAACGTTATCCCAATAGTAAAGTTTGTGTTAGAAGCAATATTTCTATGTATGGATGGATTATTGATTCCTATCTACAAGTCGAAGCAAATAGTCTAAATTTTGTCAAATTTCAACAAAACAAGCTACGAGTAGAACATTATTGTGGATTGATGGATTATGTCGCTGAATTGGCTGCAAACAGAGACATCCCTGCTGGATGAGCAATGATTTTGCCATCCTCTTTCCAAGGATCTCCTCACAATATGCGAGAAAAATACAATGATGCCATGGCTATTGTCACTAAATTTTGTAAACCAGATTTATTCATTACATTCACATGTAATCCACAATGGCCAGAGATCAAAGAACATTTTAAACTTGGACAAAATACTTCTGACCGACCAGATTTGGTGGCTAGAGTATTCAAAATAAAACTAAATTCATTAATTCATGATATAACTAAAGCACACATATTTGTGAAATGTGTGGCTTTTGTTTATACCATTGAATTTCAAAAAAGAGGCCTGCCACATGCTCATATACTTTTAATCTTGAAAGAAAAAGATAAATTTAATACGGCAGAGAGAGTGGATTCAGTAATTACTGAATTACTGAATGCTGAACTGCCACATCCAGAAAAACATTTAAAACTTTATGAGATTGTAACTCATAGAATGAGTCATGGTCCATGTGGAAATATCAATCCAAATTCACCATGTATGGAAAATAAAAAATACACAATAGAGTTCCCAAAACAATTTCAGATGCAGACTTATGCTAATTGTGATGGATAACCTTTGTACAAAAGAAGAGAAGGACAAATAGCTGTTATCCGTGTCAATCCACATTTGCTGATGAAGTACAATGCACACATAAATGTGGAAGCTTGCACTTCTATCAAATATGTGTATAAATATATATACAAAGGATATGATGCAGCAACTCTTGTTGTGCAAGGTGCACACAATGAACAAGACAATCCAGTTGTACATGAAGTGCTCCAGAAGCAATGTGGCGTTTTCTGAAATTTGAGATGCATGATAGGTCACATGCTGTGTATTGATAAGCTGTACACTTGCCACAAAGTCAATTTGTTTGCTTTCCTGCAGAGAATGAAAGAAATGCTTTAGAACAAAGTGAACATAGAGCAACAACACATACTGCTTGGTTTCAATTAAATTGTGAGGACACTGAGGTCAGACAATTTATATACAATGAGATTCCATAGCACTATGTATTCGTAAATGGACAATGGCGAAAACGAAAAAAAGATAATCATAAAATAGAATTTATACCGTTAGTCCAAGAGATATTGAACGTTTTAGCTTAAGATTACTTCTTTTACATGTTCCCGGTGCACAAAGTTATGAACATTTACGCACAGTGAATGACATAGTATATGATATTTTCCAATTAGCTGCAAGACATCAAAACTTCCTGGCAGATGATACGGAATGGGAGAGATGTCTAGAAGAAGCATCACTATGTCAAATGCCAAAGCAAATGAGAGAACAATTTGCTTTCATTTGTATCTTTTGCAGTGTACCTAATGCATTAGCTTTGTGGGAAACATTTAAATTACCTATGTGTGAAGACTTTTTGAAATGTTACAATGAGGCCATTGCACTAATAAAAGCATTAATGGAAATTCAGGAAATCATTCTTTTTCATGGATTAAATTGTGCTAATTTTAATCTGCCTGATCCAGGAATTATAGATGAAATTAACTTTGATGAATATGACACTGAGATTGAATACCAAAAAACACAAGAACAAACTGCAACTTTAAATGCATTACAATTGGAAGCATTTAACACAATTACAAATGCAATAGATGATGACATGCTCAAAGAGAGTTATTTCTATCTAGATGTCCCTGGTGGATCAGGAAAAACTTATCTATATAATTTATTGATGAGTTGCATTCGAGCACAGGGTAAAATAGCACTGTCATTTGCAACAACTAGAATTGCTGCACTTTTATTAGAAGGTGGCAGAACTGTGCATAATGGATTTAAACTGCCAGTTCTCATTCTAGAAACATCAGTGTCGGATATTCAAATGAATTCTTTACAAGCCAAAAAAAATTCACAAAAGTAAATTCATTATAATAGATGAGGCAACAATGATTAAAAGAAGTTATGGCTAATGATTTGCCATATGGTGGAAAGGTGATGCTGTTAGGTGGAGATTTTCCGTCAAACATTACCTGTGGTGCCACATGACAATAGGACTGACATCGTTGAAACGTGTATAAAGAGAAGAAAACTGTGGAAAATATTTACACATCTTAAATTAGAAATAAATATGAGATCTGAAGGCCAAAATCAATTCAATGATTGGCTAATTCAGATTGGAGAAGGAAAACATACGAATATAACTAATCTACCTGATTATACTGTTTAAATTCCATCAGAAATGATTTGCAAAGAATCACTAATATCCACAATCTTTCTCAATACCATAAATAATGAGGGTTACTCAGAGATTACAAGCAAAGTCATTGTGAAGGATTTAAAAGATAATTTTATACATGCAGAAATTATGAATGGTATCCATAAAGGTGAACCAGTTCTTATACCAAGAATTGATTTGGCTCCAAGTGAGAGTGGTTTGCCTTTTGTCCTTCAAATGAGACAATTTCCCATTATCATGACTTTTGCCATGACCATTAATAAATCCCACGGACAAACTTTTAAGTCTGTGGGTATTCTTTTACAGGAACCTGTATTTGCACATGGCCAACTCTATGTTGCATTTTCAAGATGAAACAATCCAGAGGAAATTAAGTTCATATTTAAGAAAACCCAAGACAGGGTTTGAGGATGGACGCATTTTTACCAAAAACATTGTGTACTATGAGGTTCTGTAAACATAGAGAACAGTGGTTTTATTTGGAGGATGCAAGTTGATGTCACTCTGGCTCTTTTTAGAGGACCACTATTTCAATAAAAAACTCTATAAAATGGCAGAAAAACATAGAAAAGAGTGGTTTTACTTCCAGGACAAACTTAGCTGTCTCTGGGACTCATTAAAGACCACTATTTCACATAGGAAACTCTATGTGCCATTTTCATGAACTACAACAATAACAACAACAAAAAAAGGAAAAGAAAAAAAGTTACATATTGGAATGTGTTAGAAGTTACCTTTTTACATGATTGGCCCCACAAAACAATTAGGTGGCATATTCGGACAATTTAAGGTTAAATGTTAGTATTTTAAGTTACTATTTCAGATGTTAACATTGTATTTTAAAAGGTTTGCAAAGTTGTTTCATTGTATATTGTATATAGTTAAGGATTTATGTTAGTAGGAGGATAACTATTTGTTAATAAATTTAAAAGTATAATTAAATACAGAGTATTGATTCAGGGAGTAATCTGATCTCCAGTTAATGTGGTCAGGAAGGAATTATTTTTTTCCCCTCTTTGATACAATTAGCTAAGTTTCAATGTTTTTTTTAATTGTTTGCCTTCCTCTGGATTCAATACCTATGTGGTTTACCAGCAGTTTAAATAAAACTTGAATGTTACAAAGCATTATGTAATGGTTGAAAATACTTATTCAGAGAAAGTTGACCTATTCTTATGTTACTCATGCATACCTATGAATTAAAAATGTTAGTATTGTTAAAAAAAATGGTTCAACATTGTTTCAAATATAAGTTGCATGTTACAAAGTATTATGTTATGGTTTACAATATGTATTCATGAAAACTTCAGCCATTGTTAGATTATTCTTGCATACATGAGAAATAAAATAGTTCATATAGTTAAAAAATTATGGTTTACCTGTCGGTGAAATACAAGTTGAAGGTTAAAAAAAAAAAAAAAAAAGAATTATTATAAATGTTGTACTTCTTTGTACATAACAAAAAGGTTAAGAGTGTCAGAGTCTCACATTGTGTGGCAAACAGTTTTAACATTTTATTGCCCCATCATTTTATCATTTTATTGCCCCATCATTTTATCTTCCTGAGAGGCACTGGGAAAACCTTACACATCATACATTTCCTTCACAATGCTTGCAGATGCAGAATATTTTTGTGGAGAAATACAAATATACATACATTATTTAATATATATATATATATATATATATATATATATATATATATATATATAGCATTCAAGAATGAAAGTGAGATTAAGGAATAAATAGTGGGTTCCCAGTACTACCACAATAGCACAATAGGGATTTTAGATGTAGGTTGCAACACTTTGCACTTTTCTTACTACATGCACTTTAAAATTGACTCGTAGTTGTTAACAGTAGAAGATCGGTTTTGATAATCATTTGACTGTATTTAAGCTATTACTCAGCCACTCATTTACACCATACAATTATTAATAAGTAAAATACATTTGTGTCATATATTAGCAGTGATACCACTTGTTAATGCGAACAAATTATTAACTATCTCTTAAATCTTATTGATTAATGTGGGTATATATAAATTACTATTGCTATTTCTAATATATATATATGTTAATGTCCCACTGAAATAGAAGACTACTTAAACGGGAATAGCCTTCTTTGTTTTTAGATCTGTGATCTTTAATGATAACTTTTAATTTCAACTCTTTTAAAGAGTATAATAAAAGTTAATTTTTAAGTAATTTTTGTGAAATCTAATTCTTTAGTCTTATTATCTGTTAGATGGCACTGGGGGTTGAAGGGATTAAGTATAAGGCTATGTACCATTGAAGTCTTTTATGTTTTGATTTTCTATACAAATGAAAAGGTGTAAAATGATTTCTTAACCAGGAGAGGAGGGGGAAAAGAACAGTGAAGGGGAGAGAACAAATGAAGTGGGAGAGAGAGAACAAATGGAAGGAGGAAAGTAGAGAGAATGAGAGTAGATGGGAGTAGAGAGGTGAGGGAGAGAATGGGATGAGGAGGAAGAAGATATGGCCTGATGAGCAGCAAGGGGGCCAGTTTATGGAGGCTCTACCTATAGTGAATGTTCTTTCCAGAGCACCCCCTCACTGCCCTACACTACAGAAAAAACAAACAATATTTATATATATATATATATATATATATATATATATATATATATATATATATAAAAGAGTGAGGTAGCCGTGAATGTCTAGTAATCCAGTTGAATAATCAGAGTATTGAAGTGAATAGTGATATATTTTTTATTGGACAAACGTATTGATAATAAAGCAACAAGCTTTCGAGAGATGATGCCTCTCTTTATCAAGTCAAAAAGCAATACTGTTACAAGTACCTATATATACTGTATATATAGCAATTGTTTCACATATGGTGGGCTAAGAGTGATAGAAGCCCTCCACTGTACAAAGTACAGTTGTACAAATAAGGAATAATACATTAATGAATCTATTTGAATGTCTAAAAAATAAGTTAATAAAAACTTATTTCCTGCTCAAATTTCTCAGAAATACAGTATATGCACTGCGCTCTGGGAAAACTGGACGGGACATGCAAATAAGACCACATAATGCACCGTCACTCTGTCAATCCAAACCATTTTACACATGGCTCCTTTTAAGCACATGCTTACTGTATTTCACAGTTTTAGGCATAGCAACGGATGGCTTTTTCACAAACCAGGTCACTTAACCACATACAGTACTGTTTTACGGTTACTGCCGATCCTCAGTATGCTGTGAGTGCCTGGTTTGTGTGGTGATTGTTGTAGATAGTAGTTCTATACAGCAATTGCTTCACATATGGTGGGCTAAGAGTAATAGAAGCCCTCTATCATAGAAAGTACATTAGTACAAATAAAGAATAGTACAATACCCCAACCATTCTACCATAATTTCCCCTTCTCCTCTTAAATCTGCAAATAAATTGTGTTTGATGCATAAATATTTACGTTTAAATATTCATAGCCCTCTTTTATCCTTTTAGCTCTATACATATTTTGAAAATTGACACCAGAAAAAATATTTCTGTCTGTGTATGTGTTCTCAGTCAGGACCTTTAAAAATAACATTGGAATCTCAACAATAACTTATGTTTGTGGTTAGAACCCTCTCCCCTGGTAGCTTGGGTGTGGCCATAGCTACGTCATCTCGGCCTGAAAGAGAGCCAAGGCGAGAGTAGAGTTGATGAGAAAAAGGGGAGAGGTGGGTCGGTTGATTGCGGCGTGCTCAAGTGGTAGCAGGTGAGAGGGGTTTATATAGGATGGTGTGGGGAGAGTGGCCCTCCCACAGTTTAACTGGTGGTTAGAATCGGAGAGATTGCTGGAGGGAGTGAGATTGGCCGAGAAGAAGTTGAGCTCTTGAAAGGTAAGTTGATTGTATAGGGATGCTGATGAAGGTTATTGTACTGGTGGAAATGTGGGTGATGAATGTGGAATGCACAAGTCAGTAATCAGAAGTGAGTAGGCCCATATGCAGGCGTAGTCTTTCCAGAGTCCAGTGACTGTTTCGGGGGCATGACTAGACGTGCTCTGAGTGCATGTTTTCCAGAGGTCTGGCAAGGCTTGCGGAGGAGGAGAGTTTGGATGACGAAAGTCGTTTGGTTAGGTGGGACCCCGGGAGAAGGTCAAGATGAATGGTAGTGGGAAATGAGAGAGTGACTAGTAATGAGACGGAAATAGCGTTTGGCAGAGTGACTGGAAGAATGATTGGTAGAGCAATGGCAGAGCGGCCTGTGGAGTGAAAGCGTGACGGCGGAGCAGAGAGGCTGAAATAGAGATGGGTGGAGCTTCTGAGGAGCGACTGGGCAGAGTGTAGTGGCTGATAGGCAAGGCAGCTGATGGAGAGACGGCAAAGTGGTCGAAAGAGCTTCAAGCAGAGCGAAGGCGATGATGGAGCAGGGCGGCTGATAGAAAGATAGGCTGAGCGGGCTGAAAGAGCATCAGGCAGCGTAAGCTGAGCACAGCATCCGAAAGCAATGGCGGAGTGGATGGAAGAGCGACAGACAGGGATAAAGAGCTATGGCGGAGCAGGGCATCCAAAAGAGAGGTTTAGCGGCCGTGAGATTGATGGCTGCGCAGAGTGGCTGAAAGAATGTCGGGCAGAGCGAAAGAGCGATGGTGGAGTGAAGCCGCCAAAGAACAATTCATGGATGACTGTGTCTCTTGGTTAGGAGCGACTGAAAGAGCGATAATTGAGTGAAAGAGTGATGGTGGAGTGGAATAAAAAGTGTCAGGCATAGGGGCCAAAAGAGCAATGTGCAGAGTTAAATAGCGGTGGCGGAGCAGAGTTGCCGAAAGAGCCAGAGGCTGAGCAGAGGGGTAGCAGGGCGGCTGAGAGAGCGACTGAGAGTGCGCCAGGTGGGGCGGCTGAGAGAGTGACTGAGAGTGCACCAGGTGGGGCAGCTGAGAGATTGACTGAGAGTGCGCCAGGCGAGGTGGCCTAGAGAGCGTCAAAGAGCACCAGGCGGGGCGGCCGAGTGAGCGCCTGAGAGAGCGCCAGGGGGGGCAGCTGAGTGAGCACTGGACAGAGCACAAAACGGGGCGGCTGAGTGAGCACCTGAGAGAGCGCTAAGCGGGGCGGCTGAGTGAGCGTTAGTTGGGGCAGTTAAAAGAACGCCAGGCGGGGCGGCTGAGAGAGTAACTGAGAGAGAGCCAGGTGGGGCAGCTGAGAGAGCACTAGGCAGGGTGGCTGCAAGAGCGAGAGAGTGGCTGAGAGAGCGCCAGGCAGGGTGGCTGAGAGAGTGACTAAGAGAGCAACAAGTGAGGCGGCTAAGAGAGCACCAGGCAGGGTGGCTGAGAGAGCACCAGGTGGGGCATCTGAGAGAGTGGCTGAGAGAGCACCAGGCAGGTCGGCTGAGAGAGTGACTGAGAGAAGGCTGAGAGAGCGCCAATCTGAGCAGCAGAAAGAGCGCAAGGCAGGGCGGCTGAGTGAGCCCCTGAGAGAGCACCAGTCAGGGCGATTGAGAGAGCACCAGTCGGGGTGGCCGAGAGATCGCCAGGCAGGGCGGCTGAGAGAGTGACTGAGAGAGCACCAGTCTAGGCGGCTTAGAGAGTGCCAGGCGGAGCAGCTGAGAGAGCACCAGGCGGGGTGGCTGAGAGATTGACTGAGAAAGCGTCAGTCTGGGCGACTGAGAGAGCACCATGCGGGGTGGCTGAGAGAGTGCCAGGCGGGGCTGCTGAGTGAGCACCTGAGAGAGCGACAGGCGGGGCAGCTGAGAGAGTTACTGAGAGAGCGCCAGGCGGGGCAGCTGAGAGAGTGACTGATAAAATGCAAGGTGGGGCGGCTAAGTGAGTGCCTGACAGAGCGCCAGTTGGGGCTGCTGAGTGGGTACCTGAGAGAGCACCAGGCGTGGCGACTGAGTGAGCACCAAGCTGGGTGGCTGAGAAAGCACCAAGCTGGGTGGCTGAGAGAGCACCAAGCGGGGTGGCTGACAGAGTGCCAGGCGGGGCGGCTGAGTGAGCACCTGAGAGAGCCCCAGGCGGGGCAGCTGAGTGAGTTACTGAGAGAGCGCCAGGCAGGGCAGCTGAGAGAGTGACTGATAAACCGCAAGGCGGGGCGGCTAAGTGAGTGCCTGACAGAGCGCCAGTTTGGGCTGCTGAGTGAGCACCTAAGAGAGCGACAGTCAGTGTGGCTGAGAGAGCACCAGTCGGGGTGGCTGAGAGAGCGCCAGGCATGGCGGTTGAGAGAATGACTGAGAGAGCCCCAGGTGGGGAGGCTGAGAGAGTGACCAAGAGAACTCAAGGCAGGGCGGCTGAGAGAGCACCAAGCATGGCCAGTTGGGGTGGCTAAGAGAGCACCAGGCAGGGGGCGGCTGAGAGAGTGACCGAGAGAGCGCCAGACGGGGTGGCTGAGAGAGTGACTGAGAGAACGCCAGGTGGGGCGGCTGAGAAAGTGACTGAGAAAGCACCAGGTGGGGCAGCTGAGAAAGTGACTGAGAAAGCACCAAGTGGGGAGTCTGAGTAAGCGCCTGAGAGAGCACCAGTCGGGGCAGCTGATAAAGCACCAGTTGGGGTGGCCGAGAGAGTGAAGGCGGGGTGGCTGAGAGAGTGACTGAGAGAGCGCCAGGTGGGGCAGCTGAGAGAGTGACTGAGAGAGCGCCAGGCGGGGGGGGCTGAGTGGGTGGTTGACAGAGCGCCAGGTGGGGCGGCTGAGAAAGTGACTGAGAAAGCACCAAGTGGGGAGGCTGAGAAAGTGATGGAGAGAGCGCAAGGCAGGGCAGCTGAGAGAGTGCCAGGTGGGGCTGCTTAGAGAGCGCCAGTCGGGGTGGCTGAGAGACCGCCAGGTGGGGCGGCTGAGAGAGTGCTAAGTGGGGCGGTTGAGAGAGAGACTGATAAAATGCCAGGCGGGGCAGCTGAGTGAGTGGCTGAGAGAGCGCCAGGCAGGGCAGCTGAGAGAGTGCCAGGTGGGGCTGCTTAGAGAGCGCCAGTCGGGTGGCTGAGAGACCGCCAGGTGGGGCGGCTGAGAGAGTGACTGAGAGAGTGCCTGGTAGGGCAGCTTAGAGAGGGACTGGGAGAGCGCCAAGTGGGGTGGCTGAGAGAGCACAAAGCGGGGTGGCTGAGAGAGCGCCAGGTGGGGCGGCTGAGGGACCACCAGGCGGGGCGGCTGAAAGAGTGACTGAGAGAGCGCCAAGTGGGGTGGCTGAGAGAGCACAAAGTGGGGCGGCTGAGAGAGCGCCAGGCGGGGCGGCTGAGAGAGCGCCAGGCAGGGCAGCTGAGAGAGTGGCTGAGAGAGCACCAGGCGAGGCGGCTGAGAGAGTGACTGAGAGAGCGCCAGGTGGGGTGGCTAAGTGAGTGCCAGTCAGGGTGGCTGAGAGAGTGACTGAGAGAGCGCCAAGTGGGGCGGCTGAGAGAGCACAAAGCGGGGTGGCTGAGAGAGCGCCAGGTGGGGCGGCTGAGAGACCACCAAGCGGGGCGGCTGAAAGAGTGACTGAGAGAGCGCCAAGTGGGGTGGCTGAGAGAGCACAAAGTGGGGCGGCTGAGAGAGTGTCAGGCGGGGCGGCTGAGTGAGCCCCTGTGAGAGCACCAGGCAGGGCAGCTGAGAGAGTGACTAATAAAACACCAGTTGGGGCGGCTGAGTGGGCGCCTGAGAGAGTGCCAGACTGGAAGGCTGAGTGGGCACCTGAGAGAGTGCCAGTCGGGGTGGCTGAGTGAGCACTTAAGAGAGCCCCAGTTGGTGTGGCTGAGAGAGCGCCAGTTGGGGTGGCTAAGAGAGCACCAGGCAGGGGGCGGCTGAGAGAGTGACCGAGAGAGCGCCAAGTGGGGTGGCTGAGAGAGCACAAAGTGGGGCGGCTGAGAGAGCGCCAGGCGGGGCGGCTGAGAGAGCGCCAGGCAGGGCAGCTGAGAGAGTGGCTGAGAGAGCACCAGGCGAGGCGGCTGAGAGAGTGACTGAGAGAGCGCCAGGTGGGGTGGCTAAGTGAGTGCCAGTCAGGGTGGCTGAGAGAGTGACTGAGAGAGCGCCAAGTGGGGCGGCTGAGAGAGCACAAAGCGGGGTGGCTGAGAGAGCGCCAGGTGGGGCGGCTGAGAGACCACCAAGCGGGGCGGCTGAAAGAGTGACTGAGAGAGCGCCAAGTGGGGTGGCTGAGAGAGCACAAAGTGGGGCGGCTGAGAGAGTGTCAGGCGGGGCGGCTGAGTGAGCCCCTGTGAGAGCACCAGGCAGGGCAGCTGAGAGAGTGACTAATAAAACACCAGTTGGGGCGGCTGAGTGGGCGCCTGAGAGAGTGCCAGACTGGAAGGCTGAGTGGGCACCTGAGAGAGTGCCAGTCGGGGTGGCTGAGTGAGCACTTAAGAGAGCCCCAGTTGGTGTGGCTGAGAGAGCGCCAGTTGGGGTGGCTAAGAGAGCACCAGGCAGGGGGCGGCTGAGAGAGTGACAGAGAGAGCGCCAGACGGGATGGCTGAGAGAGTGACTGAGAGAACACCAGACGGGAGGCTGAGGAGTGACTAATAAAACGCCAGTTGGGGCGCTGAGTGGGCGCCTGATAGAGCGCCAGACTGGAAGGCTGAGTGGGTACCTGAGAGAGTGCCAGTCGGGGTGGCTGAGTGAGCACCTAAGAGAGAGCACCAGTCGGGGTGGCTGATAGAGCGCCAGTTGGGGTCGCCGGGAGAGGGAAGGAGGGCGGCTGAGTGGGCGGTTGAGAGAGCGCCAGGCGGGGCGGCTGAGAAAGTGACTGAGAGAGCGCCAGGTGGGGCAGCTGAGGAAGTGACTGAGAAAGCACCAAGTGGGGAGGCTGAGAAAGTGACTGAGAGAGCGCCAGGCGGGGCATCTGAGAGAGTGCCAGGTGGGCGGTTGAGAGAGAGACTGATAAAATGCCAGGCGGGGCAGCTGAGTGAGTGACTGAGAGAGCGCCAGGCAGGGCAGCTGAGAGAGTGCCAGGTGGGGCTGCTTAGAGAGCGCCAGTCGGGGTGGCTGAGAGACCACCAGGTGGGGCATCGGAGAGAGTGATTGAGAGAGTGCCAGATGGGGCGGCTGAGAAAGTGACTGAGAAAGCACCAAGTGGGGAGGCTGAGAAAGTGACTGAGAGAGCGCCAGTCGGGGTGGCTGAGTAAGCGCCTGAGAGAGAACCAGTTGGGGCGGCTGATAGAGCGCCAGTTGGTGTGGCCGGGAGAGTGAAGGTGGGGCGGCTGAGTTGGAGGTTGAGAGAGCGCCAGGTGGAGCAGCTGAGAGAGTGACTGAGAGAGCGCAAGGCGGGGCGTCTGAGAGAGTGACTGAGAGAGCGCCAGGCGGGGGGGGCTGAGTGGGTGGTTGAGAGAGCGCCAGGCGGGGCGACTGAGAGAGTGACTGAGAAAGCACTAAGTGGGGAGGCTGAGAAAGTGACTGAGAGAGCGCCAGGCGGGGCGTCTGAGATAGTGCCAGGTGAGAGGTTGAGAGAGAGACTGATAAAATGCCAGGCGGGGCAGCTGAGTGAGTGACTGAGAGAGCGCCAGGCAGGGCAGCTGAGAGAGTGCCAGGTGGGGCTACTTAGAGAGTGCCAGGTGGGGTAATGAGAGAGTGCCAAGCAGGGCGGTTGAGAGAGTGACTGAGAGAGTGCCAGGTGGGGCTGCTTAGAGAGCACCAGTCGGGGTGGCTGAGAGACCGCCAGGTGGGGCGGCTGAGAGAGTGACTGAGAGAGAGCCTGGTAGGGCGGCTTAGAGAGGGACTGGGAGAACGCCAGGCAGGGGGCGGCTGAGAGAGTGACCGAGAGAACACCAGGCAGGGCGGCTGAGAGAGTGGCTCAGTGAGTGCCAGGAAGAGTGGCTGAGAGAGCGCCAGGTGGGGCGGCTGAGAGAGCACCAGCCTGGGTGGCTTAGAGAGAACCAGGAGGGGCAGCTCAGAGAGCACCAGGTAGGGTGGCTGAGAGAGTGACTGAGAGAGTGCAAGGTGGAGTGGCCGAGAGAGCCAGGCAGGGCAGCTGAGAGAGTGACTGAGAGAGCGCCATATGGGGCAGCTGAGAAAGTGACTGAGAAAGCACCAAGTGGGGAGGCTGAGAAAGTGACTGAGCGAGCACCAGTCGGGGCGGCTGAGAAATTCACTGAGAGAGCGCCAGTCAGGGTGGCTGAGTAAGCGCCTAAGAGAGAGCACCAGTCGGGGCGGCTGATAGAGCGCCAGTTGGGGTGGCCGGGAGAGTGAAGGTGGGGCGGCTGAGTGGGCGGTTGAGAGAGTGCCAGGCGGGGCGGCTGAGAGAGTGACTGAGAGAGCGCCAGGCGGGGCGGCTGAGTGGGCGGTTGAGAGAGCGCCAGTCGGGGTGGCTTAAAGACTGCCAGGCGGGGTGGCTGAGAGAGTGACTGTGAGAGAGCCAGGCGGGGCAGCTGAGAAAGTGACTGAGAAAGCGCCAGGTGGGGCGGCTGAGAGAGTGACTTAGAGAGCGCCAAGTGGGGCGGCTGAGAGAGCACCAGTCTGGGTGGCTTAGAGAGCGCCAGGAGGGGAAGCTCAGAGAGCACCAGGTAGGGTGGCTGAGAGAGTGACTGAGAAAGTGCAAGGTGGGGTGCCGAGAGAGCGCCAGGCAGGGCGGCTGAGAGAGTGACTGAGAGAGCGCCAGGTGGGGCGGCTGAGAAAGTGACTGAGAAAGCACCAAGTGGGGAGGCTGAGTAAGTGACTGAGAGAGCGCCAGGCGGGGCTTCTGAGAGAGTGCCAGGCGGGGCGGTTGAGAGAGAGACTGATAAAATACCAGGCGGAGCGGCTGAGAGAGTGACTGAGAAAGCGCCAGGTGGGGCGGCTGAGAGAGTTACTTAGAAAGCGCCAGGTGGGGCGGCTGAGAGAGCACCAGTCTGGGTGGCTTAGAGAGCGCCAGGAGGGGCAGCTCAGAGAGCACCAGGTAGGGTGGCTGAGAGAGTGACTGAGAAAGTGCAAGGTGGGGTAATGAGAGAGTGCCAAGCAGGGCGGTTGAGAGAGTGACTGAGAGAGTGCCAGGTGGGGCTGCTTAGAGAGCACCAGTCGGGGTGGCTGATAAAGCGCCAGTTGGGGTGGCCGAGAGAGTGAAGGCCGGGTGGCTGAGAGAGTGACTTAGAGAGCGCCAGGTGGGGCAGCTGAGAGAGTGACTGAGAGAGCGCCAGGCGGTGTGGCTGAGTGGGTGGTTGAGAGAGTGCCAGGCAGGGCGGCTGAGGGAGTGACTGAGAAAGCACCAAGTGGGGAGGCTGAGAAAGTGACTGAGAGAGTGCCAGGCGGGGCGTCTGAGAGAGTGCCAGGAGGGCGCCGTTAAGGGAGTCACTGAGAGAGCGCCAGGCAGGGCAGCTGAGAGAGTGCCAGTTGGGGCTGCTTAGAGAGCGCCAGTCGGGGTGGCTGAGAGACCGCCAGGTGGGGCAGCTGAGAGAGTGACTGAGAGAGCGCCTGGTAGGGCAGCTTAGAGAGGGACTGGGAGAGCGCCAGACGGGGGGGGCGGCTGAGAGAGTGACCGAGAGAGCACTAGGCGGGGCGGCTGAGAGAGTGGCTCAGTGAGTGCCAGGCAGAGTGGCTGAAAGAGTGACTTAGAGAGCGCCAGGTGGGGCGGCTGAGAGAGCACCAGCCTGGGTGGCTTAGAGATCACCAGGAGGGGCAGCTCAGAGAGTACCAGGTAGGGTGGCTGAGAGAGTGACTGAGAGAGTGCAAGGTGGGGTGGCCGAGAGAGAGCCAGGCAGAGCGGCTGAGAGAGTGACTGAAAGAGCGCCAGATGGGGCGGCTGAGAAAGTGACTGAGAAAGCACCAAGTGGGTAGGCTGAGAAAGTGACTGAGAGAGCGCCAGTCGGGGTGGCTGAGTAAGCGCCTGAGGGAGCATCAGTCGGGCGGCTGAGAAAGTGACTGAGAGAGCGTCAGTCGGGGTGGCTGAGTAAGCGCCTGAGAGAGCACCAGTCGGGGCGGCTGATAGAGCGCCAGTTGGGGTGGCCGGGAGAGTGAAGGTGGGGCGGCTGAGTGGGCGGTTGAGAGAGCGCCAGGCGGGGCGGCTGAGAGAGTGACTGAGAGAGCGCCAGGCTGGGCGGCTGAGTGGGCGGTTGAGAGAGCGCCAGTCGTTGTGGCTAAAAGACCGCCAGGCGGGGAGGCTGAGAGAGTGACTGAGAGAGAGCCAGGAGGGGCGGCTGAGAGAGTGACTGAGAAAGCGCCAGGTGGGGCGGCTGAGAGACTGACTTAGAGAGAGCCAGGTGGGGCGGCTGAGAGAGCACCAGTCTGGGTGGCTTAGAGAGCGCCAGGAGGGGCAGCTCAGAGAGCACCAGGTAGGGTGGCTGAGAGAGTGACTGAGAGAGTGCAAGGTGGGGTGGCCGAGAGAGCTCCAGGGAGGGCGGCTGAGAGAGTGACTGAGAAAGCACCAAGTGGGGAGGCTGAGAAAGTGACTGAGAGAGCGCCAGTCGGGGTGGCTGAGTAAGCGCCTGAGAGAGCGCCAGGCGAGGCGTCTGAGAGAGTGACAGGCGGATCGGTTGAGAGAGAGACTGATAAAATGCCAGGCGGGGCGGCTGAGTGAGTGACTGAGAGAGTGCCAGGCAGGGCAGCTGAGAGAGTGCCAGGTGGGGCTGCTTAAAGAGCGCCAGTCGGGGTGGCTGAGAGACCGCCAGGTGGGGCGGCTGAGAGAGTGACTGGGAGAGCGCCAGGCAGGGGGCGGCTGAGAGAGTGACCGAGAGAGCACCAGGCGGGGCGGCTGAGAGAGTGGCTCAGTGAGTGCCAGGCAGAGTTGCTGAGAGAGTGACTTAGAGAGCGCCAGGTGGGGCGGCTGAGAGAGCACCAGCCTGGGTGGCTTAGAGAGCGCCAGGAGGGGCAGCTCAGAGAGCACCAGGTAGGGTGACTGAGAGAGTTACTGAGATATTGCAAGGTGGGGTGGCCGAGTGAGCGCCAGGCGGGGCGGCTGAGAAAGTGACTGAGAAAGCACCAAGTGGGGAGGCTGAGAAAGTGACTGAGAGAGCGCCAGACTGGGGTGGCTGAGTAAGCGCCTGAGAGAGCACCAGTCGGGGCGGCTGATAGAGCGCCAGTTGGGGTGCCGGGAGAGTGAAGGTGGGGCGGCTGAGTGGGCGGTTGAGAGAGCGCCAGGCGGGGCGGCTGAGAGAGTGACTGAGAGAGTGCCAGGCGGGGCGGCTGAGTGGGCGGTTGAGAGAGCGCCAGTCGGGGTGGCTAAGAGACCGCCAGGCGGGGCGGCTAAGAGAGTGACTGAGAGAGAGCCAGGTGGGGCAGCTGAGAGAGTGACTTAGACAGAGCCAGGTGGGGCGGCCGAGAAAGCACCAGTTCCGGGTGGCTTAGAGAGCGCCAGGAGGGGCAGCTCAGAGAGCACCAGGTAGGCTGGCTGAGAGAGTGACTGAGAGAGTGCAAGGTGGGGTGGCCGAGAGAGCGCCAGGCAGGGTGGCTTAGAGAGTGACTCAGAGAGCGCCAGGTGGGGCGGCTGAGAGAACACCAGTCTGGGTGGCTTAGAGAGCTCCAGGAGGGGCAGCTCAGAGAGCACCAGATAGGGTTGGTGAGAGAGTGACTGAGAGAGTGACTGAGAGAGTGCAAGGTGGGGTGGCCCAGAGAGCGCCAGGCGGGGCGGCTGAGAGAGTGACTGAGAGAGCGCCAGGAGGGGTGGCTGAGAAAGTGACTGAGAAAGCACCAAGTGGGGAGGCTGAGAAAGTGACTGAGAGAGCGCCAGTCGGGGCGGCTGAGAAAGTGACTGAGAGAGCGCCAGGCAGGGCAGCTGAGAGAGTGCCAGGTGGGGCTGCTTAGAGAGCGCCAGTCGGGATGGCTAAGAGACCGCCAGGCGGGGCGGCTGAGAGAGTGACTGAGAGAGCGCCTGGTAGGGCGGCTTAGAGAGGGACTGGGAGAGCGCCAGGCGGGGGGCGGCTGAGAGAGTGACCGCGAGAGCACCAGGCGGGGCGGCTGAGAGAGTGGCTCAGTGAGTGCCAGGCAGAGTTGCTGAGAGAGTGACTTAGAGAGCGCCAGGTGGGGCGGCTGAGAGAGCACCAGCCTGGGTGGCTTAGAGAGCGCCAGGATGGGCAGCTCAGAGAGCACCAGGTAGGGTGGCTGAGAGAGTGACTGAGAGAGTGCAAGGTGGGGTGGCCGAGAGAGCGCCAGGCAGAGCGGCTGAGAGAGTGAGACTGTATGAATAATGTTATGTCTCCATGCCTAAAGAAAATACATAATAAGGCTATATAAGGGGATATGACCAAATGACTACATTGTTTGTGAGGTGTTATAAAGGATCTGCATTACTTTTGTGACTATAGATAATACTTAGAGTGAAAAAGGTTGCATTTATCATGCAATAAGGTATATTGAGTATAATATATTTGTTGCTCCAAGTACACATGAGACTTTAAATATAATTGTATATATATACAGTCAGGTCCATAAATATTGGGACATCGACACAATTCTAATCTTTTTGGCTCTATACACCACCACAATGGATTTGAAATTAAACGAACAAGGTGTGCTTTAACTGCAGACTTTCAGCTTTAATTTGAGGGTATTTACATCCAAATCAGGTGAACGGTGTAGTAATTACAAAAGTTTGTATATGTGCCTCCCACTTTTTAAGGGACCAAAAGTAATGGGACAATTGGCTGCTCAGCTTTTCCAAGGCCAGGTGTGTGTTATTTCCTCATTATCCCATTTAAAAGAAGCAGATAAAAGGTCCAGAGTTCGTTTCAAGTGTGCTATTTGCATTTGGAATCTGTTGCTGTCAACTCTCAATATGAGATCCAAAGAGCGGTCACTATCAGTGAAGCAAGCCATCATTAGGCTGAAAAAACAAAACAAACCCATCAGAGAGACAGCAAAAATATTAGGTGTGGCCAAATCAAATGTTTGGAACATCCTTAAAAAGAAAGAACGCACCGGTGAGCTCAGCAACACCAAAAGACCCAGAAGACCACGGAAAACAACTGTGGTGGATGACCGAAGAATTATTTCCCTGGTGAAGAAAACACCCTTCACAACAGTTGGCCAGATCAAGAACACTCTCCAGGAGGTAGGTGTATGTGTGTCAAAGTCAACAATCAAGATAAGACTTCACCAGAGTGAATACAGAGGGTTCACTACAAGATGTAAACCATTGGTGAGCCTCAAAAACAGGAAGGCCAGATCAGAGTTTGCCAAACAACATCTAAAAAAGACTTCACAGTTCTGGAACAACATCTTATGGATAGATGAGACCAAGCTCAACTTGTACCAGGGTGAGTGGAAGAGAAGAGTATGGAGAAGGAAAGGAACTGCTCATGATCCAAAGCATACAACCTCATCAGTGAAGCATGGTGGTGGTAGTGTCATGCGTGGGCATGTATGGCTGCCAATGGAACTGCTTTTCTTGTATTTATTGATGATGTGACTGCTGACAAAAGCAGCAGGATGAATTCTAAAGTGTTTCGGACAATATTATCTGCTCACATTCAGCCAAATGCTTCAGAACTCATTGGACGGCGCTTCACAGTGCAGATGGACAATGACCCGTAGCATACTGCAAAAGCAACCAAAGAGTTTTTTAAGGGAAAGAAGTGGAATGTTATGCAATGGCCAAGTCAATCACCTGACCTGAATCCGATTGAGCATGCATTTCACTTGCTGAAGACAAAACTGAAGGGAAAATGCCCCAAGAACAAGCAGGAACTAAAGACAGTTGCAAAAGAGGTCTGGCAGAGCATCACCAGGGATGAAACCCAGCGTCTGGTGATGTTTATGCGTTCCAGACTTCAGGCTGTAATTGACTGCAAAGGATTTGCAACCAAGTATTGAAAACTGAAAGTTTGATTTATGACGATTAATCTGTCCCATTACTTTTGGTCCCTTAAAAAGTGGGAGGCACATATACAAACTGTTGTAATTCCTACACCGTTCACCTGATTTGGATGTAAATACCCTCAAATTAAAGCTGAAAGTCTGCAGTTAAAGCACATCTTGTTTGTTTCATTTCAAATCCATTGTGGTGGTGTATAGAGCCAAAAAGATTAGAATTGTGTCAATGTCCCAATATTTATGGACCTGACTATATATATATATATATATATATATATATATATATATATATATATATATATATATATATATACAGTATATACACATCTTTTTTGTGATTTTATGTGATGGATCAGAACACAATAGTCTAAGTTGGTGTAGTGAAATGAGAAAAATATATACAAAAAACAGAAAATTGGCATGTGTGTATGTATTCACCCCCTTTGTTATGAAGCCCATAAAAAGCTCTGGTGCAACCAATTACCTTCAGAAATCACATAATTAGTTAAATGATGTCCACCTGTGTGCAATCTAAGTGTCACATGATCTGTCATTACACATACACACCTTTTTTGAAAGGCCCCAGAGGCTGCAACACCTAAACAAGAGGTACCACTAACTAAACACTGCCATGAAGACCAAGGAACTCTCCAAACAAGTAAGGGATAATGTTGTTGAGAAGTACAAGTCAGGGTTAGGTTATAAAAAAATATCCAAATCTTTGATGATGCCCAGGAGCATTATCAAATCTATCATAACCAAATGGAAAAAACATGGAACAACAGCAAACCTGCCAAGAGACGTCCGCCCACCAAAACTCACGGACCGGGCAAGGAGGGCATTAATCAGAGAGGCAGCACAGAGATCTAACGTAACCCTGGAGGAGTTGCAGAGTTACACAGCAAAGACTGGAGTATCTGTACATAGGACGACAATAAGCCGTACGCTCCATAGATTTGGGCTTTATAGCAGAGTGGCCAGAAGAAAGCCATTACTTTCAGCAAAAAACAAAATGGCACATTTTGAGTTTGTGAAAAGACATGTGGGAGACTAAAATGTAACTTTTAGGCCATCAAAGAAAACTCTATGTGTCGTGTAAACCCAACACATCACATCACCCAAAGAACACCATCCCCACAGTGAAACATGGTGGTGGCAGCATCATGCTGTGGGGATGTTTTCAGCAGCCAGGACTGGGAAACTGGTCAGAGTTGAGGGAAAGATGGATGGCGCTAAATACAGGGATATTCTTGAGCAAAACCTGTTCCACTCTGTGCGTGATTTGAGGCTCGGACAGAGGTTCACCTTCACCACAGGACAATGACCCCAAACACACCGCTAAAGCAACGCTTGAGTGGTTTAAAGGGAAACATGTAAATGTGTTGGAATGGCCTAGTCAAAGCCCAGACCTCAATCTAATAGAAAATCTGTGGTCAGACCTAAAGATTGAGCTGGAGCAGTTTTGCAAGGAGGAAAGGGCAAAAATCCCAGTGGTAAGATGTGGCAAGCTCATAGAGACTTATCCAAAGCCACTTGGAGCTGTGATTGCCGCAAAAGGTGGCTCTACAAGGTATTCTTTAGGGGGGTAAATAGTTATGCACATTAACTTTGTCGTTTGCTTCACAATAAAAAAAAAAACATCTTCAAAGTTGTGGGCATGTTCTGTAAATCAAATGATGCAAATCCTCAAACAATACATGTTAATTCCAGGTTGTAAGGCAAGAAAACACAAAAAATGCCAAGGGGGGTGAATACTTTCTCAAGGCACTGTATATCTCCTGTGTAATTCTAGCAATATAATAGATTGATCCGTGTTCCTGTGTCCCTGGTAAATGCTATTACTATTGGCATAAGATCGCTAGAAATACGATATGGAGATCTCAATAGACAGACCATGATGGATTACTTGTGTTATCATTAAACAGTTAATTATATTGTGATTATCAATTGAAGCAGTGATTTTTGTACATTTGTATGTTTTAAACGTCATGGTTATATTTACAACATTTTTGAAAGTATTGCTAATACATTTATTTTAATAGTAACTCATGCTTCCTCAAATCAATTTGTTTTAGAATGCTGATCTCATGAGTCTGGCAAGGATTAAATCCTATTATTAGACTTTTGTGTTTGATTTGCTAATGTTGTTAGCATTGGATTTCCGTATTGAAGGACCCTGAACGTCAACAAATGTGCTCAGCACCATCAGCTAAGGGTGTAAATATGATGTTTACTATATTTACATTCTTGCAAAATAATCATAAATGTAGGTGAATACCGTCATTCTAATCAAGCCCTTAAAGTCATTACAGAAAAAACCTTCATGTACAATGAGGGATAAAAAATATTTGACCCCCGGCTGACTTTGAACATTTGTCCCATTAGTCCACTGACAAAGAAATGATCCGTCCATCATTTTAATGGTAGGTGTATTTTAACAGTGAGAGACAGAATAACAACCCCCCCCCCCCCAAGAATATGCATGTCAAATAAGTTATACATTGATTTGCAGGTCAATGAGTAAAATAAGTATTTAACCCCTTAACCCCTTCAACTTAGTACTTGGTGGCAAAACCCTTGTTGGCAATCACAGAGGTAAGACATTTCTTGTAGTTGGCCAGCAGGTTTGCACACATCTCAGGAGGGATTTTGTCCCACTCCTCTTTGCAGATCCTCTCCAAGTCATTAAAGGGATATTAAGCTTATAGAACTTGCTCTGCCGCATCTGGCAGAGCAAGTTATGTTATAATCAAAAAACCTTGTCTGTTATGTGTTATGTTATTGATTTGTTTATTTTTCACTTTATTGTTTTTATATTTGTTTACTCAAACTTACATGCCACCATGCTCCACACCCCCAAGCCTAACTTGTGTGTCAGTGCTGCAGCCACTGGCTGCATAGGAACGAGCGTTTGTGCTTTAAGTCAATGGGGACGTATCATCCAATCAGATACTTCGCCCAGAAGCTAATTTGCATATTCAGGACTTCTGGATGCTGAGAGCCAAGTTGCTTGTCTCATGACACACACACATAAACCCATACACAGTCTGCCTTTATGCCAGTGGACTGTGTATCAGCTGCTCAGGGTTCATGGGGCACACAGACAGAGCGGTCCAGAACAAGTTGTTTGATTTAGATTATATCATACAGGGAGCTGCGAATTCCCCCTCCCTCAGCCATGCAGGTCTTGAAAGGACCATGAATGGCAAACTCTACATATGTCCACCATCTGCTTTCATGACAAAAATAAATGTCAGATGCTCATTTCCCTTTGGTTTCTCTTCACTTCAGTTCCACAGTTCCTCAAAGAACCATAAATCAGTAATAAAAAAGCATAAATTATACCTTGTGTTTTTATCTATCCTTTCCATTCATATATGTATGCGTGTATATACACACATACATATATCTCTCTATATATATATAAATACATATATGAATGGAAAGGATAGATAAATATACAAGGTATAATTTATGCTTTTTTATATATACACATACACAGACATGCATATATAAACAATAAACAATGAGAAGCTAATATATAAAAACATATATTTTTATTTATGTTTTATTTATGTTCAAATACTTTGTTATAATGTTTTTATGATTGCTCCTTACTTACATTAGACAAAGTTTGTCCCTTCAGAAAGGGAGAGGAAAATGGCTGCCAAGCAAGGCAGATCAGCCTATATCCATGATGTCACTATAATGCTGAGCACACCCCCTGTCAATCTAATTAATTCTCATAGAGTTTAATCGAGATACACCCCTGCGACCTGGTTGCTTGGAGTAGTTTAGGAGGAGGAACAGAACTCTGAGCTGTGAACCAAGGTGGGACTGTCTCCAAATTGTGAACAACCCGAAAATCATACATTTCTGTAAAATTAGTTCCTCAATGAAAAATGGACATATTTAAAAAATGAAAAACACTTTTCAACATGCTTGGTGACAGTCTTGTAGCCTATTCCAGTCGTGTGTAGGTCTACAATCTCGTCCCTGGCATCCTTGGACAGCTCTTTGCTGTTGGCCATGGTGGAGAGTTTGGAATCTGATTGATTGATTGCTTCTGTGGACAGGTGTCTTTTATAATGGTAATGAGCTGAGATTAGGAGCTTGTTACCTGTATAAAAGACACATGGGAGCCAGAAATATTGCTGATTGATAGGGGATCAAATACTTATTTCACTCATTGACCTGCAAATCAATTTATAACTTTTTTGCCATGCATTTTTTTGTTTTTTTGTTTTGTTATTCTGTCTCTCACTGTTAAAATACACCTACCATTACAATTATAGACTGGTAATTTCTTTGTCAGTGGGCAAACATTCAAAATCATCAGGAGACCAAATACTTTTTCCCTCTCTGTATATTAACATGAGTCATGATTTCAAGCCTCTCTGGCTGACACTTTCATCTATATTGTCAATGTACAGATTTATGTGGTATATGTATATCTCTAAATATAAATATTTGTGCCTTCTTCATCCACCACTTCCAGGGGTTGATTTGGTTCCATCTCCAGTGGAGCCAACACCTGTGCCTCTTTGGTATTTGAGTTGGGTTCCTTACACAAATGACAGACATGTGTTTCCATATTCCTGACATTATTGTCACCTGTAATTGACTGTGTTTCTTGTGTTACACAGATAAACATTGGCCTGCATCATGAGCATTGTGAATCAGGGCTCATAGGAATATATGTAATCCTGCTGCGGTCAGGCATATGCATGTAATTCGGAAACATGCTGTGCAGTGTTTGAGACTAACCAATCTGTGACATATTCCCAGCAATGGTTGTACAAATGCAGATGAGACATGATCCAGGTTAGGCCAGTACATGACACACACATGCAGTCCTACAGAGTGTGTATCAACATATGTCGCAGTGTGCACACCAATACATGTACTCTCTTTTGGATGTCAAATCAATCTTGATCTATTTGGCGACTGCTTTTTAGAATCAGTTTTAACTGCAGGTATTGGACAGACATTTCATTGATAACAATTATGATAATGATATGTTTGCTTCCCGGATTTACATGGTTCTTGCTGCCCCATATATCTTTAGTCATAACCAGAGAGCTACAGTGCTATTGTACGTCAGTTATCTATGTGTGTGGGGTTCATGTGTTTGCATGAGTGTGTGATGGTGTATATGATTCTCACATTACATTGTTCTTGCCACGCATGTGTCGACCTTTCCCGGAAGGCCCACTACTGCCGCTGGCTCGATCCACTCCTTCAGGGTCCTCTCCAATGCTGAGTATGTGATGACGGGTGGTGGTCCACCACCGGTTGCCCTGGTTGCTCTGGCCTCCTCTGCCATCTTCCTCTTCACCTTCAGCCGGCTGTTGTCATACCTGTGTTTGACAGACTTGACATCCTTGTTTGCAACCCCTAATGCAGCAACAGCTGTAGCAACCTCAGTCCAGGCTATTGCCTTCTGGCTAAGCCTCACATCCCTCCGATTATATATTATGCTATAGCGGGCACGGATTTTCCTGAGGAGGATGTCCGTCTCCTCTGGGCTATAATTGGGGGCCCTGTACTTTGCAACAGCCTCTTGCCCTGGCCAATGTGCCTGGGGTTCCTGGCCTCCCTGTTCTCTCCCTGGGGCTGGTCTCTCATCCCCACTAACTCCCCCCTGGGATTAAAGCCACCTGTACATCCCCTTCCTGACCTGCCTCTCCCTCTCTCCACTCCTATACCTCTCAGCCTCTCCTCTGCCGGTGTTCCCCTCTCTCTCCTACTCTCCTCACTCTCCTCCTTTGTTGTTCCCCTCTGTCTCCTCCTCTTCTCTCTCCTAACTCTCCTCCTCCCCTCCTCTACCCTCCTGGAAAATATGAAATAAATATAAGGATAAATCAATATAATATTTACGGGTATGTGTATGAGGTAAAATAAGTCTGTGTGTATTATGTGTATTATAGTATGGGTATGGTGGTGGGGGGTTGGGGTAGATGTGTGTGGCCTACCGTTATGTATAGCTATGTGTACATATTAATGTATGTGTGTGAACTGTGTGTTGTAAATTAAGGGTTAACATATCTTAATGGTCAAAATGGCAGAAAACTCCCAAAACTGCTTCTCTCTCTCTCTCTCTCTCTCTGTCTACAAAGCTCAGAAACCCACCAACACCTAGACCTGTATGTTCACTTGGTTACAGCAAAGTCAATGACTTACAGTTTTTGAGTCCTGTAAAACCCGTTTCTGCAGCGTTAATTGGTGTCCCCCGCATTCTTTTGGTTCTGAGGCCTGTTTCGCACTCTGTAATTATGGATTTGGATTGGAACTGCAGCCTGCATCTATTCCAGCCCCCTAACAGCTTGCAGGCGCGGGAAGGGTTTACAAGCTTACGTCTTCAGCCCTTTGGTTGTGGCCTTGTTCAATTTAATCACTCTGTAAAATTTAATAGGGACCTAAGTATTTTATTGTGGCTAATTCTAATGCAACTCAAGTCTATAATGAAAAAAAAGGAGATCGGTGTTGTTTCTTGATGTATATCTATTTAGATATAACCAACATATTCATATTTCTTTAGTTAGACAACAATTTAACCCATCAAGGATTCATTTATCAATTGAGTATTTATAAAGTTATAGAATAGAACATATTTCAAGGAAATTAAGGTTAATTGTTTTTTTCTTCAGACAATGGTATTGATCATATTAAAATAGTTTGATTCATTCATCTTTCCAGAAATTAACAAATTGATAGTAAAAGATGACTATATAGCAGGGATTTGGAAAATTCAGATTGACATGTTTAGGCAATGGGTCACAGTAATATATAGAGCAGAGTCAGAGGGTCACAGGAATATATAGAGCAGAGTCAGAGAGATTGCTTCATCCTATAACAAAACATAGGAGACCAACACATTTTTTATCATTTTCATAGACATTAATAGACACAGCACCCGATTCAATTGAGCAATTGTAAGTTACTGGAGCCCGTAAGCTAATTTGCTATTCAATTGTTTTTTGGGGTTTTTTTTGCTAAAAAACGTTTGTGTGTTACGGGCTTGAAAACTTTGCGGTTGTTAAACGCGGAACTTACAGCCTCCCGAAGCCTTTGATCTTTCACGTCAAGAGTTCCGATCGTTAAAATTGCAAATCGCAATTCAATTGCAAAAAAACCCAAGACCACACCCACAGTCAAGCCCGCAAACGGCAAATGGCAGCCAAAGGCTTACAGGTTCCAAATAGGACCCGCAAAGGGTTTACAGACACACCAATGCATTTTAGAATATGGCCAGAAGCGATAGAAGGCATTAGAATTACTTGCACAACAACTCCCAACTATCAAATAGTTGAAAAAATAAAATTGTATTTTTCTCATATGTTGTAACGGTCATGCATATGCCAATATGAAAAGTCATGCTGCAAGATGCTGAAAGCTATTAAAGACACACTACCTTGTTAAATTGCAACACAAATACATGAAAATGGCATGACATATTAAGCCTCACTCACAGAGGCTCTAATGTGAACTCTAAAAATACAAAGATCATCTAATATATTGTACATCTCACTCATCACATCTACATTGGGAAAACAAATAGTGGACAAATTACACCGCCACATTGCATATATCAAGTACCAATGGAACAAAAACTAATGTAGGCCAAAACATTATGGGCTACAAATAGGACTGGCAAAAACAATACAAAAGCAGGGAAGTTCATTAGATTATCATGCTCCAGATTCCCATATACAGAGCCTAAATCAGCTGTAATGCCAGATAAGTCTCAAATGTCTCAAATACACAAGTGAGCAATTCCAAACCTGAAATCCACCTGGATATTAACAGGTGCTGTAATCAACAAGCTATATAACCCCAGCCCCAACAAGCCATCTGCAAGTCTGACCCATCATGGATTAGCGCCATGTGATTGCTGTTTATATGCATGTGAAGAGACAGTGCCAGAGGAAGCAGGAATATTTGGAATGAATGTTGCGGAGTGAAGACCCTGATGCAAGGCGTACAATTGAGGAGTGGCTGAGGAGCGGCAGAGAGGCGCGGCTTGGAGTGAATGTGGGTGAGCATGCTAATGTGATCCATGGTGGTCCAGAATCAAGCCAAACATGGTGGGGGGTCAGGTAGGTGACAGAGCTTTAGTGGCACAGGGCAGGGCAATATAGGGGCACCTGCAGACAGGGAGCTTGACATTTTTTTTTTATTGCCTTGTGATTGCTGACAAAAGTCATAATAAAACGGATTATATCAGAATGTGTAGTGTCCCTCGGGTTTGTGCAGCAATTCAGTTCTATAACTTTTTTTTTATTTCACTTTATTAGAAATATCAAACAATACATAAATGTATGCATAAATACATAAGAATAACCATTGTCTAATAAAATTATTGTAGGGTTTGAAGATCTCTAACATTGCTAGGTTGAAATAAGCAATCTCTACAACATTCATACCACATACATACATCTTTCATACAGCTGAAGCTTAGGTAATACCGGAGACTAAAAATTTACAAAAAGTAAACAAATGGTTTGAACAAGGGAGTCATTGTATAGAGTCCCATATTTTCCATTTAAAGACATTATTTTTTGATAAACTATAAGGCATAAAATTTTCTTCCAGAGTTCTTGCTCTTTGAATAATTGTTCTAATTTTGTTCCAATTCAGTGATACTTCACTTTTCCAATGAAAAATTATAGATCTTTTAACTGTCATAAATATTTGAATAGCAAAAGCTTTTTTGGCCAAGGAGAAACTGTCTGAAAAAATGGAACAAACCACATTGGGGCAAGAGTGGAAGATTTGTTTTTGTTTCAGACACTTTGAAATTAAAACACTCTATCCATAGAGGTTTAATTACTGGGCAGTCCCCCCAAAAATATGCACAAAGTTCCCAAACACTCCACATTGTCTCCAACCCATCGTATCAAGGGAGATTGACCTTGATGTGGGTGAACAGCTTCAGGGGGGTCCAGAACCACACAACCAAGCAGATGATGTACTGGGGGAGGCTGATGAACAACCGGGTGACCTGGAAGTGCTGGCACTGGCACAACAACAGCCACAGTAAGGTGAGCAGGCCCAGGAGTTTGTATGGAGGGTACCCAAAGTATATAGGGAGAGAGTCACATTAGAGGGGTTTTACTGATTGGGAAGTGTGTGAGCGTTTTAGGCTAACCCGTGCAAGTCTTGAGGAACTCTATGTAATCCTGAGGGAGGACCTTAAACATTCCTCACGGACCAATAGAGCCATCCCAGGAATGACACGGATGTTAGCCGCATTACACTTCCTTGCATTTGGTAGTTTCCAGAACACTGGTAGTACAGTAGGAGGAATATCTCAGGCAAGCTTTTCAAGGTGTCTGAGCACATTTATCCATTCTATTGTTCTGAAAGCTACCAGATACATCAGTTTCCCCAATACTGTGAAAGAGACCTTGAAGGTGAAATCTGATTGTAATTGAATAGTAGGTGTCCCTAATGTTCTATGTGCTATTGATTGCACACATGTAGAATTGCTACCTCCTAAACATAAGGAAGCGCTGTTCAGAAATCGCAAGCATCAATCTACAGTTTGTTTGTCATGCAAACATGCTCATACAAAGTGTGTTTGCAGGCTTCCCTGTAAGTGCTCACGATGCCCATATCCTGCGTCAATCCTCCACTTATCACTACTTCCAGTCCGGTCAATATCCATCTGGGTGGCCTCTGGCTACCCATAAGTAATCACAGGCAAGCATATCTTACCAAGAGCGAATACCCTAACATATAAATCATGTTCCACTATATTGCTCTGATGTTCACATGTGACTAAGGGAGTAACACTGCCTGAGCCATTGCATCATCGCTTGTTCACACCCCAATATCCATAAACTAACATCACATTAATCATTATGTATACGTCCATACACTTTAACAAACATTAAAACATCACATTACTATCTACATCTCCCATTTTGTTTACTTCTGGTGATGCAGGATATGGTTGTTTGCCGTGGTTGTTTGACCCCTGTGAACAATCCACACACATAGGCGGAGTAGAGGTATAATGCGACCCATGCCAGAATGTAATAGAGTGCACCTTTGGTGTGCTTAAGATGCACTTCAGATGTTTACATTCCACTTGATGGGTGCTACAGTATACCCCTCATAAGGTTTGTCAGAATATCATGGCCTGCTGTTGTCTGCACAATATAGCACTACAGTCCAATTGTCTGTGGAACATTGATGAGGCTCAGCTCCATCAGGAGGAAGAGCCTCTAGCTCCCCCTGTGGGGCATAATGTTCAGGGGTCACAACAACATGCCCGCATCATTCTTGAGTACTTTACATGTAAGTTTAAAACAAATAACAACCAACTATAATATAGCTTGACTATACATAACTAATACAACTATTTTCTCCTTCCCCATTGTAATACAGAATATCAAACAGTTCACAGTAGAGGAGAGCTTCCTGATATAATGTATGTCTCATGATGCATTATTGATTAACACTGAATCAATTGTTTACAAGTGGATTTACCTAAAAAGTAAAGGCTGATAAACTGCAGAGTGCACTAATTGTGCCCAGGTGAGAGGGGTGTGGCTTGACTGTTAAACTTGTATAAAAGATTTGTGAGCTGGTTTGGGGCCTGTTTACAAGTGGATTTACCTTACAAGTAAAGGCTGATAAATTGCAGAGTGCACTAATTATGCCCAGGCGAGAAGGCAGAAGTTAATATAAACCGGAGAAGGGGAACTTGTGAGCTTGAGAACATTTTCAGTATCAAGTGCAATTCTAGTAAAAGCCTAGGAGTTTAAATAAAAGGAGGGCCTTCAAAGAAAAGGGAGGGCAGATTTATAGTGCAAAGGAGGAAAACTTTATATAAATATATTATTTTATATTCTTTATTTTTCCCACTGAAATTTCGTAGACAATAATAATAATTATGAGTCAGTCCAGTGGCAACCTTATTCAGTGTACATCCTGTCATATGTATGCAATACTGGAACAGATGATCCAGGGTCCATACCTCTGTGAGAGGTGTGAGCATGTTGCCTCTCTGGAAGCTCAAATTGGAGAGGAGAATTGCAGCACTTAGTGACATTGCTCCACTGGAAAGGGGGTTGGTGCTCACTGAGCACAGTTTAACTGGGCCTAGAATGGAGGGTGGGGCTGGGGCTAGTGAGGATGTCCAGGGAGGCAGCTGGGTTACAGTTACAAGGGGAAGCAGGGGGAACAGGAGGAGGCAGGCCAGTTCTGAGTTGGCAAACAACAACAGATTTGCCAGATTGAGTGAAACTGTTGGCGATGTCCATTCAGGAATGGCAATGCCAGATAGGGCTGTTCCCTCTAACAGCCGGGCGAACAGCTCTACTGGAGGAGAGGGAGGGCAGAATAGGCAGAACAACAGACATGTTTTGGTTGTAGGGGACTCTATTATTACGAAGGTTGACAGGGTGATTTGTCACCCAGATCCCAGCAATCAAACAGTTTGCTGTCTCCCGGGTTCTCGGGTTCGTCATGTTGTGGATCGGGTAGAAAAATTATTGGGAGGGGCTGGAAATGAACCGGCGGTCTTGGTACATATTGGTACCAATGACAAAGTTAGTGGAAGATGGAATGTCCTAAAGAATGATTTTAGAGAACTAGGTAATAAGCTGAAGGCAAGGACCTCCAAGGTAGTATTTTCTGAGATACTACCAGTGCCACGTGCTAGCCCAGGGAGGCAGAAGGAGATTAGGGAGGTTAATGCGTGGCTAAAGATGTGGTGCACTAAGGAGGGGTTTGGCTTTTTAGAGCACTGGGCTGACTTCTCACTTCGGTACAATCTCTACAGTAGGGATGGATTGCACCTTAATGATGAGGGAGCTTTTGTACTAGGGGATAGGATGGTAGAAAGGCTGGAGGAGTTTTTAAACTAGTAGTTGGGTGGGAGGGACTAGATATAAGTAATGGGGTAGAAAGTGTAGAGGGTATAAGGGATGAATTAACAACTCATAGGGTACTATAGTCAATAGGGAGGTAGTACTAAGTAATTCAAGGTTAGTGGCAGGCACTTCAGAACTACAGACTCATAACATAAGGTGTATGCTTGCTAATGCCAGAAGCTTGCCAGGAAAAATGGGAGAGTTAGAATTATTAGCAATTAATGAAAAATGGGATTTAATAGGCATTACCGAAATGTGGTGGGATGAATCTCATGACTGGACTGTTAATCGGGATGGTTATAACCTATTTAGGAAAGATAGAGGCAATGGTAAACGAGGAGGATGGATTTGTCTGTATGTTAAGCCTGAATGTAAGGCTATAGTCAGAGAAGATATTTATGGTGGACCTAGTGATAAAGTTGAATGTTTGTGGGTAGAGTTAAATAGCGGAGCTGCAAATTCCAAAATAATATTAGTAGGAGTATGCTATAAACCCCCAAATATAGCTGAAAGTGAGGAAATACAATTATTGTTACAGATTGGAAATGCAGCTAAGCACGGGCAAGTTCTAATAATGGGAGATTTTAATTACCCTGAAATAAACTGGATAAATGAGACCAGCAGTTCAGCTAAGGGGAGCAGGTTCTTGAGTACACTCAGGGATCATTATCTGGCCCAGGTTATACAGGAGCCTACTAGAAATGAAGCTATCTTAGATTTACTCATTACAAATAATATTGATATTGTATCAAATGTTGAAATAGGGCAACCTTTGGGAAACAGTGATCACAACACAGTCTCATTTGAGATTGAATTAAAAAAACAACATTTTAAGGGGCCAACAAAAACTCTTAATTTTAAAAAGGGCAGATTTTAACGGTCTAAGGGCAATACAAAGTATAGAATGGGACAGAGAACTGATAGATAAAAACACTGAACATAAATGGACAACATTTAAATCCTTACTAAATATACATACACATCGGCATATACTGTATGGGAATAAAAGTAAAAGGAGTAAATCACAACCCATGTGGCTTAACAATGATTTAAAGATCAAGATACGGAGTAAAAAACAGGCATTTAAATTATACAAACAAGAGGGGACAGAGACTGCTTTACAGGAATACAAGGAAATCAACAAGGCTTGCAAAAGCGCAATTAGACTGGCTAAAATAGAAAATGAAAAATTAATTGCAAAAGAGAGTAAGACTAACCCTAAAATATTTTTTAAGTATATTAATGGGAAGAAAGCGAGGAGGGAAGCTATAGGAACATTAGAATGTGAAACAGGCTGTCTGAAAATTAATGACCAGGAAAAGGCAGATGAGCTAAATAGGTTATTTTCTTCGCTATACACAAGGGAGGTACCAGTGGTTGGGACACTGCAACATAATGGGGCTGCACTACCTTTGCCAAATAATTGGTTAACACAGGAAATAATCCAAAAGAGGTTGGAAAAAATAAATGTTAATAAAGCCCCGGGTCCTGATGGAATACATCCAAGGGTACTAAGGGAACTGGGTTCTGTAATAGCCAAACCATTATATTTAATTTTTCAAGATTCACTCAACACAGGGTCTCTACCAGATGACTGGAGAAAAGCTGATGTGATACCTATATTTAAAAAGGGAGCAAGAGCAAATCTGGGGAATTATAGACCAGTGAGCCTCACTTCTTTAGTGGGGAAGCTTTTAGAAGGGTTAATAAGGGATAATATACAAGAATATGTCTATCTGAACAGGATTATAAGTAGGAGTCAACATGGGTTTATGAGGGATAGGTCATTTCTAACAAATCTAATTAGTTTCTATGAGGAGGTTAGTAGGAACATGGATCAAGACAACTCAGTGGATGTAGTCTTTTTGGGTTTTGCAAAGGTTTTTGATACAGTGCCACATGGGAGACTATTGGGCAAACTAAGGGATACAGGAATTGCAGTAAATATCTGCTCATGGAGAGCTGGCTAAAAGACAGGAAGCAAAGGGTTGTTGTAAATGGAACATACTCCGATTGGACTAATGTGGTAAGTGGGGTTCCTCAGGGTTCAGTATTAGGTCCTCTCCTTTTTATCATATTTATTAATGACTTAGAGGTAGGATTGGAGTGTGGGGTCTTCATTTTCGCTGATGACACAAAGTTGTGCAAGGTAATTAAATCAGAAAATGATGTGCTTTCCCTCCAATGGGATTTACATAAAATTGAGGAATGGGCATCTAAATGGCAGATGAGATTTAATACGAATAAATGTAAGGTTATGCATCTGGGAAGGAAAAATAGCCATGCAATTTATAATCTTAATGGAGCAAATCTAGGTGTATCAGATATTGAAAGGGATTTGGGAGTGCTTGTGGACAACCACCTAGGTAACAGTGCTCAAACAGTGCCAAGCAGCAGCTGCAAAGGCAAATAAAACATTAGCATGTATTAATAAGGGTATAGAAGCCAGGGAAGCAAATATAATTCTGCCACTATACAAATCTCTAGTACGCCCTCATTTGGAATATGGAGTACAATTTTGGGCACCACTTCATAAAAAGGACATTTTAGAGCTGGAAAAGGTACAGAGAAGGGCAACCAAACTAATAAGGGGAATGGAGGGGCTAAGTTGTGAAGAAAGACTAACCAAATTAAACTTATTTTCTCTAGAAAAAAGGTGCCTAAGAGGAGATATGATTACCTTATATAAATACATCCAGGGTCAGTATAAAGATTTGTCGGGGGAGCTTTTTGTGCCAAGAGGTTTTCAACTGACAAGAGGACATCCCTTGAGGTTAGAAGTAAAAAGATTCCACCTCAAAGAAAGAAAAGGGTTCTTCACAGTAAGGGTGGTTAATCTGTGGAATTCTCTACCAGAGGAGGTGGTGACAGCGGATTCGATAGATAACTTTAAAAGGGGACTAGATTTATTTCTAATTAAAAAGGGTATTCAGGGTTATCATGGATAATTAGTGAGACAGTAATGATCCAAATTTTTTACATTTCCCCTTGAGACAATTGGCTAAGTCTCGCTTGTTTTTTTTTTTTTTTTTTTCTATTTGCCTTCCTCTGGACTAATTAATAATAATAAAAAAAAAAAAAAAACATGAAATAATTGATTAATAATTAATTAACAACTAATGAATCAATAGTTAATTCGCATATTGCAGATCAGAGGAGATCTTAAACGGTTGAACTTGATGGACTGAAAGTCTTTTTTCAATCTTAAATACTATGTAACTATGTAACTACAACATGCTATGCTATCCGTTAATGGTAAATAGGCACACATTCCCATACACATCATATGTACTGATATGTGCAAACAGCCAGCACATAGCTAAATTAATGGGATTATCTATTTCACAATGTCAATGTATATAGGCCCCATAATCATATTTGAAAACCTGTTCACTGTTCACATTGTCTGATCATGCTAATCCACATCCAATAGAGGTCAATGTAATTAATTGCAATCTGTAAATATTAACATACCAGCATATCTGAAACAATAATCAACGTTCAGCATGGAATGCAAAGAAGGGATCTTTCCAGTTATGTGACCGCAAATGCTACCACCAGCAGTCACGGTCAGATAACAGGAAAGGTCCCAAAGATGTGATCACTTATTACAGTAGAAATCAATGTTGAAATCAAAATGATTACAGTGGATTATGTGTGACCCTAATAATCTCATCATATTGCCATTACAGAAGTGCTGCCATGTGTCAACTCATTGGTTAAACACACAGAAAAAGAAAAACAACATGTATAGCAACAGGACACCAGATACATCAACATCGACTACATTGTAAGTATTTGCAGAAAACATGTGCATGTATGCAGAAGAAAAAATAAAGAACAACTCCATTAATGGAGGCCTGCCTTTCTTTTCCCAAAGACATCCCATACGTATTGCAGAAGCAGTCAAAAAACATAATTATACCCTGCGATCGTGTCCTGGGGGAACAGATCTCTTTGTGGATATCCTCTTGACCACATGCAAGGTAAAACCCCACATGTGGATCTCCAAAGATGCATCGATGTGTAATAGTTGTGATATCCCCACATCATGCGTATTCAGAATTATCCATCATCATCATCTGCCAGATGAGTAGCTTGTTTCAGATATCACTAAATAACATGTAAACATATGTGCCAATATACCCGCATCTCTTGGTGGCTGTTCATATAGATCATGGTCAGAACAAGGCATGAAGATAAGCATCCCAACATTCCATGGGCATGCTAATGTTATCACGTATGTGCATGTCTCCCAATCATTAAGTTGCTGCATCCAGTGTGATAGTTGATTCCCATTACTGATTAGCCAATATATGTAAAGCTGTAATTGCAGAATACAATACAGATGTCACATGACATCTGTCACATGATGTTCCTTAAATATCCACAGCATGTGTATGCTCATATACTCTACATAGATATATATGTACCTATTGCTTTAGACATTATATACTCTCCTCTGCTTGGACTATTGTGAAGCCTCCATCATACTTCCTTCCAGATCTCTTTTTCAGTGCTGATGTGATCCTCCCTGTACATATGAGGAAGAGTAACTCTAGGCTTAGAACAAAACTGTTAATGAGGTTACGTTAATCTTCAGTTATGCATATGCAACAGCAGATAATAGAGATGCTCATTCAGAGAACAGAATTCCACTCAAATTGCCCGGTTTGTTGCGAGTGAATCTCTAAAAGAAGTTAGAACAGACTGACCTGGCACTGGCCAGGTCCCCATCTAAGTTATGTATGGAGAGGCTGCTCTCCTAGTGGATTACATTGCCAAAGACTGACCTATTGAGGTTATAGCATTCACTAATTGAGCACTTATACCTCTGAAGTTGCATAGGATTGTCTGTTGGACACACAAGCCTACATTGTACTTCTCCGCATATATAAGCATATCTCCTTATTCTGAATTATTGTTATATTTGCTTATTGAATGTTATAGTTGTCTGGATATCTGTAATAATATGATGTAAATGATATTGCCTCATGTTGGATGGTACACTGTATAATCCCCCTCCACTGTTCATCTATATCAATGTAATTTTCCCTGCCTGCATTCTGTTCCCATATCCCTATTCCCCTGTGTTACTAGAACTCTGTACCCTACCCATCTCCACCATGATACTTTGCATACTTGTGATAATTTGTGTAATAAGTTTATATGTGTATGTTATGATTTAAGCTAACATTAAATATATTTTTCAGCTATGTTGTTTGGGTTTGCCTCTCTAATGTTGATACCATAGCATTTCTGTAACACCAATTAAAGGACCATTAAAGTCAACATATGTGCTGTGCACCATCACTTAGGGGTGTAAATATAATATTCACAATGTGTTTGCATTATTAGGTTAAACCATGAGGTTAGATAAATATTGTCAATCCAGTTCAGCCTTTGGAGACATTACACAAAACCCAGCATATAGAATGAGACATGTGTCTGTAAATGGTGCACATCATAATAATGATCTAAAATGCAAGTGTTAGGGAGTTATGGTGGCACAGTAGGTAACATCTTGTTGTAAACATATATCCTTATTGTCATGGGTTTGAGCCCCCTGCCTCTGCCATGTTTATCTTATTAGCAATGTACTGATTAATTATGTATATATATATATATATATATATATATATATATATATATATATATATATATATATAAAACCACAACAACTGTGTGTACAGATATATTAATCTACACATAAACATTACACAACTGCATCTCATTGTGACATGAATACATATCTACATGTGTTCTGAAACATGAATATCATACCTAGCTGTAGCTGAAATGAAACCCAGGAACATTACCTTCACCATCAGCTGCACTGGTGACACAGCTTTGACCTCAACCCTACATTAACACAGGATGTGTATATTGAAGGAAGAGCTATGTACAAAATACAAATTGTTTGTTGCGATAATAAATCTGGAGGTTCACAATCATGGTACATTACAAACACACAGAAACGCTGATAACAGTATCCAGGGAGTAATCCAGTTGTACAAATAAATGACTGAATGATCTTAGGCATTGACAAGTATACTTTCATATAAAAAAAGTTCCAGTCTCTAGAGGTTTTTACCACAGTTTATTTTGATGCGCCATGGTGAGGTGCTTGCATTCTAAAGACAGGTAAACCATAATAGCGTTGAACTTCAGAATAAACCAGTGATATCTACACTATTGGTTCTTTGCTCTTCTCTCTCCCATACCTTCTAGCTTTCAGTATAAAAGAGCTATTATTAATGGGAAGATTGCCAGGAAGGAAGCTATAGGAACATTACAATGTGAAACAGGCCTAGTGATTAGAGATAAGGAAAAGGAAGATATTTTCTTCAGTATACCCAAGGTAGGTACCAGTGGTTGGGACACTGTAACAACATGGGGCTACACTTACCTTACCAAATAATTGGTTAACTCAGGAAGAAATCCAAAAGAGGTTGAAAAAATACATGTTAATAAAGCCCCAGGTCCTGATTAAATACATCCAAGGGTACTGAGGGAATTGTGTTCTACAATAGCCTTACCATTGTATCTATTTTTTCAAGACTCACTCACCACAGGATCACTACCAGATGACTGGAGAAAAGCAGATGTGATACCTATATATAAGAAGGAAGCAAGAGCAAATCCAGGGAATTATAGCCATGTAAGGCTTGCTTCTGTAGTAGGAAAGCTTTTAGAAAGGTTAATATGGATTTATGAGGGACAGGTCATGATATACAAATTTAATTTGTTTCTATGAGGAGGTCAGTAGGAACTTGGATCAAGGAAACTCAGTGGATGTAGTCTTTTTGGATTTTTAAAGGTTTTCTATACAGTGCCACATGGAAGACTATTGTGCAAACTAAGGGATACATGAATTGCAGTAAATATCTGCTCATGGATTGAGAGCTGGATAAAAGACAGGAAGCAAAGGGTTTTTGTAAATGGAACATACTCAGATTGGACTAATGTGGTAAGTCAGGTTCCTCAGGGTTCAGTATTAGGTCCTTTTTAACATATTTTTTAATGACTTAGAGGTGGGACTGGAAAGTAGTGTCTCCATTTTTGCTGATGACACTGAGTTGTGCAAGGTAATTAAATCAGATAATGATATACTTTCCCTCCAAAGAGATTTGCATAAATTAGAGAAATGGGCAACTAAAGGGCAGATGAGATTTAATACGAATAAATGTTATACATCTGGAAAGGAAAAATCGCTATGCAATTTATGACTTAATGGTGCAAATCTAGGGGTATCCTATATTGAAAGTGATTTGGGAGTACTTGTTGATAACCACCTAGGTAACAGTGCTCAAAGCCAAGCAGCAGCTGCAAAGGCAAATAAAATATTCGCATGTATTAAGATGGGTATAGCAAATTCAATTCTGCCGCTATGCAAAACCCTAGTACTCCATCATTTGGAATATGGAGGACAATTTTGGGCACCACATTATAAAAATGTTATAGTAAAAAAATGTAATATTATAAAAACTTTCAAATATTTTAGAGACATTTTAGAGAAAGTACAGAGAAGGGCAACAAAACTAATAAGGAGAGCGAAGGGCTAAGTTATGAAGAAAGAGTAACCAAATTAAACTCTATTTTCTCTAGAAAAAAGGACCTTAAAAGGGAATATGATTACTTTATATAAATATATTCAGGGTCAATATAAAGCTTTTTGTACCAAGAGGTGTTTAACTGACAAAGAGGCATCATCTTAGGTTAGAAAGAAAAAGAAAGAAAAGAGTTCTTCACAGTAAGGGTGGTTAAGCTGTGGAATTCTCTACCAAAGGAGGTGGTGACAGCAGATTACTTTAAAAAGGGGTTGAATATATTTTTTAATAAAAAGGGCATTCAGGGTTATCCTTGATAAATAAAGATGGAGTTTTAATCCAGGGAGGAGTCCAATTGCCAGTATCTGGGGTCAGGAAGGAATTTGTTGTTTTATTTTCCCTTATAAGACAATTGGCATATGTGTTGAGTTTTTTTTTTCTGTTTGCCTTCCTCGGGTTCAATTAATAATTAGTAATTAACGATTATTATCAGGAAATAAATAATCCACATATAATGACCCAAAGAGATCTGAAAATGTTGAACTTGATGGATTGCACATCTTTATTCAACCTCAATTACTATGTAACTTTGTAACTTTTATTTCCGTGTTATATCGATCCCAGGAATCAAGGGGTTAATACAGTACATATCATGGAATCTGCATGGACTAGAAAAGTTGCTTTAGTGATTTTTATTGATTTCTGCATTGCTGGATTGCAATTCCGTTTACAAATTTTACTTCTAATCACTAATGAATTGTAGTATAAACTCCATGATTTACTGACGTCATGATGATTTATTATTGTCTGTGTCTAAGAAGTATTGGTAATGTTTAAGAAGTAAATTACAGGCTTTCTTAAATTATGTCAAATCATATGATCAAGCATCCTGAAATCCTACATATGAGTGCATGGTTTGTGTGTGGAGGCTGTGAGAGGGCAATTGCGAGTTAGAAACAATTGAATACATATACATGTTTAGGAAAAAATGTGACCTGCAGCCAGAAGTTCAGTTTGGAGGCAATTGCGAGCTTGCTGTTGAATCAGGATCTTAGCTCTCAATGTAGACAGGATAAGTTTCTAATCCAGTCTATCAATTAAATAATAATTCTATCTCCAATACTTAATTTATGTAAAGGTTATTACAATAATTAACTATAGTAATCCCTTTTAGATTGTAAAATTGCAAGCTTTCAAACTTGTAATCGGCTTTTTAAACTCAAAAACAGGGCCCCCCACTTTTTAGCATGTGTTTCACATTCTTTTTTTTCCCTTTATACTTAAGCTCTGTACAGCACTACAGAATATGTTGGTACTTTATACAAAACTGTAAAAATCACATATATAGTTGTGAGCATGCTGGCAGTTGCTAACGCTGTGGGGCCGCGCAGTGAGCCTGCGGCCCTCGCGAAGCAGAACCGCTTGCACAAAAAAACATTAAAAACACAATAAATACCCTAAAAAAAAACATAAAAAGCTTACCGACCGTCAAGGGGGGCAGCCAGGACCTCTGCAAGTGAAGTTACACCTATATTTAAGTCCAAATTCCCGAGTTCAGAAGTTTAGTCACACTAAAATCCTCTAAGCGAGAGAAAAAATGGCCGCCAAAGAAAACGAAAACGAGGCTCAAAGACCAGAACCGCCCAGCCACGTACAACTTAGCCAAGAAGGGGTCCAAGATAAGCTCGGAAACCCCCATTAACCCCATGGGATCTGAGATAAGCTTGGAGACCTGCATTAACCCTACATTAACCATCGCAGTGGGGATCCCCGCTGCAATGAAAATTCAAAATTCCTATGTTACGAGTCCTTAAAGGACCGTAAAGGTCCTTAAAGGACCTGTTATAAAAAAATATATATACACTATAACGCATGGGGCTCTATACAAAGCCCCATCAACCATTAATTAACCCTGTCACTCATGGGGGTCAATATAGACCCCCATAAGCCCTTCATTAACCCTGTCACTCATGGGGGTCAATTCAGACCCCCATAAGCCCTTCATTAACCCTGTCACTCATGGGGGTCAATATAGACCCCCATAAGCCCTTCATTAACCCTGTCACTCATGGGGGTCAATACAGACCCCCATAAGCCCTTCATTAACCCTGTCACTCATGGGGTTTAATACAGATCCCCATAAGCACTTCATTAACCCCCTCACATGGGGGTCAATATAGACCCCCATAAGCCCTCCATTAACCCTGTCACTCATGGGGTCAATACAGACCCCCATAAGCCCTTCATTAACCCTGCCACTCATGGGGGTCAATACAGATCCCCATAAGCACTTCATTAACCCCCTCACTCATGGGAGTCAATATAGACCCCTATAAGCCCTTCATTAACCCTGTCACACATGGGGGTCAATAGAGACCCCCATAAACCCATAATTAACCCTGTCATTCATGGGGGTCAATATAGACCCCCATAAGCCTTTCATTAACTCTGTCACTCATGGGGGTCAATACAGAACCCCATAAGCCCTTCATTGACCCTGTCACTCATGGGGGTCAATACAGACCCCCATAAGCACTTCATTAACCCCGTCACTCATGGGGGTCAATATAGACTCCCATAAGCCCTTAATAAACCCCGTCACTCATGGGGGTCAATACTGTACCCCATACGCCCTTCATTAACCCACTCACTCATTGGGTTTAATAAAGACCCCCATAAGCCCTCCGTTAACCCTGTCACTCATGGGGTCAATACAGACCCCCATAAGCACTTCATTAACCCCCTCACTCATGGGGGTCAGTACAGACCCCCATAAGCACTTAACCCCCTCACTCATGGGGGTCAAGAAAGACCACCATAAACCCCTAATTAACCCTGTCACTTATGAGGGTCAATATAGGCCCTCATAAGCCCTTCATTAACCCTGTCACTCATGGGGGTCAATACAGACCCCCATAAGCCATTCATTAACCCTGTCACTCAGGAGGGTCATTATATAGACCCCCGTTGGCACTTAATTAACCCTTCACTCATGTGGGTCAATATAGACCCGCATAAGTCCTTAATTAACTCTGTCACTCATGGTGGTCAATACAGAACCCCATAAGCCGTTCATTAACCCTGTCACTCATGAGGGTCAATATAGAGCCCCAAAAGGCCTTCATTAACCCTGTCACTCATGGGGGTCAATACAGACCCCCATAAGCACTTCATTAACCCCCCTCACTCATGGGGGTCAATATAGACCCCCATAAGCTGTTCATTAACTCTGTCACTCATGGGGATCAATACAGACCCCCATAAGCACTTAATTAACCCTGTCAGTCATGGGTGTCAATATAGACCCCCCATAAGCCCTTGATTAACCCTGTCACTCATGGGGGTCAATACAGACCCCCATAAGCCCTTCATTAACCCTGTCACTCATGGGGGTCAATAGAGACCCCCAAAAAACCTAATTAACACCCTCACTCATGGGGGTCAATACAGACCCCCATAAACCCTTCAATAACCCTGTCACTCATTGGGGTCAATATAGACCCCCAAAAGGCCCTTCATTAACCCTGTCACTCATGGGGGTCAATATAGTCCCCCATAAGCACTTAATTAACAACCTCACTCATGGGGGGCAATACAGACCACCATAAACCCCAAATTAACCCTGTCACTCATGGAGGTCAATACAGACCCCCATAATACATATAATTAACCCTGTCACTCATGGGGGTCAATAAAGACCCACATAAGCCCATAAATAACCCTGGCACTCATGGGGGTCAATACAGACCCCCATAAACCCTTAATTAACCCTGTCACTCAGAAGGATCAATACAGCCCCCCATAAGCACTTAATTAACCCTTTCACTCATGGGGGTCAATATAGACCCCCATAAGCCCTTAATTAACCCCCTCACTCATGGGGGTCAATACAGACCCCCATAAACCCTTAATTAACCCTGTCACTCAGAAGGGTCAATACAGCCCCCCATAAGCACTTAATTAATGCTTTCACTCATGGGGGTCAATATAGACCCCCATAATCCCTTAAATAACCCCCTCACTCATGGGGTTCAATACAGACCCCCATAAACCCCTAATTAACCCTGTCACTCATGGGTGTCCATACAGACCCTCATAAGCCTATATTTAACCCCAATAGTCCCATAAGGGTATATTACGACCATTATGGGCCTGTTACAACCCAACATTAACCACATAAGTGCCATGACCGTCCTCAAGGACCATCATGACACTAAGTATAAACACTACATTGCACTATACCCCCCCAATAAGACATTAAATATCAACTAAACACCTTCTACACTAACCTATTAACACCTACACTACCTACCTACCCCCTAATAACCTCCCCACTACTCTAATTACATAAAATAAAAAAAACTAAAATCACAAAAAACAACAAATCTACATTACAGAAAATAAAAAAAACTAGGTCACAAAAACTAAAAAAAGGAACCTTACAGACAATTAAAAAAAATACATTACAACCCCCCCCCCCCACTACAGAAAGTAAAAAAAAATTACACACCTGAAAAGGAAATACATACAATACAAATACATACAATACAATTAAAATGAAATACAATACAATACACCCCTATCTAATATACAATACATCCTATCTATCTAATATACACCCCCCAATCTATCTAATATACAATAAATACTATCTATCTAATATACATCCTATCTATTTAATATACATCCCCCAATCTATCTAAATAAATACCACAATCTAATATACAATACATGCTATGCTATCTATATAAAACACATACCCCTAGCTAACATACAAAAAAATGCTATCTATATATAAAATAATCTAATTCTAAGATAAAATAAAACAACTAAGACCACTTACCTTTGCAGATGTCCCTTCAGATCAGCCACCCAGGGGAAAAAATAAATAAATTAGTGCAACACATTTACGGTAAATAAATAAACATTCTAAATATTCTAAACATTCTAAATATTCTACTCACCTTTCCAGCATGTCCCCGTCCATCTTCTTTTCTTCTTCTCCGGCGCGGCCCTTGTTAAAAAAAAACATAACATTAGTACACATACATAAACATAAACCAAAATAAAATAAACATAATCTACATTGTACTTACCTCCCCGCGGTGTCTCCGGCCTCCTCCTCTTCTGCCCCGCCCTGGAACCGCGCTCTAAAAAATAAATAAAATAAAAAAATATAACAGACATCCGCACTCACGGACATCCCCGACGCTAATGAGCCTCCCGGAGACTTTTCCGGAAGAAAATAGGCAATGGCGCCTTCCGATTGGTTGAAAACGCTGTCTATCAAATTCACACAATCAGGAGGCGCCAATGTGTGAGCCAATCAGAAAGGGATACACCCTAAAATCCCACTCTGATTGGATAATGCACCTGTCAATCTTTATTTAAACCAATCAAAAGGTGCATATGCCTTCAGCCAATCATAATGGAATACACCCCCACAGGGTGATTGGCTGGAGGCATCTGCGCATTCTGATTGGTTGCACTGACAATAGCCTATCACAATGGATTACACCCCCACGTACTGATTGGCTGAAGGCATTTGCGCCTTCTCATTGGCTGTTGTCAATATCAATCAGTATTACAGCCAATTGAAAGGCGCAGATGTCTTCAGCCAATCACCGCGTGGGGGTAAATCCCATTGTGATTCACTCATGGCAATAAAGACTTCAGATTGGTTCAAATAAAGATTGACAGGGGAGTTATCCAATCAGAGTGGGATTTTGGGGTGTATCCCTTTCTCATTGGCTCACAATTGGCGTCTTCTCTTTGGCTGAATTTGATAGACAGCTTTTTCAGCCAATCAGAAGTCGCCATTGCCAATTTTATTCTGGAACACTCCGTAGGAAGCTCATTATCATCGTTGACATCCGTGAGTGCGGGTGTGTGTTGTTTTTTTTTAAACATTTTTTTTAGAGTGCGGATGCTTCCAGGGCCCATCTGGGGCAGAAGACGAAGAGGCCGTAGACATTGCGGGGAGGTAAGTACAATGTAGATTATGTTTATTTTACTTTGTTTTTTGTTTATGTCTGTGTAATGTTATGTTTTTTTTTAGCAGGGGCCGCACCGGAGAAGAAGAAAAGAAGATGGACGGGACATGCTGGAAAGGTGAGTAGAATATTTAGAATGTTTAGAATGTTTATTTATTTTATGTAAACGTGTTGTAGTAATTTTTTAAATCTTTTTGACCCTAGGTTGCTGATCTTAAGAAACGTCTCAAAGGTAAGTGGTCTTAATTATTTTATTTTAGCTTAGAATTAGGGTTTCTATATAGAGATAGCATGTATTGTATATTAGATAGATAGTATTTATTGTATATTAGATAGATAGGGGGATGTATATTAGATAGGATGTATTTTAGATAGATAGTATTGTATATTAGATAGGGGTATTATATTTAATTGTATTGTATGTATTATATGTATTTCCTTTTCAGGTGTGTAATTTTTTTTTTTTCTGTAGCGGGGGGGGGGTTGTAATGTATTTTTTTATTTTATGTAATGTTCCTTTTTTTATTTTTTGTGACTTAGGTTTTTTTTTTCTGTAATGTACATTTTTTATTTTTTGTGATTTAGGTTTTTTTATTTTATGTAATGTAGATTTTTTATTTTTTGTGATTTAGTTTTTTTTATTTTATGTAATGTAGATTTTTGATGACTTTAGTTCTTTTGATTTATGTAATTACAGTGGTGGGGAGGGGGTTATTAGGGGGTAAGTAGGTAGGTAGTGTAGGTGTTAATAGGTTAGTGTAGAGCATGTTTAGTTGATATTTAATGTTTTATTGGGGGGGTATAGTGCAGTGTAGTGTCATGATGGTCCTTGAGGACCGTCATGGCACTCATGTGGTTAATGTTGGGTTGTAACAGGCCTATAATGGTCAGAATATACCCTCATGAGACTGATGGGGTAAATAGAGGCTTATGAGGGTCTGGATAGACCCCCATAAGAGACCGGGTTAAAAGGGTGTAGTGCTTACACTTTGTGTCATGAGGGTCCTGGGTGACCCTCATGGCACTTAGAGTGTTATTACATGAGTTCATTACCGTGTTAGAGGGGTCTATATACTGTAGTTGAGGCACACAGTACACTCACATTGTGTGACAAACAGCATTTCAACACTTTCTTTTATTGACCGTCATTTTTTGACGGGTAAGTCGCTAGTGATAATAATAATAGTTATAAATTAGCACCTTGTCTTTGTATCTACTATATATTTTTAAATTATAAGGAAAGAATCAATCTCTGATTTCTATATATTTTCTTTGTACATTCATATACAGTAAATGATGTGTGCTACCAGTGCAGACATACAAAATTACGTTCGAGGAATCACAGTCCCCTAAATTGGCTGAGAGTAACAAGCCTCCACTTGAGAACAAGATATTTAGAGTATTACTAACCACATATAATTGAAATCAACTCTGAACAACCACATATCTTTCCTCTAACGACATTTCAGAGATCACAAACAGGTCTGAATGGAATTAATATGTAATATTTCTCTCCCTGTTCCTACTTTACTGAAATAGAGAATACTCAGCAGGTATTTTTTTCATGTACAGCAAGTGCTGCTTACAAATCTAGGATTTAATTGCTTTTATTTTTTCCTTTATGTATTTATTTTAATTTACTTGCTAAAGTTTATTTTTTAAATTATTTAAGAGTGTCCTCTAGTGGTAATATTTAAACTAGTATTCTGGTACTATTTATGCAGGATATTACCAGTACTATTAAGTGTGATTTATCTTTTCTCTCCGATTTGTATAGCCATTCTATACTTTATTAGTAATTCCCTGGCATGGATAATTTATATTCCAATATCTTACCCCCTTGAATGTTGGTTACCCTTCATGTACAGACAATAAATAGTACATTTGTGTAACCATTTAAAAAAAGTTAAAATGTATTTTCTTCTCAGGCCTCCCAAAAGTACAGCTACTGCACTGCACCCTGGGAACATGCAAATGTATATATATTTATTTTTGTCCCCCTCTGGATCTCCCTAGACCTCAAACAGGCTAACAAGGGGTCAAGTCGCAGCACCCAACCTTCAGCTACTGATCCAGAGCGGGATCCACCTAACATTTTCTGCTTCCATTTCAGCCCATTTCTGAAGTCCATAAGGGCATTTTCATTGCTGGAGAGCCATGTCTGCGGTATCTTATTAATACCAGATACTGCTTTTACCTTTAACCTAGCCTAATACTGTAATTTTTGGCCCATATCTACTAACTACCATTTTTTCTCTCCCTAGATTGCAATTTTTGGCCCATATCTACTAAGTCGTTACATAAGTCCTCAATACATATTCCAGCACATATCTACTACAACATGCAACTTTCCAGAAGCCTTTCATGTGTATTTTGGCTTATATCTACTGAAACATGGCTTTCTCCTAAGTCCTCCATGGAGATTCCAGCTCATATCTACTAAAACATGTGACTTTCCGTAAGTCTTTCATGCATATTCGACCCACAGCCACTACAGCAACAAACTCTCCATTACAGATTGTGGCCCATAGCCACTGAGCAGCATGTTTGCCTATGTCCAAGGTCAAACCTTTATCCTCATGCCATAGTTTACCATAAGTCCACCTGTGAGCTACCACATGAGGGGGACCAAACCACAAGTATATACAGTATACAGTATATACTTAGGCTGCAATGAACGCTGCAGGCGCTTATTGCAGCCAGCTGCCCCATCACACATGCGAGCTCGGGGAGAAAAAATACGACCTCGGAAAAATACAAATTTAACAGCCGACCCACAGGAATTGAAAAACACAGGGGGAGAGCCAGGAAGCCTGGGAGAGAGGTTGCAAGCGATTTTGAGCCTTATTTGATGTGTTTCGTCATACGAAAATTGGCTAAGCGAGAAACAAAATGGTGGACAAAAAGCTTAAAAAAATGTAAAACTGGATCAAAACGAGGCTAAGCAAAGCAAAACACTCGGAACTTAGAAAATACACGACGGCAAAGACAGTAACACTTACACCAACAAAATACGACCTCAGTAAAATATAAATTTAACGGTCGAACCGCGGAAATCGAAAACCACGCAAAACAAGAAAAATAATGTAAAAAAGATAAAAACACACTCACACACAGCACAGGGTGAGAGCCAGGAAGCATGGGAGTGAGGTTGCAAGCTATTTTTAGCCTTATTTGAGGTGTTTCATCACTCGAAAATCGGCAAGGCAGAAAAAAAAAAATGACGGACGAAAAACGTAAACATTTCTGAAACTGGATGAAAACAAGGCTGAGCAAAGGCAGGCACATGGGACTTACAAAATACATAACGGCAAAGACAGTAACCCTTATGCCAACTTTGCCAGGCACGTGGGACTTAGAAAATACACAACGGCAAATACAGTACCACTTACCCCAACAACGCCAGGCACACAAGACCTTGAAATTAAAACAAACGGTAGTCAGCACCCACACACAAACAGTCAACAGACACACAGAAGAGAAACACAAAGGGAAGGCACAGGGAAGATGCTTGAAAGAGACACATGGCATTCCCAAGCACACCAAGCACAAAACTTGCAGGTTAATGAACCCTGCAATGAGTGGCCTGTACAGTAGGGGGGGACGAAAGGTTCCCGATGAGCGCTGAAGGTGCTCAGATAAGCAAAAGCCTCACATTTTATGTCCATCATTTTTTGACGTGCAGTTCGCTAGTATATATATATAAATCTAGAAATATAGCCAACATACTAGAATGTAGCTGTAGGAAGCAATACATAGGCCGCACCTCCAGACCTCTTCACAAAAGAATTGAGGAACATATCAGAAATATCAAAAAAGGTTTTCCAAATCATTCAGTTTCAAAACACTTTAAAGAAGTACACAAACAAAACCCAGGAGAAATGAAATTTATGGGTGTTTTAGAGATTAAACAGAATTGGAGAGGGGGAAACACGGTAAAAACATTATCTCAAAAAGAAGGAGAGTTAATATATTATTTAAACACCATGGCCCCCAAAGGTTTAAATGTAGATTTTGACTTAAATTGTTTCATCTAATAAAATCAGCTACCAAGTCACTATCAAACTGCAATACCATGAAGTAACATTAGTTGGCAGTAAAAATGGGAAAAAGATACCATTTATCAGTTCCAATCAGCAAGAATATATTAACACACAAATAATTATGTTGTTAAATAAATTACATCATGAGTGTTAGAAAACTATTTTAACACATATAATGTTTTAACTGTACCTTGTACGTTTATAAAAGTGGTATATTTGTTTTAAGTATACTATGGTGTAAAAATGTATTTTTTATTATTTATGAACGAATTGAGAAGTTAATTGTAAATGCTGAGCATTACCAAGTCAATTAAGAGAATGACTTAAATAGAAGATCAGAACAATACAACCACCCACTCCAGATGAAGCACAAGTGTGAAACCGGTTGAATGATTAAACAGTTCCACCTGTGACTACCAAAGCAGGAAACAGAATCACAGCACGTGGAGGGCTGCTGCTGCTGACCTGTGGAGATACAGACACAGAGGACTGAAGGAAGTTATCTTCCATTTGTGGACATTACTAAACCTAATGTAAGCTTTTTATATTATTTTTTACTTTGTATTAAAACTTTATTGACCATACCTCTCTCTCCCTGATGACTGCATGCATAAAGCTGACGGCACATACAACCCTGCACAAGGAGAGCAGTGACAGGATCTGAGGGCCTGAATAATCTGACATAAATGTAAGGAGAGCACATGAGCACAACATCACAACACTGGTGGAGGTCAAGGAAACTAGATAGACTGGGAAACTGGTTAGTAAAGGGCCAGATGCTCACCTATGAGGAACTGAGGGACAAGCATGAGCTACCGCTGTCAGAACAATACAATTAATGTAGGCTGAGGCATTTCACACACTCCCTGACCCGGAAACAGGGGACACCGGTCTTAAATTGGTTCTCCAAAATTTGTAAAGATAAACCTCTATCAAGGCGGATCATTGGGTCGCTTTACAAATATAAAACATTTGTTATTGGTTGAAGCGACACTGGGGGAAGGGACCGGAGTGGGGGAGCCCCGGAGACCATTCAGAAGCAACCGGTGGCAAAATCATCCCAGGAAAGGAGAGGTCGCCTACTGAAGCCTGCCCTAGGGTAACCCAAGGGTAATTGCCCAGGTCAGATATTGTAAATAATAAGCTAATACTGCTGCAGGGATGATAGCTAATAGGACTTTGGTGTTTCCTGCAGATATACTCTTTACTATTGTCTGTTTTACCATGTTTTAGGTATCTCTTAAATTGCAATCACAGTAAACAATATGAAAAATTATTAACCTAAAAAGTAAAAACAAGAAGGAATAGCCAGCTAACTTTCACAAAATGTCTTTATTGTAAATATGTATTTTTGCACAACTGTTATGCAAGACTGTTCAAAAATGCTTTATTTTTCATTACATGCTGTACGCCTTCTAAAATAAAATAATTTAAATGCAAAAATTAGGTATTGTTGCAGCGACCAGAAAAATTGATGTTAGTTTGCCAGGCAGAAAGTGCCCTAAAACATTGCGTCTTGAACCCTAGTTGGTGGAGGATAAGTTCTATGGCAAATTGGGATAGCTCAGGCCACAGGGCAAGCGTGCACACCCAGTAGTCAAGGGGTTCATCGCTCCTCATAGTGTAGATATCTGTAGTTATGGCGAGGTAGTCTGTTACCTGACGGTCGAGTGGTTCTCTGAGGGTGGACCCCGAAGGGCTGTGGCGATGCATAGGACTTAAAAAGCTCTGCATGTCCTCCATCAACAACACGTCTGTAAAGCGTCCTCTCCTTGCCGGCGTGGTCGTGGGAGGAGGAGGATTATGTTCACCTCTTCCGCTGTTAAATTGCCTTTGTGCTGTGACATCACCCTTAAACGCTGTATAAAGCATACTTTTTAATTTATTTTGGAAGTGCTGCATCCTTTCCGACTTGTGGTAATTCGGTAACATTTCAGGCACTTTCTGCTTATACCGGGGGTCTAGTAGCGTGGACACCCATTACAGGTCATTCTCCTTCATCCTTTTTATACGAGGGTCCCTCAACAGGCACGACAGCATGAAAGACCCCATTTGCATAAGGTTGGATGCCGAGCTAGTCATGTCCCGTTCCTCGTCCTCAGTGATCTCACTGAAGGTATGTTCTTCCCCCCAGCCACGTACAACACCACGGGGTACCAGATAGATGAATACGAGCTCCCTGGGATGCCTGTTGTGGTTGGTCTTCCTCCTCCTCCTCAAAGCCACATTCCTCCTCTGACTCCTCTTCCTCACAATCCTCTTCCAGCGTTGCTGCAGGTCCAGCAATCAATGCTAATATGGCTGTTTCTGGTGGTGATGGTGACCACAACTCTTCCTGTTCACGCTCATCTACGGCCTGATCCAGCACTCTTCGCAGGGCACGCTCCAGGAAGAAAACAAATGGTATGATGTCGCTGATGGTGCCCTGGGTGCGACTGACCAGGTTTGTCACCTCCTCAAAAGGACGCATAAGCCCACAGGCATTGCGCATGAGCATCCAGTAACGTGGCAAAAAAAAAAAAACCAGCTCCGCAGAGGCTGTCCTAGCACCCCGGTCATACAAATACTTGTTAACGGCCTTTTCTTGTTGGAGCAGGCGGTCGAACATTAGGAGTGTTGAATTCCAACGTATCAGGCTGTCTAAAATCAAGCGCCTCGCTGGCATGTTGTTTCGCCGCTGGATATCTGTAAAGTGCGCCATGGCCGTGTAGGAACGCCTGAAATGGGCTCACACCTTCCTGGATTGCTTCAGGACGTCCTGTAAGCCTGGGTGCTTATGCACAAATCGTTGTACAATCAGATTACACACATGTGCCATGCACGGCACATGTGTCAACTTGCCCAAATTCAATGCCGCCAACAAATTTCTTCCGTTGTCACAAACCACTTTGCCGATCTCCAGTTGGTGCGGAGTCAGCCACTTATCCATCTGTGCGTTCAGGGCGGATAGGAGTACTGGTCCGGTGTGACTCTGTTTTCAGGGAAGTCAACCCCAAGACGGCGTGACACTGCCGTATCCGGGATGTGGAATAGTACCTGTGGAGCTGGGGGGGTGCCGTTGATGTGGAGCAAGACATAGCAGCAGCAGAAGAGGACTCAGCCGAGGAAGTTATGGAAGAGGATAGAGTAGGAGGAGTAGAGGAGGTGGCAGCAGGCCTGCCTGCAAGTCGCGGCGGTGTCACCAACTCCTCTGCAGAGCCACATATTCCATGCTTGGCAGCCGTCACCAGGTTTACCCAATGCGCAGTGTAGGTGATATACCTGCCCTGACCATGCTTTGCAGACCAGGTATCCGTGGTCAGATGGACCCTTGCCCCAACACTGTGTGCCAGAGATGCCATTACTTCCTTTTGTACAATCGAGTACAGGTTGGGGATTGCCTTTTGTGCAAAGAAATTTCGGCCGGGTACATTCCACTGCGGTGTCCCAATAGCTACAAATTTTTTGAATGCAGACTCCACCAGCTTGTATGGTAAAAGCTGGCAGGCTAAGAGTTCAGACAAGCCAGCTGTCAGTTGCCGGGCAAGGGGGTGACTTTGTGACATTGGCTTCTTACGCTCAAACATGTCCTTGACAGACACCTGACTGTGGGCAGATGAGCAGGGACTGCTCAGGGTGAGACACGGAGTGGCGGATGGTTGAGAGGGGGCAAGCAGGGCAGCAGTGGTTGACGTGGCTGAAGATGCTGGACCTGGAGGAGGATGGCGTCTTTGACTTTGTGTGGTGCTTGTACTCATGTGTTGATCCCATAGGCGTTTGTGATGTGACATCATGTGCCTTCGCAAAGAAGTTGTACCTGGGTGGGTGTTGGACTTCCCACGACTCAGTCTCTTTTCACACAGGTTGCAAATGGCATCGCTGATGTCACAGGCAGACAAACGAAAAAATTGCCACACTGCTGTGCTCTGCAATGACGGCATTCTGGGGGTGGCAACAGCATGCGTTGACTGGCGTGCTGTCTGGCTGACCCCGGGTGCCGATGCATGCTGTCTGACTGTGCCACTAGCTACTTTCGACGACCTTCCGCTGCTTCCAACTCGTCTCCTTCTCCTCTCTGTCTCCCCATCTGAACTTTCCTCCTGTTCTTCTTCTCTTATAGCGGGCACCCACGTGACATCCACGGACGCATCGTCATCATCAACCGCTTCACTTGTATCTGACAACTCAACAAAGGAAGCAGCACCGGGTACAACATCATCATCATCATCAGACCGTACGTCCATGTGTGTAATGCTGCCTGACTGGGACATATCCCTGTTATCTACATCCTCTGACACTAATGTTTGTGCATCACTCATTTCTTCCAACGGATATGTAAATAACTCTGCTGACGGATCAAGTGAAGCGGCTGTGGTGCTAGTGTTGGTGGTGGCGGCAGGCGGGCGAGTGGTAACTGGAGAGGTGCCCGAAGCTAAGCTGGAGGAGGATGGTACGTCTAGGTTCCGAGCGGAAGCTGTAGAAGATTGGGTGTCCCGTGTTAGCCAGTCAACCATGTCCTCAGAACTTTTCAAGTTTAGGGTACGTTGCCTCTGAAAACTGGGCATTATTCTAGGGCCAAAGGGAATCACAGCACAACGACCACGACGGCCCCTGCGGGGTGGCCTGCCTCTGCCTGTCATTTTTTTTGCGATTAGTGGTACTATGCGTGCAAGCTACTGTGACACCAGATATGACTGTCACTGTGCACTGGCAAAAGTTGGCAGAGTAGGCGCTGTAGGCCTCACACACACGCCTGTAGGCAGGCAACTGATATTCAATCGATTACAGTCAAAAAAGGGTTCTTTTATGTCACTGTACACTACGGTTGCACCAGATATGAGTGTCACTGTGCACTGGCAAAAGTTGGCAGAGTAGATGCAATAAGCCTCACACACACGCCTCTAGGCAGGCAACTGATATTCAATCGATTACAGTCAAAAAAGGGTTCTTTTATTTCGGTGTACACTACGGTTGCACTAGATATGAGTGTCACTGTGCACTGGCAAAAGTTGGCAGAGTAGATGCAATAGGCCTCACACACACGCCTGTAGGCAGGCAACTGATATTCAATCGATTACAGTCAAAAAAGGGTTCTTTTATTTCGGTGTACACTACGGTTGCACCAGATATGAGTGCCACTGTGCACTGGCAAAAGTTGCAGAGTAGATGCAATAGGCTTCACACACACGCCTGTAGGCAGGCAACTGATATTCAATCGATTACAGAAAAAAAAGGGTTCTTTTATTTCACTGTACACTACGGTTGCACCAGATATGAGTGCCACTGTGCACTGGCAAAAGTTGGCAGAGTAGATGCAATAGGCTTCACACACACGCCTGTAGGCAGGCAACTGATATTCAATCGATTACAGTAAAGAAAGGGTTGTTTTATGTCACTGTACACTACGATTGCACCAGATATGAGTGTCACTGTGCACTGGCAAAAGTTGGCAGAGTAGATGCAATAGACCTCACACACTCTAGCAGGCAGGCATATGTAATTAGATTACACAGAAAAAAATAATAAAATAAAATAAATGATGTTCTAGCCCTAAAAAGGGCTTTTTGGGTTGCTGTCCTTGTAGCAGATATCAAATGAGTCATTCAGGTGTGTAGTGAAAGCTAAATACACAGCCTGGCTATCTATTTCCCTATTAAATCAGCAGAAAAAAATAATAAAATAAAATAAATGAAGTTCTAGCCCTAAAAAGGGCTTTTTGGGTTGCTGTCCTTGCAGCAGATATCAAATGAGTCATTCAGGTGTGTAGTGAAAGCTAAATACACAGCCTGGCTATCTATTTCCCTATTAAATCAGCAGCAGGTAGAATATATGTCCTCTCTCAACGAATGTAGCTTCAGAATGATTCTAAAATGGAGGCTGTCCTTCAGATGGAAGTCCCTGGAAGGGAGAGCATGCTGCTGATTGGCTGGAATGTGTCTGCTGACTGTAAGGTGCAGGGTCAGTGTTTCCTCAATGATAAAGAATAGGGGGCGGACCAAAAAGCGCATGTATTCGCCGTTCGATGCGAACGAGAACATGCGAAAATCGCTGCAAATAGTTATCCGGCGAACTGTTTAGGACATCACTACTTCTAAAGTGTTTTGTTATAAAAATCATTAGATAACAATGTTTTATTAAAATAAGTTTTTAAAAGATTTAAGAAATGTGTTTAAATATGCACCTTTTTTTCTAAAAGAATAGAATAGAAATTATGAGTTGTTTTCAAAAATATTTTCTATGTTTTATTCAACCTCCAATTACTCTTTTTTTTCCACAATATTTTAAAAAATTATATTCAAAATTTTTTTTCAATAATTTTCTAAAATTTCTGCTTTGAATTCAAAAGAATTGTCCTACCTTTTTCTCTTAATAATTTAACAATTTTTATGTTTAACTTATATCAAATCTTCTTCTATTTCTATGCGGTTTGCTTGTAATTTTAGAAGCAAAGTTATATTGTCATCTACTAAAAGTGAAGTATTTAATTTTCAATAATATATATATATTTTTACTTTATCCATTAAAGTCACACACAAATTGTAAAAACTTATGATTATTAAAACACTATCTTCTAAAACAAAATTCTTAACATTAAAATTTTTATCTAAAAAATAAAATTAATAGGTGATTTGATTTAAAACATTTTATACACTCCATTCCTTCCATAACTCACACTCCATGCATATGCGCAGATCCATCCGCTCTCTGTGTACTACATGTGCTTTCTCTTTTCCCCCCTCTTAAACAAAATTAAAATCTGCACATAAAATCATTATGTCAGAACCTATTAAAACTAAATAAAAAAAAATAAAAAAAAATGATTTTTCTTGTGGTAGGCTCCTCCTTGATTTCAGGAGCTGCACCTTCTGGGTGGCTCTGCTCTGACTCACACACTAGATATTACTTCATGTCTATTTCGAAGTTCTAGTCCACGGGATTCCATTTTTTGCATGGCCACCCTTTCTCCAGTCATCTTTTTGGCAAAGAATTCCTCAATGGCCCCTTAACACTCTTGATTTTTCTTTTTATTGGTGACACTGTTTTTTGTCTACTTTGTTCTACACCAACTACATATTTTGATGTCTTGGCTTTTTCAGCAACTTTCCTAGCTTTATATTGTTCCAAACACTGTTCTGTCTCACAGAGCCCGCTTTAAGCATTATTGCATGTATAGCATCATCGTTCTAAGCTTTCCAGGCATACAATCTATATTTTGTAGGGCATTGACGATAATTGTGCCTTATTCCTTTACATGCATGTTCTCTCTGTGCAGTCTAAAGTCTGGCGCCCTCGCTTCACATATTAACAGCAAAAGAGGCCCTCTTTGCGCTGCTGGATATCGGCTGCATTTTCTACAAAAGGGAGACATGCCATTGTAGAAAAGAAACACTTTTTTTCCCTTTGATGTATATAATGGGGGTTACCCCATCCCCCTGAAGCAATTATGATCTGGTATAAAGGAAACAGAGAATTTTTGTTTTAGGTTCATAAATTAAATGATTGTTGTTATTCTGCCCTGGACTAGTAGGGCTATCCATGCTGAGTGTAGTGTCCAGTCCTCTTCTTTCTTTATGGAAGCTCATATCCTCATCTTCTGGGCCAGGAATTGACCCTCCCAAAAAAATAGACTCTCTCTAAAAAAATGCATTAAACTAATGGAGCTCCTCCTAGGAGGAGCTCCCTGACGCAACTGACGGTTGATTGTCTGAAATAGAAATCAATCATAGTTCTGCCAATGGGGACTCCTTGACTTATGGGGGGGTTAATAGGATCCCCATTTGCAGGAGTTGGAGTTTTAGGGACCATGGTAGTTGGACAGAGACAGTGTCCTGTCTCTTTAAGTGCTGCTGCGGCACCCAGCAAATGCTTTAAAAGCAGTGGCATAGCTAGACCTTTTGCCACCCAGGGCTACCCCTGAGTTTTCACACACACACACACACACACTCTCTCGCTTTCACACACACTCCCTCTCTCACAAACACACTCTCTCTCTTTTCACACATACTCTTTCTTTCACCCACGCACACACTCTCTCTCTCTGTTTGACATGCACATTCTCTCTCTCTCTTACACACACTCTCTCTCTATGGTCTGTCTCTCTCCTTCTCTGTCTCCCTTTCAACCCCGGGTTTGTCTCCCCCCTCGCTTTGCCTCTCCCCCCTCTTTCTTTCCTGTCTCTTACCTCCATGCTGCTGTTGCTCCTCATATCCCGGTCTGGTGGCTCCTCCTCCAGGTGGCTGCTCCTCCAGGTGGCTCCTCCTCTTCCTTGCAGACAGAACAGAGAGCAGGTGGGTGGAGAGGCACAGGGGAGAGCAGGGACTGACAAGGTGGCATTGGGAAGGGGCAGGAGGGACATCACAACTTCCTGTGTGATCAGGTTCCTCCTATTCCTACAGTAAGCAGCAGCCCAGCCCTGACTGAACACATTACACAGGCTATGTTGCCGCCCCTAGCAACCTGACACACACACTCTCTCTCTCTCTTTCACACACACACATTCTCTCTTTCACACACACAAACACTCTCTCTCTCTTTCACACGCACAAAAACTCTCTCTCTTTCACACACACTATCTCTCCCTCTTTCACACACTCTTTCTCTCTCTCTCTCACACACACACACAAACTCTCTCTTTCACACACACACACACACACACTCTCTCTCTTTCACACACACTCTCTGTTTCAAACACACTCTCTCTCTCTTTCTTTCACACACACACACACACTATCTCTCCCTCTTTCACACCCACACACACACTTTCTCTCTCTCTTTCACACCCACACACACACTTTCTCTCTCTCTCACACACACACTCTTTCTCTTTCACACACACACACACTCTCTCTCTCTCTCTCTCTCTCTCACACACACACACAAACTCTCTCTTTCACACACACACTCTCTCTTTCACACACACTCTCTGTTTCAAACACTCTCTCTCTCTCTCTTTTACACACACACACACTCTCTCTCTCTTTCTTTCACACACACACACTATCTCTCCCTCTTTCACACCCACACACACACTTTCTCTCTCTTTCACACCCACACACACACTTTCTCTCTCTCACACACACACACTCTCTCTCTCTCTCACACACACACTCTTTCTCTTTCACACACACACACACACTCTCTCTCTCTTTCACACACACACACACACACACTCTCTCTCTTTCACACACATACTCTCTCTCTCTTTTAGACACATGCTCTCTCTCTTTCACCCACCCACACACACTCTCTCTCTCTCTCTGTTTCACATGCACATTCTCTCTCTCTCTCTTAGACACACTCTCTCTCTATCGTCTGTCTCTCTCCTTCTCTGTCTTCCTTTCAACCCCGGGTTTGTCTCCCCCCTTGCTTTGCCTCTCCCCCCTCTTTCTTTCCTGTCTCTTACCTCCATGCTGCTGCTGCTCCTCACATCCCGGTCTGGTGGCTCCTCCTCCAGATGGCTGCTCCTCCAGATGGCTCCTCCTCTTCCTTGCAGGCAGAACAGAGAGCAGGTGGGCAGGAGGGACATCACAACTTCCTGTGTGATCAAGTTCCTCCTATTCCTACACTAAGCAGCAGCCCAGCCCAGCCCTGACTGAACACATTACACAGGCTGTATTGCAGTCCCAAGCAACCTGATGCCCAGGGCCCCCCGTCAGCTACGCTACTGTTTAAAAGCCTTTACAAGTGGTCTTGGGTACCCGTAAGTATTTCTTCCGTTTTAGGGAGTTAGGCCAATGCTGTAGTTTGAGAGTGAGAGGAAGATTTTTACTAGCATAGGATTTAGGTGTCAGAGTGTCAGGGAGTAACTTGTAATTTATTTTCTGTGCAAAAATTAATGGAGATTTTTGCCTTGCTTTTCGGCTGTATTGTGAAGTTCACTTTTAGCAGTGACCCGTAGCAGTTTGCTTCCAATGTTTTAGAGGAGGGGGATTAAAATAGCTAGGAAGGATTTACTCTACAGGTAATGCACTTGTAAGTGCGTTTTCAGGGATTAGCATAGGGAACACACAGAATCAATCCTGTAGACATTTTTTACAAATATTCTAACCAGACCTATTCTTATCTGTAAAAAGCAAACAAAGTAAAAAAACAAACAAATTAGTTAATACAAACCAAGTAAATAATATTAAACAACAGATGACTCAATTATTCAGTTGTTCAGTTGTATCTGACCCTCACTGACCAGATGGACCAAATTCCACCAAGCACATTTTGTGTCTGGTTGTGCTCATCCATAAGTTTTTCATGGCAAAAATACTGGAGTGGGTGCAATCTAAGAATTATTTTGTATGGAAGTGGTGTTAAATCATACAATACTAAAATAATATTTGGTTTAATTGTGTGCAATTGAGTGTAAAAGAAGTTGATATAATAGAATATATAGACACACATATATGTGTGTATGTATGTATGTATAATGTCATATTTATAGTTGTCATAATTGCAAGTTTGTTGGTCGTGCTATGTTAAATGTTACTGGCTTGCGCATGCGCAATAGCGTGACTGACAAACTCGCAATTACGGACTATGCACTGCAGGTTTACAGAAAACTGCAATGAGCAGCAAAGCTGCTCATTGCAGGGCCCGCAGAGGGGGGAGAAGCTCGCAATATCCTCTTCTGGTCTTCTTACGTTAATCCTCTCTCCCTGCACCTGCGCATCCTTCTGCAAAGGCAGGGAAGCCTGAGTGGAGGTCACCATTCGGACTTCCCTGCCTCTGCAGAAGGACGTGCAGGTGCAAAAGGGCTGGATGAACGTAAGAAGACCAGAAGAGGATATACTGGTAAGGCTGAGGGTATCCTGGAGGGGGGGTCCTGCAGAGGCCACAGGGATCAGGGAGTGGGGTTAGGGGGTTCCTGGTGAGGCTGAGGGGATGGGAGAGAGGGAGGCAGAGACACAGGGAGGAAGAGAGGGGGCAAAAAGAGAAAGGGGAGGAAGAAAGGGGGCAAAGAGAGACAGAGGAGGGAGAGAGGGGGCAAAGAGAGACTGGGGAGGGAGAGAGGGGTCAAAGATAGACAGGGGAAGGTGAGAGCTGGCAAAGAGAGATGGGGAGGGAGGGGGCAAAGAGAGAGATAGGGGAGGGAGAGAGGGGCAAAGAGACACTGGGAAGAGAGAGAGAGGGGGAAGAGACACTGGGGAGGGGGGAGGAGACACAGGGTAGGGAGAGGAGAGAAAGAGACACAGGGGAGGGGGGAAGAAGACACAGGGGTGGGAGAGGGGGAAAGAGAGTCACAGGGGAGGGAGATGGGGGAAGAGACACAGGGAAGGGAGGGGGGAAGAGACACAGCGGAGGGAGAAGAGACACAGGCCAAGGTAGAGAGGTGGAAGAGACACAGGGGAAAGGATAGGGGGAAGAGACACAGGGGAGGGAGAGGAGGTGAAGAGACACTGGGAGGGAGAGCAGGGAGAAAACACACAGGGGAGGGAGAGGGTGGAAAGAGAAACAGGGGAGGGAGAGGGGGAAGGAGACACAGGGGAGAGAGAGGGGGGGAAGAAACACAGTGGAGGGAGAGGGGGGAAGGAGAGGGATAGGGGGAAAGGAGTCAAAGTCGAGAGAGAGGAGGAAAGGAGACACAGGGGAGAGAGGGGGGAGGAGAGGGAGAGGGGGAAAGGAGGTGTGAAATCTGCTGGAGTTACAGAGCGATTACATTCAACAAGGCCACAACCAAAGGGCCAGAACAGCAAGCCCGTAAACCCTTGCCACGCCCGCAAGCTATCAGTGGGCTGGAATAGATGCGGTCTGCTGGTATAACCCCATCCCGTTATTACAGAATGCAACACAGGCCTCAGAGCCAATGAAAAGCGGGATCCTGGAAAATGATTGACAGGAGGAGATAATAAAGCTGTGTTCCACACGCCCATGCATTGATTGTGTTGTAGATTCTTCCAAAGTAGCAGGTCCCGGGGTTGGTTGTTGGTTCTAGTGAGAGTAGGTGATATTGGAGAGCAGGTTCTTACAGTTCTATTAATTTATATTATTATCATAACTATTTTACACATACATTTTGATTACACATATATACTGATTACACATAATACAAATATACATAGAGTAAATAACACACATAGATACACTTAGAGACAGGTCAACACATACACACACACCCCACCCTATACCCCAACAGTTAGCAATTACACATAAAACATACAATTTTTTTTCCATCACAAATATATACACCAATATTTTTTTCTGCTATCCTTATTTTACTTTTGGGATTAATATGGATGGAGGAGGGGAGAGGATGGGAGGAGAAGAGGAGGAGAGGCGAGGAGGAGAGAGGAGAGAGAGATGGTCCCAAGTGTTGTTGGAGAGGAGGAGGTGGAGGAGAGAAGGTGGGGGTTTTGGAGGAGGCGGTGGAGGAGAGTGGAGAAAAGGAGGTGGAGGCAGTGGAGGAGAGTGGAGGAGAGGAGGTGGAGGCAGTGGAGGAGAGTGGAGGAGGCGGAGGCAGTGAAGGAAGAGATGGAGGAGAGGAGGTGAAGGTAGTAGCGGAGGAGATGGAAGAGAGTAGAGAAGAGGGGGTGGAGGAGATTGTGGAGGAAGTTGTAGAGGAGATGAAGGAGTAGATGGGAGAAGAGAAAGTGTACGGGGGGAGGTGGGTGGCAGGTGCCGATATTGATAGGCACATCGTCCTCAGGGTCAGAGGGGGAGGGGCCTGATCCCATAGGGCCCAGGCATGGAAGGAGGTAGCGGCTGCAGTAACAGCAGTGGGCATGGCATAAAGGGATGTTAAATCTATGAAGTACAGGTTTGATGATGTCAGGGTCCTAGTGAGGAGGAAGATGGCCAAGGAGATGGCCTTAGCAACAAGTGGTGGCCCCGCAGTGACTGTCACCTACTATGAGTGGGAGAGGAACCTCAAGGACCTACTCAGCGGGGTGCCCGCTGCAGGAGCTTCAGACCTAGTGGCTCAGCAGGATCCAGCCTCCACGTCAGGTGAATATCACATACACCAACATGCCACCACATGCACATCACACACACTACACATGTACAGGATGAGCAACAAGGACACTGACATGTCAGCTTCATGAAATATACAAGGGATAGATGGATCAGTCATGCGTCATTAAATCCATGAGGATGACAAATCACTGTCTTCAGTGGCCACAACAACAGTAATCAACCAATAGCCAGTCCATGTATGGGTGTGCCCACTGCAACATATGCGGTTACAGACTACAGCCAGAATCAAGAGAGCGTTAGGAGCCAAGAACTATAAAGATCAAGAACGCAACAAAGATCAGAGCTAGCAAATGATAGCTACTCAGAGTTAATGTCAAAGGGACAGTTACCTCACTATAGGTAAGATTCATTGTGTGAAAGAGCACAGCATTCTATGTTAAAATGACCTATTGCCTTATTGTAATTTAAATAGGAACAGTTAAACATATGCAAGCTAAGGTTTGTCTACAGACACAGTAATGATTAACAGCCTCAGTGAACGTTTCACATATTATGGTTTAACTGCTTACAATAATGTAATCAGCCAGCAGTAAAACAATCAATTAACATGGGATTTTCTGTTCTGTCACACAATGAAGAGCACTGATAATGAGGTCAATGGCCCTGTAAGTGATTCATTCATGTTAAAGCCTAGATGTCAGAAAGTTATCAAGGAACTCAATAACATCATTAACACATATCTCTTTCTTTTCTTGTTTCTCTTTTTCAGCTTCACGGAGGTCTGGGTCCACTGGTGAGCCAGAGGCAGGGGTGTCAGCTCCATCATGGCTGGAGGACACAGAGCAAGAGCCTGCCCAGCAGGATCTTGTGCAGGGGGGGAGGAGGGACCCGCTCAAGCCCCATGCCCTGGTAAAGAGGAGGAGGACTTCACCTGGGCAGTGGGGCTAGTTGCTGGACCTCATGCCACCACTGTGGCCTTTAACCCCACTGTCCCCCTCCTCCTGCCGCTGCAGATATCACCAGGGCACACACATTGGAGGGACAAGAGAGGCATACCAAAACCTTCACCTCCCTCCTGCGGTTCGTCGGCCTGGCTCCCACCACCAGGTCCACCACCACCATATTGGAGCCAGGCAACAGCCGCTCCCCACTAGGCCACCACCACCACCTCCTCCACAATCACCAATGGGCCCTGCAGCCAGACCTCCATCCCCACCACCACCAAGCCAGGCTGCTCAGGAGGAGAGGCTGGCCGTGCCCAGACAGATCCTGGACTGTCTGCAGGGGATCCAGGCCAGTATCTATTGGTTACAATGTTAACCTAATCTAGCCTAGCTACAGATGGCCTATGGGATGGTGATGTTGTGTACGCAGATGGCTACCTCCCATCACATGCATACCGTTCTCACAGTGTCAGTGTGTTTTCAATGGTTGCAATTATGGGACATCCACATACATCACATTTGTGTCACATTCCTATATCTGTAAACTAATGAGCCCTAGTTACTATACAATAGATTAATACATATAATAATAATATTAATATCATAAGCTATCATATAATAATGTATATAATATATAATAATAAAGCTTTAATACACATGAAAGGTCCAATTTCTGATACTTTGGAGTAACATTCCCCTGAAGGCCTGTTAGTTATATGACAGGTAATAATGTGAATCCATTGATAGCAAAATACTTAATGGGAGGTCATCATATGATAATGGGTATACATCTTGGCACAGGGTCACCAGCAGTAGGACTTTCCAGGATGGACATAGCAGAGATTGTCCTTGATGGAGGTGAGTTGGCTGTTGATCCACGTGCCTCTGCACATCCTTTATGTGCTTTTGCGGGTCTTGATGGCTTAGAGTAGTTTGTAGTGGTGTATGTTCCCCGGTTCCACTTCTGGATTGCTGCCTTGTGGTAGTGAAGGGACTTGTGTACTTCAGTACAATAAGGCTTTGAGCCATACCATGTAGGGTCACTCTAGGTTGGCAGATCATAGCAGAGAGGTCAGACAAATTGCAGTTCACCGGCGAAGGAACTGACAGCCCAATCCAGTATCATTGGCATGCAAACCTTGTGGAACTGCACAGGCAGACCTAGCTAAATGTGCTGCAGTCCATAGGGTCACAGAGAGTCAGACACTCCTTAAGGACTGAACAACAAATATTAACATGTTCTGCTGGTACTTCATATATGAGATGTAGCAGAGTAATTTGGCCACTATTTCTTTTCCCAATGTAGATGTGATGAGCGAGATGTATATGCAATTATATTTATATTCCAGGGTCCACATTAGAGCCTCTGTGAGTGAGAAAGTGTTAATATGGCAATCAGTTTCATGTTTTGGTGTTGCTATTTAATCAGGTAGCGTGTCTTTAATTGCTTTATGCATGAAGCAGCATGACTTTTCATACTGGTATATGCATGACCATTCCAACATATGATGAAATAAAAAAATGTTTCAAAATGCCTATTTTTTATTTGGGGATTGTTGTGCAATGAATTGTGATGCTTTCCATAAGTCCACTGGTATGTTTATATTGTCTTTTACAGTGTTGAGAACTTGGTTGAAAACCCTTTGTGGGTCCTATTTGGAGGCCGTAATATTTTTGGCTCCATTTGCAGGGTGCGCGTTTGAAAGCCAGTGCGTTCTTGGGGATTCGTAGCAATCTAATGGCGATTTTTGTGATCATAACATTTACGGGCTTGACAGATCAAAGGCTTAGCTTGGTTGGAGTCCAGATTCTGATGGCCCGTATACAGATTTTTTGCGGGTAGCTGAAAGAGGCCAATTTAATAGCTGTAACTCTTGCGGGCTCCTTTACAGGCTATGATTTCTACAGTTGGAGCGATTTAATGGCGCTGTATGTGTTCTAGAGACAGATCAGCCAGAGGTAACTTTCCTAGATTTCTATTCCTTTTACAAAAAAAGACAACATTTTCATTGACATTAAAGAATCATTTAATGTAACAGTTAAAAATAAAAGCTCTGTAATTATTTATGTTAAACCTTCAAACAGTTTGCCAATTATCAAGTACTTTAAAAGGGAAAATTATAAATGTGAAACTCCAGTGGTTCTTTAAAGGTATATGAAAGTGAGGTGGGTTATTAATGCATCTGATAGAGGAGAATTTATAGTGTCTGGAAAAAATTGTTTGCATAAATAAATACCAAATATAAATACCAAAATAAACAGCCTGAAGTTTTCTGAATTGCTTGCAACTGCAAACAGTTTTCTCTCAATGTTGACACCCCCTTAAATTCCCAGGGAATATTTGCATAACGAATAAACAGTTTCTTTTTGGCCTGGGGATTGTGCAGGCATGCTCAGTTAGCACCTGAAGTCTGCACTACTGTGGGAAGTCACATAATTTAGACATTTTCCTTTCCTTTAGAATTCTGTAATACCAAGAACAAGATCTGTGTCCCTTCATTCACTGATTGTTTTATCTACATCCCAGGTGATACTTCCCCCAGCCTCAGTGAATTGCCCCAGTAACCCCCAGCCCCAGTGAATTGCCACAGTGAATTGCCCCACCACATGCCCCAGTGAATTGCCCCATGACCTCCCAAAGCTCCAGTGAATTGCCCCATCACCTGCCCCAGCCCAAGTGAATTGCCTCGTGACCTCCCACAGCTCCAGCTAATTGCCCCATCATTTGCACCAGCCCCGGTGAATCTTCCTCCAGCTCCAGTGAATTGCCTCGTGACCTCCCACAGCTCCAGCTAATTGCCCCATCATTTGCACCAGCCCCGGTGAATCTTCCTCCAACTCCAGTGAATTGCCTTGTGACCTCCCCCAGGCACAGTGAATTGCATCATCACCTACCCCAGCCCCAGGTAATTGCTCCTTCACCTCCCCCAGCCCCAGTGAATTGCCCCATCACTTGCCCCAGCCACAATGAATTGCCTCACGACCTCTCTGAGCCCCAGTGAATTGCCCCATCGTCTTCCCCAGCCCCAGTGAATTGCCCTCCAGCCCCAGTGAAATGCCGGTGACCTTCCCCAGCCCCAGTGAATTGCCCCCATCACCTACCCCAGCCCCAATGAATTGCCCTCCAGCCCTAGTGAATTGCCCCATGACCTCCCCTAGCCCTAGTGAATTGCCCTATTGCCTGCCCTAGCCCCAGTAAATTGCCTTGCGACTTCCCACAGCTCCAGTGAATTGCACCATCATCTGCCCCAGCCCCAGTGAATTGCCTTGTGACCTCCCCCAGCCCCAGGGAATCTCCCTCCAGCCCCAGTGAATTGCCTCATGACCTCCCAAAGCCCCAGTGAATTGCTTCATTGCCTGCCCCAGCGAATTTCCCTGTGCCCTACCCAGCCACAGTAAATTGCCCCATCACCTGCCCCAGCCCCAGTGAATTGCCCTGTGACCTCCCCCAGCCCCAGTGAATTGCCCCATCACCCACCTCAGCCCCAGTGAATTGCTGTCACGATCTGCTTCTTCAAGGGGGCTTGATATGAACCTTGTTCAAGCCACTCCCCAAGTCAGGATACAACACACGGAAATAGTCTCACACCTTGTTTATGTGAAAACTATCTCTCAACCTTTATTGAATGATCAACACAACATATTTATACTCTTCCATACCACACCCCTGTGTACATTTGTGTATGTGTGATGTCAGCCCATCTGGCTTGCAACCTTGGGCTATCAAAGCTTTTGAGATTAAATTCACCAGATATCTAGTGAACAAACCTTTATGTTAAACTCAAGTGTTTGCTTAGGACTACTAGAAGTACATGCATCTGTCTTGACCCATGTGTGAGTGTGTGAGTGTGCAATGATCTGCAGCTAACTTCTATGCAGAGCATTTCCACCAATTCCTCATATGTTCTGTATAACATTTTCCCTCTTATAATATGTTATAACTAGGATACATAATAACCATGTACAGGCAACATATAACCACACAATAACACATAATCCCAATGTAAAAATGTGATGCTCCCCTGGACATATTCATAAATTACTGACAAAATGAGTCCTTAAACAATTAAATCATGACAACTTCTTCCCCTTCCTTTGTAGTTTAGCATAGAGGATCATCGTGACAGAAAATTCTCTAGCTATACTGCTTTTACTTGTCCTCCTGTCTGGAAAGTCCATCCATGTGATAGCCTCAGTGGCTCTCTGGGTACCCTGTCTCCCCCTATCCAGGGCGAATACTCGCTCCTTACCAGTGGCCTAGTGACTTTCCCAAGCCCCTGGGGAGACTTATAAGACAACTGCCATGGAGGACCCTTCAAGGTAGTCCAGAGGAAACAGTACATCCCAGCTAGTAAGTAAACTTGGGAGTATCCTTACCCAGCAATCCCCTCTCCTTCCAGGTTAGGGAGACCTCCTGTCCTGCTGATTCTGGATCAGCACTCAGTCCCATGGGTAAAATTGAAGAGAACAAGGTTCCCTTTGTCAGGCCTGAGCTTTCTTCTGAATAAACTGGGATGCTGGAGTTGCAAATTGGGCTATTTTTAGTGACATTCTCTGGTTCTGGCACAAGCCGTTCAGTAGCCAACCTCTCTCCCAACAAGCCTGGCCAGTGGCCCCTTCTTTTCAGGGTTATAGGTACACAGCCAGTGTCTTTGGGCAGCTGCAGGGGAGTCAATGTAGGGAGACCAGGAGACAAAACACAGGAGTACTGGAGTACCCTCTGGCTCTTTGGTCTCTGGATCCTGAGGTGGAACCTCCTGACTCCCTTTCTTCTGAGACTGCCTGGTGTGTAGTAACAGGCAGCCCTTGAGAAGCAGCTGCTACTGCCTCTTGTTCAGGCTGAAGAGCAGGGCTACTTTCTGTTTCTGCTCCAGGGTTTGTGGCTGGCTCCTGGACAATGGTCATCCAAGGAACCTCTCCACTATTTCCACAGTCAATTGGTAGGGCCCAGTGCTCATTGGATTCTTCTCTTACTCTAGGAGCAAAGTAGCTTTTCCCCAGTTCTTCCCCTGGGCCTGGCACTGCTGTTGTTTGGCCCTGTCACCATTCCTCTAACTGGGTGAGACTCAGCCCCCTAAAGATAGGAACCAGTTCTTCCTCTTCCCAGTCAACCCCATGGATGCAGGCATCCTTGTTATTTTGAGAATCATGGATATCAAAATTCTCCCCACAGTCCATACATTTATTTTTTGACCCTGCCTTGGCAACATTTAGCTGGGTCCCTGTAGTACCTGTTAGGTGGTTCTGTTCCATGCCTGACTGGCATGAGCCCTCCCAGCTGGGTGGCCAAAACACATCCAGCAACACTATATAATCCACCTCCAGCTGTAGCTCCTGCTGGATCAAAGGCCAAAGTCAGTTAGCTGTCTGAGAGTCTGTCTCCAGTCCCACCATGTGACAGCGCTTGACAAACAGACACAGCTGTCTTTTCTCAGTCCCCAAGCCACGATCCAGATCCCCATGTACTATGTCCCAAAGTGCCTCTTCCAGCCCCAATGACAAATTATGAGGTATCACAACAAGTCCCACCCATTAAGCATATTGCTCTTCCAGGGCAACCTCCTCACATACTAATTCTTCCAGCCATTCCATTAGCGCGTGACCTGGCCATAGTCCCAGAAACGCCATCCATTTATTTAGAAGGCCCATTCCTCTACAGTCCTTTCCATTCTCTGTCTCTACTGGGGATAAGCATTTCCCCTCCACAGGAGCTGAGACAGGGCCATTACTTACCCTTCTCCACCTCTCCGGATATAGTTCACACAGGAGTCCCCTCTGCTGATCCTTGGTTGAACCTGCAGGCAATATCTCCATTCATCTTTGGTACCATCTGGACACTTCCTCCTTCTCTGCTGCAGACAACTCTTCATAAGCTGTCATCCTTCTGTGTTTTCTACAGAGATCCCACCACTGCCAGCCAATGACATGATCTGCTTCTTCAAGGGGGCTTGATATGAACCTTGATCAAACCTACCCCAGCAGAATCATTAGGTTCCCGTTCTCTGTGGCACAGAAGATGGCTTCTGAAGAGGGAAAGGCCCAAAAGGTACAGGCAGAGAATACTGGATCCCGGTTACTTAGTGGCCCATGGCAAGACCACTCCCCAAGTCAGGATACAACACACAAAAATAGTCTCACACCTTGTATATGTGAAAACGATCTCTCAACCTTTATTGAATGATCAAAACAACATATTTATACTCTTCCATACCATACCCCTGTGTACATTTGTGTATGTGTGATGTCAGCCCATCTGGCTTGCAACCTTGGGCTATCACAACTCTTGAGATTAAATTCACCAGATATCTAGTGAACAAACCTTTATGTTAAACTCAAGTGTTTGCTTAGGACTACTTGAAGTACATGCATCTGTCTTGACCCAAGGTCTGTATGAGTGAGTGTGCAATGATCTGCAGCTAACTTCTATGCAGAGCATTTCTACCAATTCCACATATGTTCTGTATAACATTTTCCCTCTTATAATATATTATAACTAGGATACATAATAACAATGTACAGGCAACATATAACCACACAATAACACATAATCCCAATGTAACAATGTCATGCTCATTAGGACATATTCATAAATTACTGACAAAATGAGTCCTTAAATAATTAAATCATGACAATTGCCCTCCAGCCCCAGTGAATTGTCCCATGACCTCCTTCAGCCACAGCGAATTGCACCATCCCTGCCCCAGCCTCAGTGAATTGCCCCATCACCTGCCCCAGCGAATTGCCCTGTGACCTCCTCCAGCCCCAGTGAATTGCCTCATCCCCTGCCCCAGCCCCAGTGAATTGCCCCACACTCACCCTCAGGCACTCACCCTCACCCTCAGATACTCACCCTCAGACACTCACCCACACACAGAATCACCCTCACACACTCACCCATACACAGTTTCACTCTCAGACTCTCACACACACAGAGACCCACTCTCACTCACACACACAGACATACACATTCACTCTCACTCTTACACACATACATACACAGACTCACTCTCACACAGAGACATACACACCCCCTTTTTACACACAGACATATACAGACTCACTCTCACTCACAGATATACACTCACTCACACAGACACACACATTCACTCACTCACACAGACACATTCACTCACTCACACAGAAATACTTCTCCTCACCCCCTGTCTGTTGGCGTACCCCAAGGATCAGTCATCTCCAAATACTCCCCCACCCGCCCTCTTCGTTCTGCTAATGACCTTCTTCTTTCTACAAATCTTGTCACCTGCTCTCACTCTCACCTTCAGAACCTTTCTCGTGCTGCCCCTATTCTCTAGACCTCCTTGCCTCACTCTACCAGATTATACTCCTGTCTCAAAACATTCAAAACCTCACTAAAAATGCATCTCTTTAAAGAAGCGTATCACCTTCCACCCTAACACGCTCATCACCTCTCTCTCCCTCCTTTACCACTCACAATACCTTTAGGTTGTAAGTCTGCGAGTTTCAATCCTGCAATGTTCTTTGGGGAAAGCACCATGGACACTTGATTCCAAACTCAAAGAGAGGGCCCTCCTTGCTTTGCTGTGGATGCAAATAGGGGAATCTTTTAATGTGGTAACTCTTATGGAATCTAAGGAGTAGTTCAGGAACATATACACTTGGCTGAGGCTCTCCCAAGTTTATCTCCACATCAAACGCCTTCCATCCCTTCTAGGAAAACTATTTATCTCTTCAAACTGTAGAATCTAAGATACCTGACATCTCATGTTCAGGAGTGTAACAAACCAGGACAGAAGGAGGTGGGGTAGGTATCCAACAAGTCAGAGGGTTAGCCATAAGAGATTTGAGTTGTAGGGTTAATGTTTCAGTGATGGGAAACAAGCCTTACAGAAGCCAATAAAATCTTTGGACCTGTTTGAAGAGTTGGCTAGTCTAGAATTGATTGAGCCTTATGAGAGTCCATTTGTATTGCAGTTAGGGATAAGAATAACCCAGGAATTCAACTATGTTCACTTGAAAGAAACATGTTTCCATTTTAATGTGCAGATCATGTTCTCTTAAGCTGGAAAATACAATCCTCACATTTTCAATGTGTTCTTCTAAAGTCACTGAATATATCAGGATGTTGTCAAAGCATATCTATTAAGATATATAAAGCAAACAAATAATTAACTACATCATTAATAAAGTATTGGAAAGTGGCAGTGGCATTGTATAGAAAAAATGTCATTACTGTATACTCAAACCATACCTGGTTTTGAAAGCCATGTTGCATGCATCACCATTTATAATACACACCATATTATATGCACCCTGTAAATCAGGTTTAGAGTATTGTATTGCATATGTATGATGTCCAAAGAGCTCTGGAATAAGAGTTAGGACATAGCAATACTTTATAGTGACTTAATTCAATTTCCTGTACGTTATACATGGTCTTAATGATGTATAATGTAACTTAATGTATGTTTTTTTTTGTACAAAAAATACCAGCTCCAGCAGGGGAAGTGGATAGATGAATAAATTCCATCTTCAAATTTGTGTTCAAGTATTCTCTTAGAGTTGTGAGTCATGGTTCATAAAAAGGAATGATCCACCCAAAATATTTTTTTGAACCAAGATGGAGATCAATAAGGTAGGCATTTACCCTAGGAGGAGGTAGTGTTTCAGTTTCTTTCTTATCAAAGACATATTTGAACTCTTGATAGTCTACTCACAATTTTTAAATAGTCTCCTCTTCTTGAGTACATGCTAAAACAGGGTGTTGCATAACAGGAAGACAGTTTTGTTGGCACAAGGGAGGGTAAATAAATGTAACCAGAATGCCAGTCAGGTATTGAATTGCATTTTTGTTACCATGGGAGTCCTAAAACAAGAGGAAGAGAGGTGTAAATATAATATCAAAATTAAATAATTTCTCATGATTCTGGACAGTGCACTGAAGTGGAGCAGTGCTTCTAGTAACAGGTCAGTATCTCATTGATGCATCATTAAAAAGTTGAATTTGTCCTGGATTACTTAATTTTTGTAAGGGAATATAGTAATCATATACTCATAGGTTACCCTTAAAATTGAGCTTGCTCCAGTGATAGCTCTTGTCTGTAGCTGATGCTGGCCCTACTGCAGAAGAACAGAAATAGTTAGGTGTTATAACTCTTTTCTAGAAGCGGTACAAAGTATGTAGTCAGGAAAGAAGAAACCTGTCACTTTTCAGTTTTGCTCCCTTTTATAAGTTCCTTCTACTGGAGATAAAAGGCCCTGGAGGCACCAATTTGCATAGTTTTTTTTTCTGTACGAGTAGGCTTACTTTCAGGTATATCTTTGTGATGAGGATAATGGCCTATTTTGTCTCCTTTCCCTGAGACTTCTGTCCATTTGAATAATTAAGGTAATCAAATCCTGGTTAAAGCTAAGCTATTTACAAAAAGCTTATTGAAATATGATCTATATGGTTTGGGTATTGACCTATACGATTCGAGTATTGCACCCAAGTCAACGTGATTATTAATATTACTCCCATAGGCATGAAACCTACACAAGGATTGATAACTTTTTAGCTGATAATGAGGCCATCAATAATATAATTTCAATTAAGATGGGTCATAAAGTGATGTATCATCACGCTTTTCTTTTATTAAATATTAACCTATTAGAGGATGACAATCTGAAAACGGCGATTTTATAAAAACAATGAGAAATGATGGTGTGCACAAAAGGCGTATATTAGAGGGCTTCTTAAAACTTGAAAAAATCAAAGAAAAAAACTAAGAGGTGCCTCTCTTAGGCAATTATATATAGAACTTAATAAATTAGAAATGAAAAATAAAATGAAACCAGAAGTGGAAATTTCAAAACAAATTAAAGAACATCAAAATTCAATTAAGAAAATTAATCAAACTATTGCAGACAAGCCAATGTGGAAACTTCATCTTAAGTTGTACCACTTTGATAATAAAATAAGTAAGGTTTTAGCTAATAAAATCAAAATTAGAAGTTTGAAGAAATGGATTGAAAAGTTGAAACATAGAGATAAAATTCTAACAAAACCATCAGAAATGGCTGAGGCCTTTGCTGAGTATTATCAAGGGGTATACAATTTGGAATCGGATAAACAATTCAAAAAGCCATCTAAAGAGGAAATATCCACTTTTTTGAATACCTTGAATTTACCTAAAGTTTCAAAAATACAATTAGAAGATTATGAAAAGCCTATTTCAATTGAAGAAGTTAAAGAGGAAATCAGAGGTTTAAAATGTTTTTCTACTCCAGGCCCGGACGGCTTTACTAATTATTTTTATAAAACCTGTCAATCGGTTTTAGTAACACAGCTTAAAGATCTATTCAATGAGATCAAGGTAGTTGGGAAAACTCCAGAGGAACGTCTCCTTGCCTGCAATAGTTACAATTCCCAAAAATAAAACGAATAAAGAAGTTGTAGAGTAGTAGAATGTAATGACTTTCGTCCCATTTCATTACTAAACACTGACCTTAAATTATATTCAATAATGTTGGCCTCTAGACTGAATCTAATTATAAAAGACCTGATAAGTAGAGATCAGACAGGATTCACAGACTACTCTAAAAGACTGTTTAATCTCATTGATTATGTTGATCGGGGAAATACTCCCACCCTGTTCTTGTCTTTAGATGCAGAGAAAGCATTTGACAGAATAGGGTGGGAGTATATGAAGTTGACCCTGGAAAATTATGGTCTGGGGGAATTTGGAAACAGAGCTTTAGGGGCCCTATATTCAAATCCAGAAGTGACTGTGTCAATTATGGGCTTTACGTCTAAAAGATTCAGAATTTATAATGGAACAAGTCAGGGGTGTGCCCTGTCCCCACTGCTCTTTGCTGTTATGATAGAGTCATTAGCAGAAGCTATTAGAATTATGGAAGAAATTAGAGCAAATAAAATGAATGATTGTATATACAAAACAGTGTTGTTCGCGGACGATACTGTTCTTAGTCTTACAACCCTAAAAATTCCCTATTCCATCTCCAAGAATTAATTGTGAAATTTTAAAATATCTTTAATTATAAGCTCAACTTTCATAAAACGGAAGTGTTGGCAATGGCTATACATTTGCAAGGTAGTGTCAAAGAAGAATTGGAAAAAGTATTCCCCTTTAATTGGACAGGAAACATGATTACAACATTTGGGTATCACTTATAAGAAAGAACTTAATACAATTATTCCAATTAATTACAAGAAAATTTACCAAAAATGTGCAGACTCTATATCAAACTGGAAGAGAAAGAACTTATCATTATCGGGCAGAATTGCCATTATTGAAATAGCAATTCTTCCCAGATTCACTTATTTAGTAAGGAATGTTCCCGGTGAAGATCTCATTACATTGGATCACTCTTTTTTTTAACCTTGGTAGACAAATTATTTTTTTCTGGCAAGAAAAATAGAGTTAATAAAAATATTATGACTAGAAAATTTGAAGAGGGTGGTTTAGCCTTGACTAGTTTTAAAGCATATCATGATGCCTGGACATATTATCAAATGAGTAGAAAATTATTTGCTGGAATTTTTTTTTTAGAACAACTCCTATTTTTGGAACAATCTAAGAATATTTCAGGGGTCAACACAATCACAAGCTAAATTTAATACAATTTCTAAATCTCATTATGTCTACTAAAATATTAGCTAAAATTTTAGTCCTCCCTTTTTTATATACATGGCTCAGTAAAGGAATAATCAGACTAAAAGACATAATGGTTAATGGGAACTTACAGTGCCTTGCAAAAGTAATCACCTCACTGGACTTTGTACCTATTTTGTTAAAGTTCAATGTTTTGTTAATCTGAATTTTATGTGATGCATCAGAACATAATAGTCTAAGTTGGTGAAGTGAAATGAGAAAAAAATACACATAAAACTATTTAAAAAAAAATAGAAAACAGAAAATTGGCATGTGTTTATGTATTCACCCCCTTTGCTATGAAGCCCATAGAAAGCTCTGGTGCAACCAATTACCTTCAGAAGTCACATAATTAGTGATGTCCATCTGTGTGCAATCTAAGTGTCACATGGTCTTTCATTACACATATACACCTTTTTTGAAAGGCCCCAGAGGCTGCAACACCTAAGCAATAAGGACCACTAACCAAACACTGCCATGACTCTCCAAACAAGTAAGGGACAATGTTGTTGAGAAGTGCAAGTCAGGGTTAGGTTATAAACAAGTAGCCAATCTTTGATGATCCCCAGGAGCACCATCAAATCTATGATAACCAAATGGAAAGAAAATGGCATAACAGCAAACCTGCCAAGAGACGGCCACCCACCAAAACTCACGGACCGGGCAAGGAGGGCATTAATCAGAGAGGCAGCACAGAAACCTAAGGTAACCCTGGAGGAGCTGCAGAGTTCCACAGCAGAGACTGGAGTATCTGTACATAGGATGACAATAAGCCATACGCTCCATAGAGTTGTGCTTTATGGCAGAGTGGCCAGAAGAGAGGCCATTACTTTCAGCAAAAAACAAAATGGCATGTTTTGAGTTTGCAAAAAGGCATTTGGGAGACTCCCAAAATGTATGGAGGAAGGTGCTCTGGTCTGAGGAGACTAATATTTAACTTTTTGGCCATCAAAGAAAACGCTATGTCTGGCACAAACCCAACACATCACATAACCAAAAGAACATGGTGGTGGCAGGATCATGCTGTGGGGATGTTTTTCAGCAGCTGGGACTGGGAAACTGGTCAGCGTTTAGGGAAAGATGGATGGTGCTAAATACAGGGATATTCTTGAGCAAAACCTGTACCACTCTGTGCGTGATTTGAGGCTAGGACAGAGGTTCACATTCCAGCGGGGCAATGACCCCAAACACACTGCTAAAGCAACACTTGAGTGAAACATGTAAATGTGTTGGAATGGTCTTGTCAAAGCCCAGACCTCAATCCAATAGAAAATCTGGTGTCAGACTTAAAGATTGCTGTTCACAAGCCCAAATTATCCAACTTGAAGGAGCTGGAGCAGTTTTGCCAGGAGGAATGTGCAAAAAATCCCAGTGGTAAGATGTGGCACGTTCATAGAGACTTATCCAAAGCGACTTGGAGCTGCGATTGCCGCAAAAGTTGGCTCTACAAAGTGTTGACTTTAGGGGGGTGAATAGTTAAAATAGTTTTCTGTTATTTTGTCCTATTTGTTGTTTACTTCACATGATGCAAATCCTCAAACAATCCATGTTAATTCCAGGTTGTGAGGCAACAAAACATGAAAAATGTCAAGGGAGGTGAATACTTTTGCATGGCACTGTAGCTCCCTATTTAATTAAAAATTCTAAGATAAACAGTAACGATTGGCTGGACTATGGGCAGTTGAAATTGAGTTTAAAATCTTTTTATAGAACTTCTAATTGTAGAGAAAGTTTAACTCCCATCGAAGAGTTGATTAAGTCGAATAATAGTAAAATATTAATTTCTAAAGGTCACAATATTATTAGAAATAAAGGAGAGGAACATAAAACTATAAAAATGAAGTGGTTGGAAAAAGTAAAAAAGTTAAAAGTTAACAGTTCTTATGAGCCTGAAATATGGACAAAAGCATTTATAACAACTAATAAGTTTCTCAAAAGTATATCCTATACACTGGTGGGACTGTGAGCCCGTTAGGAAATTATGGAACTCTGTTTTTGATTATATCTCCAAGTGTTGTGGTAATACCATTAATCCCTCTTGTGAAATGGCTATGTTACATATTATGGATGATGGATTTAATTTAGAAGAGAAGGCCTTTATTATACAAGTATGTTCAGTGGTTAAATGGCTAATAGCCAAATGTTAGAAAACAGATTTGATTCCATCATTAAATGAAGTAATAATAATTCTCGAAACAAATAGAGAATTGGAGAGAGACATATCCGCTTTGGGTATTGTACTCTCTAAATGTAATAGCTGGGCGATCTGGGATAAATACTATTACCCATCAACTTAATAGATATAACCTTCCCAAATGTTTTGGTATGTCTGTATGAGATTTTGTATACGTATATTTGTACCTTCTTTTCTTTTTTGTTTATTCTTTTTAATGTACTTTGTTGTCGTTCATGTAAAATGTTATTGTAATTCTCATTAAAAAAAAAAGTGTATCCTATAGAGAAATATATAATAAATTGATTAATCGTTGGTATTGGCCCCCGCATAAAATTAGTCAGGTCTCAGGAAAATTAGAAGATCAAAAGTGTGGCCATAAGGGTTTGATAAACCATATTTGGTGGGACTGTATTCAGATATTACATTTTTGGAAAGAATGCTTTGGTTATATTTCAGATATTGTGGGGGAAACCATTATACCCTCCCCTCAAAGGGTTATATTACATATTTTTCCATCAGATATAAAATCTGAGGCTTTAGCCATAGTAATTCAAACAGTAATGATAGCTTAATGGTTCATAGCTGCATATTGGAAATGTGAGAAAATCCCCTCTTAGTAAGAAATAGAACACATTTTGACTAGAAATTGAGGGTTTGAAAAGGGTTTTGGAAATATAGATTTGGTATATAAAGATACAATTAAAAGGAATCCCTGGCATAAATATGTAATCTTAAATCAAATTAAATGATTAATGTTGAGATCTTGTCTTGGTTTTCTCTCACCATCTTCTTAAAAATTACGAACCAAAGAGTGGGCGGTGTTTGTGTTTTGTTAAATATCTAGGGCCTCATTAAAATCTCCCTCGTAGCAGTTTTTTTGCTGTTTGCGAGGACCAAATCCCTTGCAGCATGCTTTGCGAGATGACTATGAAAAATGGCAGAGAATAGGCTCCGACAGAGCTACGGAGTCACACGCAGCCATAAATCTAAGAGTGATTCTCGCATCTCGGAAGAATCCCTACAAGCACAAAAAGTGCTAGCAAGGGATCCTAAAGCCTCTACGTGCTGCCTCGGAGCAGCCCGAGACAGCCGTGTGAGGCTCCCCCCTGCTCCCTATACACATACCTATGCTGGAGGGGTCTCTATCGAGACCCCTGCAGCACCCCCACATTAACCCCTTGCAGCGGGGGTCCCCGATCGGCACCGATCAGGCCCCTGCTGCATTTAAAAAGTTGAAAATTCCCCGCCACGGCTCCTTAATGGGCCCGCGGCACACTATTAACAATCCCAGCCGCGGCACCTAAATTGAACCCCCCTCTATGCTGGGGGTCCCCATTGGGACCACGAAGTGTCCCCACATTAACCCATTGCTGCAGGGGTACATAGGGCCCCCTGCAGCCCCCCACATTAACTCCTTGCAGTGGGGGTCCCCGATCGTCATCGATGCATTTACATTTTTACATTTCCCGCCTCGCGTGTCCTTAAAGGACTGTAAAGGTCCTGAAAAGACTTGCACTAAAAAATATTAACCCCAGGCAAATAAAAATTAACCCCATAACTCATAGGGGTCAATACAGACCCCCATAAGCACTTAATTAATCCCATAACTCATGGGGGTCAATACAGACCCCCATAAGCCAATAACTAACCCCATAACTCATGGGGGTCAATACAGACCCCCATAAGCCAATAATTAACCCTATAATTCATGGGGGTCAATACAGACCCCCATAAACACTTAATTAACCCCATAACTTATGGAGGTCAATACAGACCCCCATAAGGCCTTAATTAACCCTATAACTCATGGGGTCAATACAGACCCCCATAAGCACTTAATTTACCTTCTCACTCATGGGGGTCAATACAGACCCCCGTAATGCCTTAATTAACCCTATAACTCATGGGGGTCAATACAGACCCCCATAAGCACTTAATCAACCCCATAACTCATGGGGGTCAATACAGACCCCTATAAGGCCTTAATTAACCCTGTCACTTATGGGGGTCAATACAGACCCCCATAAGCCTCTATTTAACCACATCAGTCCCATTAGGGATATATTTTGACCCTTATTAACCACATAAGCTCCATGGCGGTCCACAAGGATCATCATGACACTAACTACAAACACTACAATATAACCCCATAAACCATTAAATCTAAACTAACCCCCCTCTACACTAATCTATTAACACTTACACTACCTACCTACACTACCTACCTCCTAATAACCCCCACACCACTCTAATTACAAAAAATAAAAAAACCTACATTACAGAAAATAAAAAAACCTGTCACCAAAAATAAAAAAATCTACATTACAGAAAATAAAAAATACATTATAGCCCCCCCCCACTACAGAAAAAAAAATTAGACACCTGAAAAGGAAAGACAGACATACACAATACAATACATACATGCATTACATTACATACAATACATTACATACAATACATTACATATAATACAAATAAAATACCACCTATCTATCTAACATACAATCTTTTTAATATACAATAAATCATAACTATATCAAATACATCCCCCTATCTATCTAATATACAATAAATCCTAACTACATACAGAAACCCTAATTCTAAGCTAAAATAAAATAATTAAGACCACTTACCTTTGAGATGTCCCTTCAGATCACCAACCTAGGGGTAAAAACATAAAAAAAAAAAATAGTACAAAACATTAACATAAAATAAATAAATATTATACACATTCTAAATATTCTACTCACCTTTCCAGCATGTCCCGTCCTTCTTCTTTTCTTCTCCGGCGGGGCCCTGTTAAAAAAACACAATACATTACTACACATACAGACACAAAATAAAATAAAAATATAAACATATAAAAATACATTCAACTTACCTCCCTGCGATGTCCCCCGGCCTCCTCCTTTTCAGCCCCGGCTGGGCCCTGGAACCATCCGCGCTCTAAAAAAAAAAAAAATCCCACCCTGTTGTCAGCCAATGAGAATGCGCAGTTGTCTTCACCCAATCACTCTGTGGGGGTGTATCCCATTGTGATTGGCTGAAGGCATCTGCGCCTTGTGATTGGTTCCAATAAAGATTGACAGGTGCTTTAGCCAATCAGGGTGGGATTTTGGGGTGTATCCCATCCTGATTGGCTGAAATTGATAGACAGCTTTTTCAGCCAATCAGAAGCCGCCATTGCCAATTTCCTTCCGGAAAAGGCTCCAGGAGGCTCATTAGCGTCGGGGAGGTCTGCGAGTGCAGACCTCCGTTATTTTTTTTATTTTTATTTTTTTAGAGCGCGGATGGTTCCAGGGCCCAGCCGGGGCTGAAGAGGAGGAGGCCACGGACATCGTCGGGAGGTAAGTTGAATTTATATTTATATGTTTATATGTTTATTTTATTTTGTGTCTGTATGTGTAGTAATGTATTGTGTTTTTTTTAACAGGGCCGCGCCAGAGAAGTGAAGAAGAAGGACGGGACATGTGGGAAGGTGAGTAGAATATTTAGAATGTGTATAATGTTTATTTATTTTATGTTAATGTTTTGTACTAATTTTTGTTTTTGTTTTAAGCCTAGGTTGGGGATCTGAAGGGACATCTCAAAGGTAACTGGTCTTAACTATTTTATTTTAGCTTAGAATTAGGGTTTCTGTCTGTAGTTAGGATTTATTGTATATTAGATAGATAGGGAATGTATTTGATATAGTTAGGATTTATTGTATATTAAATAGATTGTGTGTTAGATAGATAGGGGGTATTTTATTTGTATTATATGTAATGTATTCTACGTAATGTAATGTATTGTATGTAATGTATTGTATGTATGTATTGTATTGTATATGTCTGTCTTTCCTTTTCAGGTGTGTATTTTTTTTCTGTAGTGGGGGGGTTGTAATGTATTTTTTTATTTTCTGTAATTTATGTTTTTTTATTTTCTGTAATGTACGTTTTTTTTATTTTTGGTGACTTAGGTTTTTTTATTTTCTGTAATGTATTTTGTTTTGTTTTCTGTTATGTAGGTTTTTAATTTTCTGTAATGTAGATTTTTTTTATTTTTGGTGACGTAGGTTTTTTTATTTTCTGTAATGTAGGTTTTTTTATTTTTTGTAATTACAGTGGTGGAGGGTTATTAGGGGGTAGGTAGTGTAGGTAGGTAGTGTAAGTGTTAATAGATTAGTGTAGAGGGGGGATAATTTAGATTTAATGGTTTATTGGGGGTTACAGTGTAGTGTTTGTAGTTAGTGTCATGATGGTCCTTGTGGACCGTCATGGCACTTATTTGGTAATGTTAGGTTTTTAACAGCCCCATAAGGGTCATAATATACCCTTATGGGACTGATGGGGTTAAATAGAGGCTTATGGGAGTCTATATTGACCCCCATGAGTGACCTGGATAATTAAGTGCTTATGGGGGTCTGTATTGACCCCCATGAGTTATAGGGTTAAGTAAGTGCTTATGGGGTTCTGTATTGACCCCTGTGAGTAATGGGGTTAATTAAGTGCTTATGGGGCTCTGTATTGACCCCCATAAGTTATAGGGTTAATTAAGGCCTTATAGGGTTCTGTATTGACTCCCATGAGTGAAAGGGGTTAATTGAGTGCTTATGGGGGTCTGTATTTTTCCCCCATGAGATATAGGGTTAATTAAGTGCTTATGGGGGTCTGTATTCACCCCCGTGAGTTATGAGGTTAATTAAGTGCTTAAGGGGGTCTGTATTGACCCCCATGAGTTATAGGGTTAATTAAGGCCTTATTTGGGTCTGTATTGACCCCCATGAGTGACATGGTTAATTAAGTGCTTATGGGTGTCTGTATTGACCACCATGAGTTATAGGGTTAATTAAGTGCTTATGGGGGTCTGTTTTGACCCGCATGAGTTATGGGGTTAAGTGCTTATGGGGTCTGTATTGACCCCCATGAGTAACAGGGTTAATTGAGTGCTTATGGGGGTCTGTATTAACCCCCATGAGTTATAGGGTTAATTAAGTGCTTATGGGGGTCTGTATTCACCCCCATGAGTTATGGGGTTAATTAAGTGCTTATGGGGGTCTGTATTGACCCCCATGAGTGACAGGGTTAATTAAGTGCTTATGGGGGTCTGTATTGACCCCCATGAGTTATAGGGTTAATTAAGGGCTTATGGGGGTCTGTTTTGACCCCCATGAGTTATGGGGTTAATTAAGTGATTATGGGGGTCTGTATTGACCCCCATGAGTGACAGTGTTAATTAAGTGCTTATGGCGGTCTGTATTGACCCCCATGATTTATGGGGTTAATTAAGTGCTTATGGGGGTCTGTATTGACCCCCATGAGTTATGGGGTTAATTTTAGTTGCCTGGGGTTAATATTTTTTAGTGCAAGTCCTTTAAGGACCCACGAGGCAGGAAATTAAAAAATGTAAATGCAGTGGGGTCACGATCGGTGGTGATCGGGGCCCCCCCCCTGCAAGGGGTTAATGTGGGGGGCTGCAGGGGTCCCTATGGACCCCTGCAGCAAGGGGTTAATGTGGGGACACTTCAGGGGTCCCAATGGGGACCCCCAGCATAGAGGGGGGTTAATTTTAGGTGCCGCGGCCGGTATCAGTAATAGTGTGTCGCGGGCCCTTTAAGGATCCGTGGCGTGGAATTTAAAATTTTTAAATGCATGGGGGGCCTGATCTATGCAGACCCCCATGAGCGACAGGGTTATTTGAGTGCTTATGGGGGTCTGTATTGAAGCCCATGAATTATAGGGTTAATTAAGTGCTTATGGGGGTCTATATTGACCCCCATGAGTGACAGGGTTAATTAAGTGCTGAAAGGGGTCTGTATTGACCCCCATGAGTTATGGGGTAAATTTTAGTTTCCTGGGGTTAATATTTTTTAGTGCGTGTCCTTTAAGGACCCGTGAGGCGGGAAATTTAAAAATTTAAATGCATCGGGGTCACGATCGGTGCCGATCGGGGACCCCCCCCTGCAAGGGGTTAATGTGGGGGGCTGCGGGGGTCCCTATGGACCCCTGCAGCAAGGGGTTAATGTGGGGACATTAACCCCTTGAAATTTTTAAATGCAGCAGGGGCCTGATCTATGCAGATCGGGGACATTAACCCCTTAAAATTTTTAAATGCAGCAGGGGCCTGATCTATGCAGATCAGCGGACCCCCCACTGCAAGGGTTTAATGTGGGGACTCTTCAGGGGGTTCCGATGGGGATCCCAAGCATAGAGGGGGGTTAATTTTTTTTGCTGCGGCCGGGATTGTAATAGTGTGCCGCGGGCCCTTTAAGGAGCCGCGACGGGGAATTTAAACGTTTTAAATGCAGTGGGGGCTGATCGGTGCCGTTCGGAGACCCCCACTGCAAGGAGTTAATGTGGGGGGGCTGCGGGGGTCGCTATGGACCCCTGCAGCAAGGTGTTAATGTGACCCCCGCATAGAGGGGGGGTTAATTTTAGTTGCGGGGTGGATCATTGGAGTAACCCCCACGGCAGGGCTTATGTGTGGGACTGCAACGGAGGTCCTGTTTAGGACCCCTGCACTAATTGATGAGGTGTGGGAGCCTGCGAGATCATCTCTCAGGCTGTCATTCCTCATTTAGGTTATCGCAGTGTTCATACGGAGGGCCCTGCTGCGTAGCTCACACGTTGCTCGCAGCAGGGCGATTGTAATAGCGTTGTAACTTTCTGAAATTTTGCAGTACGTAGGGTTTAAGTAGAAGCCTCTTATTTACAAGGCTGGATTTTAATGAGGCTGCTAATTTGTAGAACTTAAAATTGTTGTTATGGATAAAAAATAAATAAAAATAGATTTTTTTATATAAAATGATGCTAGCCTTAACTAATGGAGAATTGGATGCATTATAAAGTACAAGTGTTTTTAAAGTATGTATGTAAACATAATGTATTTTTTATATGTGTTTGTCTGTTTGAAATATAAAAAGATATTTAAAAAATAAAAGAGAGAGAGAGAAGAGACTCAATATGGGAGTGTTTAACTATTTATTTCATGTATCAGATGCTTGGAATATCTCTTTACGTGTGGTTAAAAAGTTAATTTAATAGATAAAACAATAATATAGCTTTATAATGGTTACTGTTTTGATGGTGTAATTCCCACCAAATAACATGTGACAGGCGGTACTGAATTTAATGCACATTGACAGTGTTACTAGTTATAGCCTATTCACAGACAACATGCAGTCTAACATTCAAGGGATTGATAGTTAATAGGGAGAGGGGTCATAAAGTCCCTGCACTAGTTTTATTATTATTTAACCCCTTCTCTGCCGGGAAGGAGTTTTATAAAGAGATAGGTGGTTAGGGCTAGTGTAGTGTATTTACATTAGTCTCCTGTGAGCAGGCTGTGAGCACATGTTAGAGCTAGATAACTAGGGTGGAACTCACCAAGGTTTCAGACTGTCAGTTTTACAGGACTCTTTTTTGTGTCGTCCATAGAATAGCTCTGCAAATTTGCTTTTCAAAAGTCCAGTAGTTGCGGTTCCTCCTTACTGGAGTTCTTACAGGAGCCATGGAATGGAAGCCTTCTCAATTGTCCAAATCGCAATGACATGAGCCTATAATGGAGCTCGTAAATGTTACTGATATTCAATATGCTACTTTTAGCTACTCGCATGCGATTTGGCAAATGTAAAAAAAAATTATGCAAGAACTAGATAGGACTCATAAGTGGGTTAAACACCTGTTCGTAACTCTGCAAAAGCAAATAAGCACAATACTGTTCTTAATAATACTGGGAAAGCAAAGGCATTAGAATTAATTGCACCATAGTCTCAAGCTTGCAAATCTGCAATAAAAAAAATATTTATTTTCAGTTTTATATCGATCCATGGACTAGAACAGTTGCTTTATTGATTTTCAGTGATTTCTACATTTCTGGATTGCAAATCTAACCACAAATTGTACTTCTAAACACAAATTAATTGTAATTTAAACATTATTACTGCCGTCATGATGACGGTCTCATTTACTATTGTTTCTGTGTAAAATGTAACCTACGGGCTTGCCCTGAAATGGTACTTACGGGTTCATGGTTTGCTTGTGGTGGCTGTGAGCCTGGAATTGTGGGCTTGAGGCAATTGAATACATCTAGATATGTAGAAAATGTGTAGCACGCAGCCAAAATGTCAGGTTCCATGTATTTAAGGGCTTGGAATTAAATAGGGCCCTTATTCGGAATGCTAATCACACTAATTATTAGACAGCTATCTGCACCAGCCTTGTGAGTAAACCTGGCTATCCACTTCAGTCTTCAGATTATATCTGGTAATCCACTGCTATTACTGTCTACTCACCTTTCCGTTACAGCATTTAGAGTATTCCTGGCTATTGACTACAGGATTCAGAATTTACTTGGCTATTAGCTCAAGTCTTCAAAGTGTACTTGGCTACCTACTCTCACATTCAGAGTAAATATGGCAATCTCTTGCATGCTTCAAAGTCTACTTGACTACCCACTACAGCCTTCAGGGTGAACCTGGCTATCACTCCCACTTTCATAGGGCTATATTCTATTAGCTACTTGCAAATGCCTTGAACTCATACATTTGGCTTTGTGTGTTTTTTTTTAATTAATGATAATATGCATTCTATTGACTTAAAAATTCAATAGTGCCAAGAAGTAATATTTGCCATATATGTAGCAAATATTAAGTTTGATTTTAAGTTTGTATAAATTTACGAATTGGGAAATAGAATAGGGCCCATAGTCTATTTGGCTGATTGTTTCAATCTTAGAGGGAATTTTGCTACTTCAAAGCCTTCAAAGTGTACCAATTTATCCACTCCAGCCTGCAGACTTTACTTAGCTATACACTCCAACAGTTATCTTTTCCAGCGACTACAGTTCCTGGTTCCTGATTCAGTGGTGCTACAGTATCCAACCTAAGGAGCCCAACATCATCCAGGTGCAGTTAAATAAATAATATAACAGCACAGCAGTGATATGCACACTACAGTCCGATGGGTAAAGTGAAGTGTCTGTTTACATAATTAAACAAATACCAAAATCCCAATGAGTTTTATTCTACAAGTGGGAGCTTTGTCCGTGGGATAAGTGATAGGGTATTATTGCTGCACCTAAAAAACCTTAATAACATGGACATTCCTCTCATTAGATCATCTGCACCTGTTTCAATTTCTTATTAACACTTCATACACTCACTTTTGAGAGGTACATTCTCAATATATGCTGACACATAAAATCGTTCTTTAAGACAATAAAAGACAACCTTACAAACAAACATAAATAATATAAATAAGAAAAATGTCATTAAAAATAATAATAAAAATAATGTATATGGTACACATTTGAAAAATCAAGAATGAGGAATTAGATAATTATTAAGCATAATTATATTAGGGACATATGTAAAAACACAGAGCAGGCTTCAGCAATAAACATATTTTTCTCATCTTTCCCCACAGAACTTTGTATTATTTTCAAATTAAATCTACCACTTAAAATAAATTTCCTGGGTAATGCATCTATATAGATCTTCAATGGCTATGGTTAGACACCATATCACACTTGCCAAATCTTTAACACATGGTGTGACAATTGCTTCCATAAGTTATTGGCATAGTTCTTAATTCACACAACAGAAATAGAAAATAAAATATAATTTATTTAGTAAAACTAAAATCCTTTAATCAGCATAAAATACTCTCACACATAAATAATTATAGCAATCTTTGGCACACAGAAGCAAGTATCATACATAAAGTAGAACAGGGTACAGGAGCAGATTTAAAAGAATGGACCTTACTAGGACCTCAGTGGGTACCTCCTACCTGGAAGGTCTAACTAGTTGCTTACCCCAAAGCTTACTGGATTCCAGTATGCTTTCTCAAAATAAGATAGATTGAGAAGATAGAGTGTACCAAAGGGTAAGGAAAAGAGAGACAAACCAAAGTTAAAGGTTGTGTCTCTTTAAATGACTGCACTCATTGACCTGACCTAATACCTAAATGCAATCTCCAGTATATATCATATACACTCTCCATTGAAAAGTTAACTTCTACAATATTAATGTATGGACAATTGGTAACCAACAAAACTGATGTGTACAAAACATTACATTGAAATAAGTATTATTTATTCATGTTTAATAACATTCAAAAAATAATGCAACACAATATGTTAAAAACAAAATTAGCCATATATGATTACAAGGGCCTGATTCAATTGCCCAATTCGATAATGTATACACACTTAAAATCACTCTTAATATTGCAACATATTCTGCAAATATTACTTATTGGCACTAATGAAATCTTACGTCAATAGAATGCATATAAACATTTATAAAAAAAACACCCAAAGCCAAATTTATGAGTTCATGGCATTTGCAACTAGCTAAAAGAATAGGGCCCCAAGTGTTTTAATATCTTTAATATGTTTATATGTTAAATACAGGCTTGCTTATATTTACAACCACAAGTAGGTACATCACTTAGATACAAAATGTTATTTTATTGTGTGTGGATATTCATCTTCCCACATAATACACAACCATGGTGGATGATGCCAGTTATACACTAATAGTTACTGGAAAATAAATTTATTTTTATTGAGTATTAAAAACTCAATGATTGAATGCGGAGAACTATCAAGTTATTACTTCATACCTATAAATAAAGTTTTATATTTGCGTGTATTTGCTTTATTTGTGAAGATCACTTTAGAGTTTATTATTTTACTTTTGGGATCTTTTTTCCCTTTTCCTTATTACATTTATTGTAATTATCTAAATTCATGTGCATAAGAAGACAGACTAATACAACAAAATTGAGATTTGAGGCTTGAGATTTGCTACAATTACAGAGCGATTCAATTGAACAAGGACGCAAATTAAGGCCATGTAATGCTTCCAGTTATCCGATCCGATGAAGAGCGCCAAAATCGAGGAGCTATTTCGTGAGTTTTTGCTATTTTGACCATTAAGATATATTAACATTTAATTTACAACACACATACGTACTGATATCACATAATTCATTAGAGGTATGGAGAGAGGGAGAGGCAGGTAAAGGATGGGATGTACAGGTGTAGGAGAGCAGAAGGGGTGAGATGTGCCCCCAGAAGTAAGCACACAAGTAGTAGAGGTAGAGGGTCAGGGGCCTGATCCCAGGGGGGGAGGTAGTGGGGTGAGGGACCAGCCCCAGTGAGAGAACAGGGAGGCAAGGAAACCCAGGTACAGTTGGGAGGACAAGAGGCTGTGGCAAAGTACAGGGCCCTCAATTATAGCCCAGAGGAGACGGACATCCTCCTCAGGGAAATCTGTGCCCACAATAGCATCATACATGGTGTGAGGGAAGTGAGGTCTATCCACAAGACACGTGCCTGGACTGTGGTTGCTACTGCTGTTGCTGCATTAGGGGTGGTAAACAGGAATGTAAAGTCTGTGAAAAACAGATATGATGACTGTTGGATGAAGGTCAAGAGGAATATGGCAGCCTGAGGCCAGAGCAGCCCGTCCAACCAGTGGTGGAAACTCAGCCAACATTACATATTGCGGATGGGAGCGGACCGTGAAGGAGTGGATCGAGCCAGTGGCAGTAGTGGGCCTTCCAGGACAGTTGGAGTCAGGTTTTCAGGCAACCCTGCAATGTAAGTATCATATACACCATCACACCCTCATATGCACACACATGAACAAAACACACATAGATAAATGACATACAATGCACTGTAATCTCTCTGGTTATGACTACAGATATACGGGATAGAAGAACCATGTCAATCCAGAAAGCAAAAATATTATTATTATTATTATTGTTATCAATAAATGTCTGTCCAATACCTGCAGTAAAATTGATTCTGACAAGTAGATCAAGATTGATTTGACAACCAAAAGAGAGTACATGTATGGGTGTGCACACTGCAGCATATGCGGATACAGACTTTGTAGGACTGCAAGTGTGTGTCATGTACTAGCCTAACCTGGACCATGTCTCATCTGCATGTTAACAATCATTGCTGAGAATTGGTCACAGATTGGTAAGTCGGACACACACTGCAGAGCAGATTCAGCTGAGCATGTGTCCTAATGAACTGCAGATGACACACCACACCAGCATTACATATATTGATATGAGCTATAATTCACAATGCTTATGAAACAGGTCAATGTTTATCTATGTAGAAAAATAACCACAGCCAATTACAAGTGACCATGATGTCAGGGAGATGAACCACATTCACCCTTTCAAGTGGTGGAAGCTGAGAACATTCCAGAGGGCCATCACAGGAAGCTTGCCCATCAGACAGACACCTACACCACCATTCCCATTCATCCACCTCCATCTCACATGTCATCGAGCCAGCAACCACCTCCACAGATGTCCTGTACTGGAGACCACCATCAGCAGGCCCACCACTGCCATCTGGTCAGATGACATGGATGCCTTGGCCGGACCCCACCGCTCCTCCATTCCTAACCTGGCCTCAACAAACCTGGGCTATACCATTGCCATGGCCCACACCAACACCATCGCCACGGCCGACACCACCATCACGGAGGACATCAACACCATCGCCATGGCCAACACCATTGCCACCAGCACTTCTGGCATCACCATCCACATGGGCACCTCTAGAATCACCACAGCCCATCGACAGTCCCGGTATGTCCAGTGACAGACCTCACACCTCCTCAGAAGGTACTTTGAGGAACCTCATGCACCACATCTGGATGGAGGATAAGAGCAATCTTACCTTATTGCAATGACTGGCAGCCCAGCTGGAAAGGCAAAATGAGATTGCAACCGCTCATGTTGACAGCATCATCTCACTTTATGGTGAGGTGAGGAGGAATAATCGAAGGATAGAGAGGTGAGCAGCTAGTGCAATTGGCGGAAGCCAGGTCATATCTCTCCAGCCTTCGGCTCAACAGGCTCCACCCCCCTTTGAAACCATTGCCTGCGGCCTTCTCATATCATACTTTACCGCCAACGTCAGCTGTTACACAGCCTCCCCAGGTGTACACACCCCTCACTCCAACACCGCCTCACCGTGGTAGAGGGAGGAAGTGTGCGGGCATGGAAGGTGCGTGTCCAGTGCTGAGTGCCAAGATATTTTTATACTGTTATCACTGTTTCTGTGTGTTGGTACTGTATCATGATTGTGAATCTCCAAATTAATTATTTAAACAAACAATTGGTATTTTGTACATAGATCTTCCTTCAATATACCCATCCTGTGTTAATGTAGGTTTGAGGTAATAGCTCTGTCACTAGTTCAGCTGATGGTGGATGTAATGGTCCGGAGTTTGATTCCAGCCACAGCCATGTGTGATTATCGTGTGATTATCGTGCTTCATAAAACATGAATATATGTATTAATCTTATATATTAGAGCATGTGTCAGTATGAGGTGCAGTTGTCTAATGTTTCTTTATATGTCTATAACTAAAAAAATATATAAAAAATAAATAAAATAAAAATAAATATATATATATATATATATATATATATATATATATATATATATATATATATATATATATATATATATATATATATATATATATAAACTTAATAAATAGGTACATTGCTAATAAGGTAAATGTGGCAGGCAGGGGGCTTAAACCCATGATTTAGCAATAACGATATATATTTACAACAAGATGTTAACAACTTTGCCACCATACTTCCCTAACAATTGCATTTTAATTAACTATTACTATGTGCACCAGTTACAAACACCTGTCTCATCATATATGCTGGGTTTTGTGTAATGGCTTTAAAGGCTAAACTAGATTGACAATATTTTGCTACCTTCATGGTTTAACTCAATAATGCAAACACATTGTGAATACTATATTTACACCCCTAACTGATGGTGCATAGCACAGGTGTTGACTTTGGTCCTTTAATTGGTGTTATGGAAATGCCATGGTATCAACATTAGCTAGGCAAACACAAACACCATATCTGATAAACAATATCTAATCTTAGCAAAAATCATAACATAAAAACAGCAATCTCTTCACATGCACATACATACCTAGCACATGGCGGCAATCTATCATGGTTTAGACATGCTAATGGCTTGTTGGGGCTGGGGTTATATAGCTTGTTGATAACAGTATCTGTTAAAAGTCAGGTGCATTTCAGGTTTAGAATAGCTCACTTGTGTATTTGAGACTTACATGGCATTACAGCTGATTTAGGTTATGATCCATGGATTGATCACACTCACTTTGTGATGCAGGGTAAACTAGATATGTTACTGTATGTTTATTTATTTGTTCAGAATGCATCTGATTGCATTGTTATAGTTTATATTTTCTTGTTTGTTTTATGGTTGTGGCAGGCCTCAACATGGCCTTTCATGTTCACAAGTATTTCATAATTAATTAATGTCATTTTGATTTATATATTTCATTGCTCTTCTGTCCCTCTGTGACTGCTAAGTGGTGATATCTCCCATTGTTGACTGCTTTTACATCCTTTTATGCTATCTCTTTAAATGCTGCGTCAGCTGTTTTTGGCAATGTATCTGACAGTGTTTCCATAACTAAGCCTCATGGCTCCCCAGACAGGTAAGGTTTTCAGTTTAACAGTGTGTGAACAAAGGTGAAGGAATTAGTATTCAACAGGAGCCTCTCATTTTGTCACCTGTGTTCACACAGTTAAATACAAAATCTGGCCTGTCTGGGGAGTCTTGAGGAGAGGTTTGTGAACCATTGGTGTATGATGTTCACATTTATATGATGAATCTCACTTGAGGAGCAAGCCAGATTTTCTTTTTATGTGCGCAAATGTGGCAATGGGAATCTTGAGCATGATAATCTGATGAACTTCCCTGCCTGTTTTTAAGTGGTTTACTATCTTTTTAATGGCTGCTAGGGCACTCCTGTGTTTGAAAAAGCCTATGGCAGTCCTATTTGTAACCCACTATTTGTTTTCCAAATGTAGATATGATGAGTGAGATGTATATAAGATGATCTTTGTTTTTTTAGGGTTTACATTAGAGCCTTTGTGAGTGAGAATAATATGGCAGGCAGTTTCATGTTTTTTTGTGTTGCAATTTAATCAGATAGTGTCTCTTTAATGGCTTTCAGCATCTTGGAGCCACACTTTTCATGTTGGCATATGCATGACCATTCTAACATATGAGAAAATAAAATACTTTTTAAAGCCTATTTGTTCCTTGGGAAATTTTGTGCAGTGAATTCTAATACCTCCCATTGCTTTCCCCATATTTTAAAGTCCATTGGTGTGTTTTAATTGTCTTTTGCAGAGTTACATACTAGTCTGTAAACCCTTTGCAGATCCCATTTGGAACCCGTAATATTTTTGGCTACATTTGCCGTTTGCGGGTTTGAAACTAATTGTGGCCTTATTAATTAACAATTAATAATAAATAGTGCACATTAAAAAGTTCAATAGAGATCTAAAAAGGTTGAACTTGAGGGACTAACTCTTTATTCATCCTCCAATACTATACTATTAATAATTATTTAATCAACAAATTAATTAATAACTAATTAGCATAATGCAGATCAGAGGAGATCTTAACAGGTTGAACTTGATGGACTGAAAGTCTTTTTTCAACCTTAATTACTATGTAACTATGTAACTATGTAATTGTAATGTAGCCCGTAAACTAATTTGCTATGTATTTGGCGACTTTTAGCGATCCCCAAATAATCTACGGATTAGAAGCTGAAAATCACTGTGGTTGCCAAAATCATAATTTACAACACTCAACAATTTAAGCCTTTGATCCGTCAAGGCTGCAAATGTTGCAATCGCTAATATCGCAATTTGTTATTCAATTGAGTCAAAATTGTGTCAAAATGTATTGATTTTTATTCATTTCTACATTCCTGGATTATGAGTCCAATTTCAAATTGTACTTCTAAACACTAATTGATTGTGGTTTTAAACTCCTTGTTTTACTGACTTGATGATGGTCTAATTTACGGCTGTGTCTAAATTGTAACTTACGTGCTTGCTTAATTGATCATGATCATCCCTTTAAATGCTACGTACGGGTTCATGGTTTACTTGTTGGGGCTGTGAACATGTAATTGTGGGCTTGAGTCAATTAAATACATCTGTAACTGTAACAAATTTGGAACCTGCAGCCAAAAGTTCAGTAGTTGCCAGAAAAAAGTCACTAGGACACAAGAGGTCAGCAATATGATCTGAATGTGGCAGACAGGGGACCCGGTTGAGAGGTGTGAAATTGAGGACTGGGTGATGATTGTCATCCATGCTGTCCAATTGCACAGGTGATACGGGACATAGCTACATTGGAACTAGGACAGGGGGATATGGGGACATAGGCTGACAGTAAGGATGGCAATAATGTGGGTGCACATCCTGAGAGGGGGCAAGGACATCCAGAACAGGCAGCTGATGTATTTGTAGAAGCTCCAGAAGACAATCCACCAGATCAACAGGGGGCAGGGGAAAATTAGGAAAAAGGGCCCAAGGCTCAGGAGCCTATTATGTGGGTACTGGCACCAAGGATCTACAGGGAGAGAGCAAATTTTGAGGAGTTAAGTGGTGGGGAAAAGAGCATTTTAGGCTGACTCATGCCAGTCTCCTAGAGGTCTATGAGGTCATCAAGAAGGACATTTAGCTTGGCTCAAGAGCAAATAGGGCTATACTGGGAATGACACGGATGTTAGTCGCAATATACTTCCTAGCATCTGGGATTTTTCAAACAACAGCAAGCATAGTGTGCAGAATTTCTCAGTCTGCCTTCTCTAGGTGTCTGAGCAAATTCCTCCTTGCTATGGCCGGGAGGACTTTCAGTTACATCACTTTCCCTGACAGTGGGGGAGAAATCTTAAACATTAAAACTCAATATATTTAATTTGGAGGTGTCCTAAATGTATTAGAAGCCATAGACTGCACACATGTGGCACTGACACTTCCTAAAAATCAGGAGGTGCTGTTCAGAAATCGCAAACAATATCCTTCTATCAATGTACAAGTTGTTTGTGATGCAAACATGCACATGCAAAGTGTGGCTGCAGGTTTCCCTGGAAGTACTCATGATGCTCATATCCTGCTTCCATCTGCCAGATGTTCCAGGCTGGTGAGCTTGAATTTGTTCTTACAACACCACACTATCATTGTGTCATCCATCACTCATCAATGTAGTAACTGCAGACCTTAAACAAATGAAGTGTGGAAATGCAACAACAAATACGTGCCAATAACCCCAATGTGTAGGATTATCCTTTCCCCAGAATAAATAATACATGTAAAGTATGTATATCTAAACTGACAACTCTTTATTAGCAAGAACAGCTCATATTTATGTACAGGGTCACAACCTTAGCAAAAATTCTCTTAACCAATTTACATCATCTCCCACCCTGATCATGACCTGTTAATCAACTGTTGTCAGCCTTTCTAACCACCCACTATAGTGCTGGAGCCTAACAGGCTGAATAACTAATTGGACCCTTTGTACTGAGTAGGGGGATTCATACTTTATAATTTATGCGAAGTTTCCTCTGTCAGGAAGACAGCTTTCCAGGGAAAAAGAACAATTAGATCTTCCTTAACCTTCACTTAATGGAATTGCCAGGGGTACTAGGAGTTGATGGTCCTACCCCTGGACCTTTGAAATCTTCCCAAACCCCTCAACCTGGTACCTCATAACTCTGACCCTATTCCCCAATGATTCAGGTAATATACTTTATTATATTCCTCTGGGAAAACCTGTCATTTTAATAGCAAACATGATATGGAGATTCTCATACTTAACATTACATATATAAGTCACATATGTTACAATCATACAATCATTAAGATATTAGCCAACTCATGCCAACAGGCAATACCAATCTATTTATCCAGATGGTGGAACAATGTCTTTGAAGAAAGGGACCAGTTGTGCCACTTTAACCTGTGCCCACCAGGGCCCATTTTACTTTGCTCATTCCCAAAATGTCCATAGAGGCCCCTGGATGTCAAACATCATGGCCACTAGTAGTCCTTAGTCCCCAAAGTCCAGGGGCCCCCTGGGCATGATAATAACCTTGTATTATAGTCTTATGAAGCACTGGGGATAAAGCAGCCATTATGTAACTGTGCCTGATAAAGCAATACAAGAACGATGGACAGCAATTACTAACAGGCTTTTCAACAGTTATAGTGATACTAGCGACGGGCCAGTCAAAAAAATGACGGCAATAAAATTGTAAGGCTGGTAGTGCTGTTTGCCACACAATGTAATGCTTTTAGTCCTCTGAGTACCCTTGGCGCTCATTGCGAGCCTCTCCCCTCATGTACCTTTTGATGTTATATTGGCTTGTTCTACTAAGTACTTATATATACAGTTCACTAGCGACTTGACGGTCAATAAAATAAAGTGTTGAAATGCTGTTTGCCACACAATGCGAGTGTACTGTGTGCCTCAACTATATAGACCCTTCTAACACACTAATGAACGCATATAATAACACTATAAGTGCCATGAGGGTCATCCAGGACCCTCATGACCCAAAGTGTAAGCACTACATCATTTTAACCCGGTCACTTATAGGGGTCTATCTGTTACAACCCAACATTAACTACATAAGTGCCATGACAGTCCTCAAGGACCATCATGACACTAAATATAAACACTACACTGCACTATACCCCCCCAATAAAACATTAAATATCAACTAAACACCCTCTACACTAACCTATTAACACCTACACTACCTACCTACCTGCCTACCCCCTAATAACCCCCTCCCCACCACTGTAATTACAGAAATCCAAAAAACTTAAGTAATCAAAAATCAAAAATCTACATTACATAAAATAAAAAAAACTAAAATCACCAAAATCAAAAATTGTACATTACAGAAAAAAAAACCTAAGTCACAAAAATAAAAAAAGGAACATTACAGAAAATAAAAAAATACATTACAACCCCCCCCCCCACCCACTACAGAAAAAAAAATTACACACCTGAAAAGGAAATACATATAAGACATACAATACAATACATACAATACAATACATACAATACAATTACATACAATACAATTAAATACAATACAATACAATTAAATACAATACAATACACCCCTATCTAATATACATCCCCCTATCTAATATACACCCCCTATCTAATATTCATCCCCCATATCTAATATACAATACTATCTATCTAATATACATCCCCCTATCTATCTAATACACAATAAATACTATATATGTACTGTACATCACCCTATCTATCTAATATACAGTACATGCTATCTCTATATAGCAACCCTAATTCTAAGCTACAATAAAATAATTAAGACCACTTACCTTTGAGATGTTTCTTCAGACCACCAACCTAGGGTAAAAGAGGTAAAAAAAAATAATACAACACGTTTACATAAAATAACTAAACATTCTAATTATTCTACTCACCTTTCCAGCATGTCACGTCCTCCATCTTTGCTTCTGCGGCGCGGCCACTGTTAAAAAAAAACATTACATTAGCACACATACATAAACATGAAACAAAATAAACACAATCTACATTATACTTACCTCCCCGCGATGTCTCCGGCCTCCTTGTGTTGTGCCCCGGAAGCATCTGCGCTCTTTTAAAAAAAAAAAAAAAGACATACATCCGCCCTGGTGGATATCTCCGACGCTAATGAGCTTCCTACGGAGTGTTCCAGAATAAAATTGGCAATGGCGGCTTCTGATTGGCTGATAACGCTGTCTATCAAATTCAGCCAATGAAAAGACGCCAATTGTGAACCAATGAGAAAGGGATACACCCCAAAATACCACGCTGATTGGATAACGCACCTGTCAATCTTTATTTGAACCAATACGAAGGCTTTATTGCCATCAGCGAATCACAATGGGATACACCCCCACGTACTGATTGGTGAAGACATCTGCGCCTTCCCATTGGCTGTAATACTGATTGACATTGACCATAGCCAATGAGAAGGCCCAAATTCTTCACCAATCAGTATGTGGGGGTGTATTCCATTGTGATTGGTTATTGTCAGTGCAACCAATCAGAATGCGCAGATGCCTCCAGCCAATCACCCTGTGGGAGTGTATTCCATTGTGATTGGCTGAAGGCATCTGCGCCTTGTGATTGGTTTAAATAAAGATTGACGGGTGCATTATCCAATCAGAGTGGGATTTTAAGGTGTATCCCTTTCTGATTGGCTCACACATTGGCACCTCCTGATTGGGTGAATTGATAGACAGCGATTTCAACCAATCAGAAGGCACCGTTGCCTATTTTCTTCCGGAAAAGTCTCCAGGATCCTCATTAGCGTCGGGGATGTCCGTGAGTGCGAATGTAAGTATTTTTTTGTGTTTTTTACAGGGCGTGGCAGAAGAGGAGCAGGAGGCTGGAGACATCGTGGGGAGGTAAGTACAATGTAGATTATGTTTATTTTATTTTGTTTTTATGTTTATGTATGTGTATTAATGTTATGTTTTTTTTAACAGATTCCGCAACGGAGAAGAAGGACGGGACATGCCGGAAAGGTGAGTATAATATTTAGAATGTTTACAATGTTTAGTATTTACTGTAAATGTGTTGGACTAATTTTTTTTATTTTTTTTCCCCTAGGTGGCTGATCTGAATGGACATCTGCAAAGGTAAGTGGTCTTAATTATTTAATTTTAGCTTAAAATTAGATTATTTTATATATATATATAGCATTTATTGTATGTTAGCTAGGGGTATGTGTTTTATATAGATAGCATAGCATGTATTGTATATTAGATTATGGTATTTATTTAGATAGATTGTGTGATGTATATTACATAGATAGGATGTATATTAGATTATGGTATTTATTTAGATAGATTGGGGGATGTATATTAGATAGATAGAATGTTTTGTATATTACATAGGGTTGTATTGTATTGTATTGTATTTAATTGCATTGTATTTAATTGCATTGTATTTAATTGTAGTGAATTGTATTGTATTGTATTATATTGTATGTATTTTCTTTTCAGGTGTGTAATTTATTTGTTTTTCTGTATTGGGGGTCGGGTTGTTATGTATTTTTTTATTTTCTGTAATGTTCCTTTTTTTATTTGTGTGACTTTAGGCTTTTTTATTTTCTGTTATTAGAGTGGTGGGGGTTATTAGGGGGTAGGTAGGTAGTGTATGTAATAATAGGTTAGTGTAGAGGCTGTTTAGTTGATATTTAATGTTTTATTGGGGGGTATAGTGCAGTGTAGTGTTTATACTTAGTGTCATGGTGGTCCTTGAGGACCGTCATGGCACTTATGTGGTTAATGTTGGGTTGTAACAGGCCCATAAAGGTCTTAATATACCCTTATGGGACTGATGGGGTTAAATAGAGGCTTATGAGGGTCTGTATGGACCCCCATGAGTGACCGGGTTAATTAGCGGTTTATGGGGTTCTTTTATTGACCCCCATGAGTGAGGGGGTTAATTAAGGGCTTATGGGGGCTGTATTGACCCTTCTGAGTGACGGTGTTAATTAAAAGTTTATGGGGGTCTGTATTGACCCACATGAGTGAGGGGGTTAATTAAGTGCTTATGGGGGTCTGTATTGACCCCCACTAGTGCCGGTGTTAATGAAGGGCTTATGGGGGTCTGTATTGACCCCCATGAGTGACATGGTTAATGAAGGGCTTATGGGGGTGTATATTGACCCCTGTGAGTGACAGGGTTAATTAGGGGGTTATGGGGGGTCTCTATTGACCCCCATGAGTGAGGGGGTTAATTAAGGGCTTATTGGGGTCTGTATTGACCCCCATGAGTGACAGGGTTAATGAAGGGCTTATGGGGGTGTATATTGACCCCTGTGAGTGACAGGGTTAATTAGGGGGTTATGGGGGGTCTCTATTGACCCCCATGAGTGAGGGGGTTAATTAAGGGCTTATTGGCTTCTGTATTGACCCTCCTGAGTGACAGGGTTAATTAAGTGCTTATGGGGGTCTGTATTGACCCCATGAGTGATAGGGTTAATGAAGGGCTTACGGGGGTGACTATTGACCCCCATGAGTGACAGGGTTAATGAATGGCTTATAGGGGTCTATATTGATCCCCATGAGTGACAGGGTTAATGAAGTGCTTATGGGGCCCTGTATTGACCCCCATGAGTGACCGGGTTAATGAAGGGCTTATGGGGGTCTGTATTGACCCCCATGAGTGACAGAGTTAATGAAGGGCATATGGGGTTGTATATTGACCCCCATGAGTGACAGGGTTAATTAGGTGTTTATGGGGGTCTGTATTGACCCCCATGAGTGACAGGGTTAATGAAGGGCTTATGGGGGTCTATATTGACCCCCATGAATGACAGGGTTAATTAGGGGTTTATGGGGGTCTATATTAACCCCCATGAGTGACAGGGTTAATGAAGCGCTTATGGGGTCTGTATTGACCCCCATGAGTGACAGGGTTAATGAAGGGCTTATGGGGGCCTGTATTGACCCCCATGAGTGACAGGGTTAATGAAGGGCTTATGGGGGTCTATATTGACCCCCATGAATGACAGGGTTAATTAGGGGTTTATGGGGGTCTGTATTGACCCCCATGAGTGACAGGGTTAATGAATGGCTTATGGGGGTCTATATTGACCCCCATGAGTGACAGGGTTAAAGAAGTGCTTTTGGGGGCCTGTATTAATGAAGGGCTTATGGGGGTCTGTGTTGACCCCCATGAGTGACAGGGTTAATGAAGGGCTTATGGTGGTCTATATTGACCCCCATGAGTGACAGGGTTAATTAAGGGTTTATGGGGGTCTATATTGACCCTCATGAGTGAGGGGGTTAATTAAGTGCTTATGGGGGTCTGTACTGACCCCCATGAGTGACAGGATTAATGAAGGGCTTATGGGGGTCTATATTAACCCCCATGAGTGACAGGGTTAATGAAGCGCTTATGGGGTCTGTATTGACCCGCATGAGTGACAGGGTTAATGAAGAGCTTATGGGGGTCAGTATTGACCACCGTGAGTGACAGGGTTAATGAATGGCTTATGGGGGTCAGTGTTGACCCCTGTGAGTGACAGGGTTAATGAATCGCTTATGGGGGTTTATATTGACCCCCGTGAGTGACAGGGTTAATGAAGGGCTTATGGGGGTCTGTATTGACCCCCATGAGTGACACAGTTAATGAAGTGCTTATTGGGGTCTGTATTGACCCCATGATTGATAGGGTTAATGAAGGGCTTACGGGGGTCAGTATTGACCCCCATGAGTGACAGGGTTAATGAATGGCTTATAGGGGTCTATATTGACCCCCATGAGTGACAGGGTTAATGAAGGGCTTATGGGGGTCTTTATTGACCCCCATGAGTGACAGGGTTAATGAAGGGCTTATGGGGGTCTATATTGACCCCCATGAGTGACTGGGTTAATTAGTGGTTTATGGGGGTCTGTATTGACCCCCATAAGTGACAGGGTTACTGAAGGACTTATGGGGGTCTATATTGACCCCCATGAGTGACAGGGTGATAGTGTATGTTTTATTTTTTTATAATGGGTCCTTTAAGGACCCGGAACGTGGGAATTTAGAATTTTCATTGCAGCGTGGGTCCCTGATCGCGTGCGATACGGACCCCCTCTGCGATGGTTAATGTGGGGTTAATGCAAGTCTCCGAGCTTATCTCGGATCCCGTGGGTTTAATGCGGGTTTCCGAGCTTATCTCGGATCCCTTCTTGGGTAAGTTGTAGGTGACTGGGCAGTCCTGGGCTTTGAGCCTCGTTTTCGTTTTTTTCGGCGACCATTTTTTCTCTTGCTTAGGGGATTTTCATGTGTCTGAACTCGGGAATTTGGACTTAAATGGAGGTGTAACTTCACTTTCAGAGGACCTGGGTGCCCTCCCTTGCGATGGGTAAGCTTTTTATGTATATTTTGTGAGTATTTGGTGTGTTTTGACTGTTTTTAGGTGCGCCCGGTTCCGCCATTTTTCGTTTGTGTTAGTGTTTGTTACGTTAAGGTTGGTTCAGAGTTTTTTTTTCTAAGTCGTGCGTGTGTTTTTAACCGCGTGTGAGGCGCCTTTGAGTCTCCACCTTCGAAAATGCGGCCCCTCGCTCGTATGCTCACAACTATATATGTGATTATCACTTAGTAGTACAAAAATCATTTATTTACTGTATATAAAAATACTAATGAAATACAGTATATTAAAACACATGGAATCATATATGGCTGATTTTGTTTTTAACATTTAGGGCAGAATTATTTTTTGAAGATGAATAAAAAATATATTTTTTCAATGTAATGTTTTCTACACATAAATTTTGCTAGCTACCTTCTATATAGGTTTTTTGAACTTCAATTTGAATATACTATTTAAAGCCCAATCATATTAATGTTTTTCCTTTTATGCCAAAGCAAAGGACTACTTCTATGTATACTGGTCCGTCCTTGCAGGAGAGAAAGGTAGAAAAGTGCTACTGAGTTTCTGGGTCTGTCCTTTGCTCCCCTACTGGTGTTTATGAAATCAACTTACATCATGCTGATTAGTCAGTACTTCATCCAGCAAGAAAGACTCAATGGGCCCTATTCTTTTGCCCAATTCATCCATCCCCCCCCCCCCCCCCCCCCCCCAAAAATCACTCTTAATATTGCTACATATTCTGCAAATATTACTTATTGGCGCTAAATAATTTTTAAGTCAATAGAGACTATTGTAAACTGCTACACTGTGCAATAATCTTAGTAGGAATGTCTATGGTAATAAAGTGATTAAGAGCCCTATTCTTTTTTAACAGTGTAATGTTTATGGCCCCCAGCCAACATCCGTAAATCCTATCTTGTCCTGAAATATTTCAGTTTAGGTAGTATGTGTTCACTTGTATATTACGCCAAACTGCCGAGCTACCATCTAGCAGCAGGATCTTGCGGGCTGCTACTACAGCAACATATATTTACATTTTTTTGCATCCAGTATTTGGCTCACTGCCTGTCTACATGAATTATAAAGGATACTAAGATAAGTAACAACAATTGTGACAATTATATTGATACATATTAAATAATATCATAGATAACTGATATTTTTACAACATTGTACTTAACCTATCCAACGTCTCAAGTTGAATGTGCTATAATGTATATTTTGTATCTTCATTTCTTATATTGATGGGTATATAAAATGTGATACTTAGATAGTGTTTTTCATCTATTGAAAATTCATATATACTATTGTTTTGTCATTTGCACTTTATAGTACAATTAGACTAATTGAATTGCACTTTATTATTATAATTTGTAAAGACAATTAGCACTTAGCACTTTTATCATATCACTTATATTTCACGTCAATTGTGTTAATTGAGCATTCAATAGTATGATAACCTATTAGCAATATCCTATATTGTAAAGAAAACATTATATCCAATGCTTTATCAGTGTCTTTTCACAATTGTTGTGCTTAAATAATAATATGTTGTGACAATACAGCTCAAGCAGCAATATATTTTAAATATGTCTTATTCACCTTTGTTAATTGTTTTAGAGATATTATTAAAATTCTATATTTTTAATTAATTCTCTCTTTCACTGACTCCCATATATTAGGGTTTGGGAAACTTTTGAATTTGGTAATGAGCAAGAAGTTATGGGGTTGACCACAAAGGCAAAACAGTATCGATAGCCAAAGAACAAGCTACACAAAACTCTGTGATAACAAAACAGCACTGATAAATAATAATAGATGCAAAAGAAAAATGTCCAATCAAAAATTGATAAACAGTGTTAAAATAAGTAGTTTCATGAGAGAGACAGAACTAAGTCTAGTGATATATGAAAAGAAAACCATGGACAATAACAGCTAGCAAATACAGCTTTGAGATAACAAAGTAGTGATGGCCACTGAGAAAAACTGCAATCTTAGGGCCTCATTCAATTGCAATTTTAACAATTGAATAAGGCTCTATATAAGCACAGAGGATATATTTTTACAGAAGTTTTTAGCTAGTGAAGACCTTACATTTGGATAGAAGTTCAGTAACTAAAAAGTTCTGTAAAATAAATATGCTATGCTCTTATATAAAGCTCTATTCAATTGACCGAATTGCAATTGAATGAGACCCTAAGACTACAGAAACTGGCAGACGTATATGAGAAAACAATAGAGCATTATAGAGAGAAACAGAAACCACTGCATACTCACTGATACTCACTGATCAGACCTACTGTTTCTTTGTATGAAGAAATCTTTATTGTTCAGTTGTTTACTGAGAAAATCTTTTATAATAGAAGTACTATATTTCTGTGTGGATTAATAAGGAGTTTTATCCTTTTTGTGTGGATTAATTAGCAAGTAAAGAAAGCACAAAATATCTAGATATATCTAGATAAAATAATTTAAACATTTAAATCAAAGCATAAATCATATATTAGCAAAAAATCATTGGTAACAGTAAAGGTTGATACACAGGGTTGACACAAGTAGCTTCATGAGAGAGATGGAACCAAGTCATGTATAGAAAGAAAAATGCTGATAGCTAAAGGAAGAAATTAAAACAGTTGCTATCTAAAGTTACATAAATTGACAGATGTATAAGAGAAAACAACATATTGCTGCATTAAATAGTAATATCAACTACTATATTAGGGCTCTTTGCTAACCCCTGAAAAAGCACTTACGAGTGCCCTAACTGCATAGTAAACCCTACCTAGTTATGTTAATCACTCACCCCTAAAACATTGTGAGATAACTGCTATGGGTCACTGCTTTGAGTGAATTTCACGACACAGCCGAAAAGCAAGGCATAAATCTCCATTCAGTTGTGCACTGAAAATAAATTACTCCCTGACACTCTGACACCCAAACCCTATTGTACTAAGATTTTATGGATCACTCGCAAATCAGGGCACTGCCATAACTGCAAAAATTTAAAGTGACAACATAGCACTAAAAGCACTACCAAATGATGACATTTCACATTATTTGACACCTAACAATCCAATATAAACATATGTGTAATTCAAACATGTGATATGTTAGTATTAAGCCCATTTTATGATACAAGATCCAGGGTAACACACAACCCAGTACTCATTGGGTTAATACACATCATTGATATTAAATTGCTATGAATCCACAAAGACCCACTGGCATTCAAGCCAGTAATTGGCAAATGGAGCCAAAAGCCCTATGGGTTGAGATGGGGGGGGGAGGGTGAGAAGGGTTATGAGGATGGGGGGGTTGAGGATGAGGATGGGGGGTTGAGGTTGAGGGGGGTGAGGAGGGGGATAAGGGTGGGGGAGTTGAGGAGGGGGGGTGAGGAGGGAGGTGATGAGGAGGAGGGAGGTTGAGGTAGAGGAGGGGGGTTGAGGTTGATGGGGGGGTGAGGAGGTGGATGATTATGGGGGGGTTGAGGATGAGGATGGGGGGTTGAGGAGGGGGGTTGAGGATGGGGGTTGAGGATGGGGGTTGAGGATGGGGGTTGAGGTTGAGGGGGGTGAGGAGGGGGTTGAGGTTGAAAGGGGGTGAGGAGGGGGTTGAGGATAAGGATGGGGGGTTGAGGGGGGAGGACGAGGATGGGGGGTGAGGAGTGAGGTTGAGGGGGGGTTAAGGAGGGAGGATGAGGAGGGAGGTTGAGGATGAGGAGGGGGTTGAGGATAAGGAGGGAGGTTGAGGATGAGGAGGGAGGTTGAGGAGGGAGGTTGAGGAGGGGGTTGAGGATGGGGGGTTGAGGATGAGGAGGGGGGTTGAGGAGGGTGATAAGGGAGGGGGGAAGAGACACAGGGAGAGAGAGGGGGGACACAGAGGGCAGCACATTTCCCACCCTCGGCTTATACTCGAGTCACTCATTTTACCCATTATTTTGTGGTAAAATAGGTGCCTCGGCTTATACTCGGGTCAGCTTATACTCGAGTATATACGGAACATAAAAGGTGGTGTACATATTAACATAAATTTATCATCTTGTCATATACATTTTTTAATACACATATTTTTAAAAAAAAACACACAGTGATCCAATTTACTATCCTTTTTCCTGTCCCTATTTATTTCCCCCCAGAAAACTATTTCTGTCCCTTCACCACTCGCTGTCTCTGAAGATACGCCTGATCTTTCCCTCTTCATCGTCCCTCCAGCTGTTTAGTTTCAATATTTTTTATTAACTCACATTCTGAAATATCAATATACAATTGTAAATATAAATTTACTCTCCAAGGAGAACTTGAATAAGTATTCAAGAAAAAATGTCAAGTAAGTAAAAATGTGAATTAGTATTAATTCACATTTTCCTTTTTCCAAATAATGGGAAAGTAGGTGTGTGTGTTTTTTTTTTTTTGGGTGGGGGGGTTGAGGGAATAGGAAAGGCAGTTGTTCTGATATGTTAAGCATTGATTCAATTAATATAATAAATATTAACATATAAATTAAAAAATAATTTTACTCTCCAAGGTAAACTTGAAATGGTAAATAAAATAAAGTAGGTTTTAAGCATTCAAGTAAAGATTATAAGTGAGTAATACCATTTTACATTATCCTTTTTCTAAATAGTGGGAAGGTAGGTATGAGGGGGTGAAAGGAAGGTGTTCATTTTGGTGTAAATATTGTTTTCACTAATAAAAGCTGCTAAATGAAAAGATAATAAAGTGAAAACTCACTATCCTGTCCCGTCTCCAGGGTCTCTGCCATGATCACCCCCCCCCCCCCCCCCCCCAGCCAGTCCCATCTCGATTTATGAAAATAATAGAGGTGTCGATCGTTTTTGAAAGTTTTCGTTATTTCATGGCAATGCTATGTGTTGAAATCATCCATGTATCCCAGGTTGGGAGGAAGGTGGGAGAGGTATCTAAAATTATATGAGAAAGTCTTTCATTTATCATGATAAAATTCATTTTGTTGATTATGTCTGGAAAGATACGATTTGGAACTTTCCATTTCTTGGCTATATGGCTTTTAGTTGCTAACATAATAAACTGAAGTAATTTGTTTTGAGAATTTGGCAATTCTATAGAAGGTGTTATCTGTGCTTGAAAAATATTGGATGTTAGTTGGGTTATTTTAGTCCAAATAGCTTGGGTTTTAGGGCATGTCCACCATGTGTGTATACAGGTGCCTAATTCTTTTGTTTTTTTCCATTACATTTTTCTTTTATTTAGTGTAGGAATGGTTGTTAGGATAGGTGGGTGCTGTGTGTGGTGGGTGTTAAGTGAAACTGGGTCCTATGTAGAGATAGTATACAGTACTATATACATTATCTGTGTATAGTGTAGTGTAGGGTCCACGCTCATCCTGAAACTGTGTTGCTGGCAGAGTAGCTTTGCGCAGGCAGGCGGTAAAGTAAAGGGTGCTGTTATTAAAAGGGGTCATTGACAATTGATACTGGTGAGGGGCCAGTGCAAAAAATGTTTACAACCCCCAATTGAGGGGGCCCTCAAATTTTTTTTTTCACCAGGACCCTCCATTCTCCAGCTCCGTGACTGGGGCCCATACATTTTCTTACACAATCAAGTGTCTATGTAAATAAAACCCATGGAAGAAGTGTTGAAAAAAATCATAATAAAAAACAAATCCTTGTCCGTGGTTAGGTGTATAAAATATTTTTTAGGAGACCCAAGCTTGCACTCTGTTCATTGTCTGCAACAGTAGCATCCTTCAGTTGGTATAAGCCACATAGTATTGATCTTAGGAGCTGTCTGTTGATAATATTCCTTACCAGGAAATCCTTCAGACTAGATCCCTTTCTGTATGTGACAGATTGATTACACGTATTAAATCCTTTTGGAATTTCCCAATGTTTCTTCAAAATATTAAAGAGGGGACACCAACTGTCACTGAAGGTAATTATAGGCCTGATATACATATTTTCTGCATTAACTGTCTTCTGTTTAATAGTGCATCATGGTCTGATGTGAGCACTCTCTTGTAAGCTGCTTTGAGACAGCATTTTGGATAGCCTCAGGTTTGGAAGCAAGTTCTTAAATTTGTTCTGGATGGTTGCTTTGCCACCGGAGGATAGTGTAGCAGTGGATTTGCGGTAACATTCCGTAAATGATGTTACCAGATAGATCTTTTCTAAAAGTTAGATCTAAAAACATTAGGTTATTTTCATTCATTATATACAAGTATGTCAATTTGCGGTCTGTCCTGTTTTTATTTAAAAGAGCAATACCTTTGTCAAAAGCCGGTATGTTACTGTCCCAGAAAATGAGTATGTCATCTATGAACATTAACCATTGTAAAATGTGTTGTGTATGATTGATCACGGAGTCACCAAAGACATGTTCCAACTCCCACCATTCCAAATAGAGGTTTGCATAGCTAGGGACACATGGAGTGCCAACAGCGGTGTCTCTTATCTGGTAGGACCATGTATTATTAAAGATTAAGTAATTCATAGTTTGGTTTACTGGTGGTCCAGTGGTTAAGATTCTGTGCTTTCAGTGCTGCGACCTGGGTTCAACTCCAGTCAGGGAACCAAGACGTCACACCACCCTGAAACAATGCAGAGTTTGGCCTGGTCAGTGTTTGGATGGGAGGCCACCTAGGAATACCAGGAGCAAGATGCTGTGGCCCACTGGAGTAAGAACTGTCAATCCACTCCAGTAGCACTGCCATGAATACCAAGTTTTGCGGTTCATGAGGTCACAGAGAGTCAGACACGAATGAGCAATACAAACAAACAATTCATAGACAGAATGCATTTTAGTATATCACATGCATTAGGTCTATTGTAACAATTACTTCTGATACTCAAAAACATATGGCACATCCTGCATCCTTAAATCATGCAAGATGCTGCTGTAAATGGGAGTATAGTAACTGTCCACATATTGACTAATGTTTTGTGTCAAGCTATCATTTCCAGAAACTATAGGTCTACCTGGTACTGGGGTGACATTTTTATGAACCTTTGGTAAGGCATAAAATGTTGTTATATTTGTTTTTTAGGTAACAAAAAATCATACTGTTCATTATCAATTAATTTATCAGTTATGCATTGTCCAGTACCTTTTTCAATTGAGTTCTAAAATAATTTGTTGGCTCCTTGGGTTGCATTATATCTTTATCTTTCAAAATCATTTTACACATCATAACATAGTCTGGATAGTTCATAAGCACCATGTTACCCACTTTGTCAGCAAGTTTGATGATAATGCTCACCTCAGTTTTTAATTTAATAACAGCCTAATTTTCATTTTTACTTAAATTATACAGTCTTCTGCTTTTCTTATTGGGTTTGACAGGATAGAACAGGATAGAGCTGCTCCCTGTTGTTAGTGACTTGCTAAACAAAAATTAGAATACTTGCATACACTTTAAATGTAGGTGTAAATTGACTAGAGTTTTTTTAATTTGTTAATGCTTTGCCTGTCTTGTTGATCATCTTCATTGAGCCCCATGCTCAGACATTTTCTAACATTTTTAATCATAAACATTTTTTGAAGCAATTTCCCTGGTAAATAATCTTACGTTTTTTATGTTTTCAAAGGGTTTTGACATGTAAATGGGAATAGATAATAACCCTTTAGCCAGTAAAGAAAAATGGGCCTCACTTAATTTAAAATTGGCTACGTTTATTATGTTATTCTCTTCCATTGATCTATGGAATTGATTTTGTATTGATATGAGTGTGAGGTTCTCCTTTCTTCTTCAGCATTACCCCCTCCCTAAATAAATCACATTTATCTGTGGAATGTTGTGATCAAATCCTGCTGGTAGATGGAATTACTTCTTTGGGAGGCTTGGTCCTATTTGTGTGGAACATAGGGAGAGTCTTTGCCTTCTATTATGTCTGAACTCTCAGGTTCAGAAGAACTACTATCAGTGTTTATTGATCTAATGTTAGTTAGACTCAGATTTTTATACACACAACCTTGTTGTTGTCGACCTTTAGTTGTTTGCGAATTTGATCTCCGCTTTGAATTTTCAATACCTGTGCTTAATTTTTTACGGAGGTCCTTATATTCAGAATTTGTTCTAAAAGTCTTGATTACTTTTGTACGGTTAACCACATCTTTGTTGATTAAGTTTACATATGTCTGTTCTGTATTACAAATTGAAAACATCAAAGGAATTGAACATTTAGTAATAAATTACTCCTCTAATAAATAAAAAGTTGGAGCTAGTGTTGGAGAAAAAAGTCCAATGTATGTAGATTCTCTTTATCAGCACAAAAACACTCAAGAAAAATAACAAATATTTCTAAGTTTTCAGATCAAACTATTTTTATTAGAACAAGATGGCTTGGAGAAAGCAACATATGAATCCATGAAAAAGATTCCCTATGTGCAGTATATAACATAACAGAAATCCAATAAAAAGATGGGAGTGTCACAGAAATCCAAAAAGAATTAGTAATAATATGTGGAGTGTCTTACAAATGTCTGTTAGCATAATACAAAATAGAATAGTACAGGCCATGATATGGAAGTTACATTAAATTAGTTATATTTTTTTGGGAACTGTAAAACAATAACATTTGTGTTAGAATGACTAGTCTATATTTCTGTGTTAGATATACTCAAGATTAAATTGTAAAGCAACAGGTTTTAAAACAAAATGGAGTTTACATATACCCCCTACAATATCCCCTACACTAGCGGAATGAGAAAGCCTCAAGGGATAATTGTATTTTTAATATTATTTTGTATACTTATATCTCCCATATGGTTCAATTACAATGCTCAATAGGATTTAGACTCTGTAGTACTTATCTTGCCTTCATATCTCTCCTGCAAGGGTTGACCAGTATACATAGAATTTAAAACAAGTGAGTTTATCTTACTAAAAGTCTTTGTCATTTGCTTTAGCATGAAAGGTAAATCATTTATATGGTTGGGCTTTAAATAGTATTTTCAAATTGAACTTCAAAAAAAATTATACAGAAGTTAACTAGGCCACATAGAGTGTATCTGATATATACTGGAGATTGCATTTAGGTATTAAGCCAAATCAAAGGTATATAATTAGTGCAGTCATTTAAAGAGGCAGAACTGTATCTTTGGTGTGTCTCTCTCTTTTACATACCCTTTGGTACACACTATCTTCTCCAACTATCCTTTTTGAGGAAGCATACATGGATTCAGTAAGTATTCGGGTATGCAACTTGTGTGACCTTCCAGGTAGGAGGTACCCATTGAAGTCCTAGTAAGGTTATTCTTTATGCTTCTGAACCCTGTTCTACTTGGCTTTGTGTTTAATACTTACCTTTGTGTTTCAAAGAATGCCATAATTATTTATGTGTGTGTTTTTGTATGCCATTTAATGGATTTTAATTTTATTAAATAAAAGTTATATTTGATTTTCTATTTCTGTTGTGGGAAGTAAAATGATGATATTACACACCAAGGAAATAATACAATTTCTATGTTGCATATTGCTTATATATATTCTAGTAATCTTTTGTTGCTTTTCAAAATTTATGAAAAATAATCTACTCTGTATTTCTGCCTGTTTCCCTTCCATTATTTCCACATGACCATTGTTCTTATTGTCCATAACCTTTAAATGTCTTCATCTCTCTAGTGTATATAGTCTGTAGAATATTTCTGATACAATGTATGACTCTGACCTTGCAATTCAAAAACTGGTTTACCATTGCTCCAGTTGGAGTATTTGACCGCAGTTCCATGTTCCATGTTTTTATCTATTGTGAGGTTCGTAATTTCAATAACTTGAGAAGGGACACTGGCCAGTATAAGCTCCCTATACTTTTCATCATCTTCAAATCTTTTTTAGTTGTGCATTCTTCATGTCTGCATTAACATTTGCTGAATATGTAGGAGCCAAATACTGTACTATACAATATGCTGCAGATAATATTGATTCATTGGGAAAAATAAATATAAGCCTCGTCTTCTGGATATCACTGTTAACCTTAAGGATTTTTCATTGCAATGTTGTAGGGATAGAGGAAATGTTTCCAGATTTTTTTAGGCACTCACTTCCAGATTGCCAGTAACTCCCCAGCTTGTTATAGAATGAATCCATTACATGAACTTATTCCCTTTCTGGATAGCTACCCTTGCCTTCTGGATCACTCCTTTGTCACAGTGATGGGTCTTGTGTGCCTGCATGAAGCTGTGAGCTATATCAGGTAGGGTCATTCAAGATGGGCAGATCATAGCAGAGAGGTCGTACAATCGACAGTCCACTGGAGAATGAACTGGAAACCCACTCCAGTATTTTTTCCATAAAAATCTTATGAATTTGCACAACCAGACACAAGATATCCTTGACGTGCTCTGGTTCATAAGGTCACAGAGAGTCAGACACGATTGAACAACTAAACAACAGCATGAACTTATTAAAGTAAGATATTGGGGGATAACCAATGTTTGACAAAATAATCTTTGTATCTGTAATAGCTAAACTTCAAATTGGTGGTGGGTAATATTGTACTGTGTATATTACAGATACTGTAGTCCTTAAAAAGGTGGTGGTGGAATATGCAAACATTCTTCCTCATTCAATTTCCAGCTCGAAGCTCACTCGCAGAGGGTTGGATGTCTCCAAGTGAGCAGCAAGCTGCTTTTTCTCCTGCGTTTCAGAGGCTATTCAATTAGCCAAGGGCGAGTCACGCTCCGATTTCGGAAACCAATGTTTTCGACTTAAGCAGAGCTGGGCTTGCGACTGCATGGCCGTAGCTTCTGCTCACTGTCAGCCAATGGGAGTTGAGACCGTCATAATTGATGGTTCTCAAAGCTGCGGGAAGACCTGCAGGGTCCCCACATGAACCCCAATTATGTGGGGGTCCCCACACATGACCCACATGATGCAGGGGTTGCAAACGTGGGATCCCTGCAAGGTCCCCACATTAACCCTTGCAGTAAGGGTCACGATTGTGTCCCCCACTGCATTTAAAATGTTTATATTCCCCACCGTGGGTCCTTAAAGGGCCCAGGGCAAACAAATAGTTAAGGCAGGCAGCGGGGGTATTATAAGTACCACACTGGCACCTAAAATTAACCCTGCAATGCTGGGGGTCCGCATTGAGGACCCCCGCAATGTCCCCACATTAACCCTTACATGAGCCCCTAATTAACCCTTTCACTCATGGGGCTTTATACAGACCCCCATTAGCCCCTAATTAAGCCTGTCACTCGTGAGGGTCAATACAGACCCCCATAAGCCTTTATCTAACACCCTCAGTACAATAGGGGTCTATATAGACCCCTATAGGAAACTAATTAACCCATATAATAACACTATAAGTGCCATGAGGGTCATCCAGTACCCTCATGACACAAAGTCTAAGCACTACACTATTAACCCTAACTGTACCCCATTAACCCAACCCTGGGCCTATCTAACCCTAACTGGCCTATGTAACCCTAACTGGGCCTATTAAACCCTAACAGTACCTATTTAACCCTAACTGTACCTATCTAACCATAACTGATCCTATTTAACACTATCTGGACCCAATAACACTATATAGGCCTATTTAACCCCATCTCTTATAAACCACTAAATCTAAACTAACCCCCTCTACCCTAACCCATTAACACCTACACTTCCTACCTAACCTCCTATTACCCCCCCCCCCCCCTAATTACAAAAGATTAAAAAAAACCTAAGTCACAGCAAATAAAAAAAGCTAGGTTACAAAAAATAAAAAAGAACATTGCAACCCCCCCCCCCCCCACTACAGGGTGATTGGCTGAAGGCCTATGCTCCCTCTTATTGGCTGCAGTCTGATTGACAGTGACAATGCCAATCAGAAGGTGCAGATGCCTTCAGCCAATCACACAGTGGGTGTGTTTCCCACTTTGATTGGCTGAAAGCAAAAGTGCCTTCTGATTGGTTTCAAAAAGATTGATATGGCCAGCAGCCAATCACAATGGGATATAGGGGTGTATCCTATTCTGATTAGCTCACACCTTGGCACCTTCTGATTGGCTGAAATTTGATTGACAGACATTTTAGCCAATTAGAAGGCGCATTGTTTTTTTTTTTTTACTGGAAGCAAGGCTAGAAGCCCCATTAGCGTCAAGGAGCTCCTCCAGGGAAGAGATCCATTAGTATTTTTTTTTTCTAGAGCTCCGGATCCTTCAAGGGCCCAGCCAGAGCAAACTTCCAGGAGGACAGGGACATCACGCCGAGGTAAGTTTAATGTGTATGTTTATTGTTGTTTTTATGTGGTTTTGTGACTAATGTAATGTTTATTTATTTCCAGGGGCTGTGCAGGAGAAGACAATAAGAAGGACGGGGACATGCTGGAAAGGTAAGTTGAATATTTAGAATATTTGTTTATTTTTTTCTTTGCAGTGTTGAATTTTGTACTAATTTGATGTTTATTTTTTTCATAGGGGTGCGATCTGAAGGGACATCTAGGAAAGGTAAGTGGTCTCATTTATTCTATTTTAACTTAGATTTAGCATTTTCAGTGTATGTATATAGGGGGTCATGTATTTTAGATAGGGGGTTATGTATTGTAGATAGGGGGTTATGTATTTTAGATTGGGGTTAATGTATTATATAGAGGTCAATGTATGTAGATATGGTTAAATAGTATGTAGATATGGGTACATTGAACTGTATTTATTGTGTATATTACTGTAATATATTTTGTATGTATTGTAATGTGATGTATATATGTGTATGTATTTGATTTTCAAGTGCGTAATTCTTTTTTTATTTTCTGTAGGGGGGTTTTAATGTTCTTTTTAGTTTTTGTAACATAGCTTTTTTTATTTTTTGTTAACTTAGGTTTTATTATTTTGTATAATTAGTGGGGTGAGGGTTTAATAGGGGGTTAGGTAGGTAGTGTAGGTGTTAATAGGTTAGAGTAGTAGTAGTAGTAGTTTAGATTTAGTGGTTTATTGGGGAGAATGGTGTAGTGTTTGTACTTAGTGTCATGAGGGTCCAGGAGGACCCTCATGGCACTCATGGGGTTAATGTTAGGGTTCCAATTGTCCCATGAGGGTCTTTATAGACCCTTATGGGACTGATATTAATAAATGGGGAGCCCCTATATGGACCCCCAGCATGGGGTTAATGTGGGCACACTGTGGGGGGACCAATCGGGACCCCTGCAGCAAGGGGTTAATGTGGGGACTCTGCAGGGGTCCCAGTGGGGACCCCTGCATCATTCAGGTCTAATGTAGTAGTGTGTGTTGGGGGTTGTTAGGTGCACTGGGGTCATATCGGGGACCATACGTAGGGCTTCTAAAGCCCTTGCTAGTCCTCCTGAGCACAAGCAGGATTTCATCCTGCATTTGCGCTTTGCGAGCTGGAATACTTTTTCGGAGTGGGAGGGATCGGGCAATTGAAAAGAGATTTGCGTAAATTAGCCTGCGGAAGTTAAACATCAAAGGCTTCAGAGTGGTGTAAGCTCCGAGTTGCAGGTCGAACATTTTCGCAGAGCCTTCACTTGGAACTCGATCCGTGGTCGCAAAATGGAGGCAATTGAATGGGGAAGTTGCCTCCGTTTTGCACTTGTGAACTCGGAGCTGAAAAAAGTAGCAATTGAATGAGGCTGATTATTAATGGATTTGAGGATAAAGTGCTATAATTTTAAAGACTTTATTATCTTGTTAGTGATCTGCTACTTTAGTTTTTGTTGATCTTGTAAGTAGTGATGTCGCAAACATAAAATTTTCGGTTCGCGAACCGCGAACGCGAACCGCCGCAAATGTTCGCGAACCGGCGAACCCGGCGAACCGCGATAGACTTCAATGGGCAGGCGGATTTTAAAACCCACAGGGACTCTTTCTGGCCACAATAGTGATGGGAAAGTTGTTTCAATGGGACTAACACCTGGACTGTGGCATGCCGGAGGGGGATCCATGGCAAAACTCCCACGGAAAATTACATAGTTGATGCAGAGTCTGTTTTTAATCCATAAAGGGCATAAATAACCTAACATCCCCCTCCATCATCATCCTCCCCTGTATCTCTTTACCCCCTTCCTCATCATCCTCCCCTGTGTCTCTTTCCCCCATTCCTCATCACCCTCCCCTGTGTCTCATCCCCCCTCCCTCATCATCCTCCCACCTCCCTCATCATCCTCCCCTGTATCTCTTTACCCCCTCCCTCATCATCCTCTCCTGTGTCTCTTCCCCCCTCCATCATCATCCTCCCCTGTGTCTCTTTCCCCCCTGCCTCATCATCCTCCCCTATGTCTCTTTTCTCCCTCCCTCATCATCTTCCCCTGTGTCTCGTTTCCCCCTCCCTCATCATCTTCCTCTGTGTCTCTTCCCCCCTCCCTCATCATCCTCCCCTGTGTCTCTTTCCCCCCTTCCTCATCACCCTCCCCTGTATCTCTTTACCCCCTCCCTCATCATCCTCCCCTGTGTCTGTTTCCCCCCTCCCTCATCATCCTCCCCTGTGTCTCTTCCCCCCCTCCCTCATCATCCTCCTCCCTCCCTTGATGATAAGGGGGGGAAGAGACACAGGGATAAGTGTGAGGGGTGTTAGGGTAAGGGGTGTTAGGGATAAGGGTGAGGGGGTTAGGTGTTAGGGTGAGGGGTGTTAGGGCTAAGTGTGAGGGGTGTTAGGGTGAGTGGTGTTAGGGATAAGTGTAACAGTTATTCCATAAGTTTCGATATTCATTCTAATGAACCTAAACCTGCTTCTGTCGACATAATGGAACCTTCTACCTTTTTAATTTTTTTGCAAACAAATTAAAACATTTCTGCATTTTATGAGTATTACCTACATAAGTTGTATTTTGTTTCAAAACATTCACTGGCTTCTGTAGACTTATCCCTTAGTTAGGGAAAGAAAAGAAGTGAGAAGAAAAATGCATATTTAACATGGAGATAGTTTCCTCAATTATATTGGTCTAGGAAAGCTAGGAAAGATGTTAATGTCATCCTATACAAATCCAATAGTTATTTTTACATTGGTTCTGTGGCAATGGTATTTAAGCCCAAAGTTGTGATTGCCTTCATTTGAAGTGTTCCAAATGTTCTTTAGATGACTTTGATTTTCTTTCTTTCTACAAAATTGTTGTTGACCAGAACAGCAACAAAATGAAAAAATGTCCTAAATAAAAATATGAGTAACTTTTAAAATTGTTTGATTCTAAGGTGTTGACTCATCTCTCATTGTCTAGGGGTAATCTTTTCAGAGAAGTCATGCATGTACTTACAAGATGTTGCTTCTTTAGTATAAATAAAATCTACATTGTTGTAAACAAGGATGGGATTGTTATAGGAATGGTGGTTGTAGGGGAGGAGAGGAATGGCGAATGATCAAAGAAGATGTTTTCAAAAGGTCAGAGAGGTGACGTGTTTCTTAGGTAGAAAATACAGTTCTTATTTAAAACAACTATTCATAATTTACAGTTTAGTCAAAGGAAGATCATAGATTTTCCAGTTAGAAAACAATAACTTACAACCACCATACACCAGGTGTCTTAGATATTTCAAAAAAACATTCCCAAAATAATATTCTGTTTGTAATCTTAGCAAACTCCAGTAATTGCTTTTACATCAATGATAAACATCAAAAGCCTGTTCTATCAGGAGATGGTTAATTCCATAGTTAACCCTTTATATTCGTCTATCATTGTAAATTCTTCATACATAAATGGTATCACATATATACCATGCGAGCCTCGCAAAGCGGGGTGAAGCAGCCACGCAGCACATAGGCTGCAATGAGCGCCAAAGGCGCTCATTGCAGCCAGCTGCGCCGTCACACATGCAGAGAGCCACAGCACCACTTAAAGGGACAGGGAACCTGAAATACTGGCATGGCTGACAATGATGAAGGATAAATGGAAGAGGTGAATGCCACAGGAAGATCAATAGATAGCACATGCCAGGCGCTGGATCTTCACATGGAGCATTTAAGAAACAGACTGTTATAGGCACAGGGACATGGCCATATAAAGATATCAAACTAATGAGATGAAGCAGTTCACAAAGGCCTACAAATACAATAGAAGGCTGTGAAGAGGAACATGGAGCTCCAAGAATCTTACTTCCATCAATGGGAATCATGGGTATACCTGTCCTGGAAAGTCCCACACTATTGCTGGTGGCAACATGTATATCAATAATGATAAAGTGACAAATAGTGCTAGTCTTAATGTATCAATTAATCATTCATTGAATATGCCAGATGGTTAACAACCTTTCAGTGGAATGATGAGGCCCATCAATGGCACTATATATATGTATCAAAGTATTAACTTCCAATAAACACTAATGATCTTGTTCACCCATGCTTCAGAAAATAGTGATGAGAACATTTAAATAAGTGTGTGAACACATATTGGATAAGACATGTGATCACTTGTCAACCATGCTAGTGCCACTGGAATGTTCTAGAATTATACAATGCATGGAGGGGTACAGGATGATGACCAATAACCTAAAACGTAATAGAGAAGTAATTGCCATGTATGTTGACGTCCAAAATCATTAACCATGAGATACAGACTGAAACATAAATGGTATAAAAGTATCATTGTTTATTTTATACACAGGGCAGAGTCATAAACCTATCTGAGCATTAATCTCATATGGTCTGGGTGGATCTTAAAGGAAAAGGCTTGAAAAAATGGAAAAAAAACTAAAGTGTCAAAAGGTAATACTGTATAATAATAATGATGCATAGAATCTACTACAGCCACATGTGGCCATTACACCACAGTAACCACAATCAGATGAATAGAAATCACATAATGAAACACTCCATATAATAGAAGTAACTAGTAATGTGCATAGCACAAACATCATGTCTTCATCTGCTACATTACACAGTTGATGAAAATCATGAATTATGTAATCTGATTCATTTGTGTGTTCCAAAAAAAAGTGGTTCTAAACTAATAAAAAATACTGTAATTATAAAATAAATCAATTTATTGCTACATTGTTAAAATTGGAAAACTTTATTAACACAAATAAAAAATTTGGCACTTTATTAAAAATTGGAAACCTGTGTTATTAGTGTTTTTTTACACATACATGCACTTCCTCTTAATGGGAAAGTATTAATTAACACAATATAGGTGGATATTACATTCAATTTGTTTTGTGTTTGAATACTTGTATATTAAACACTAAGGGCAAGTCCACGTGGACATGGACTGCAGGGAATAATGCAGGAGTGGATAAGAAAACTAATAACTGAACATCAGTAATACAGTGTTCAAGAGGATCCCCTCATTTAAAAAAAAAAAAAATCCCAATTATTATCCCTATTGTACGATCAATTTTGTTTATGAATACTTGTACATTGTACTGAGAATAAACCCAGAAAGACACAGACAGTAGGGAAAAATGTATGTAAGCTTCACTGAACATTCTGTTAATGTAGCCTCAATCGTTAAAGTGTTTTCTCAATACGTCAGCTTGACATTTTAATATTTCATCATTATTACACATACGTTGAATATGTAAATACTGACCCATTGGTAATGTTATGAATATTACCTAGCTGATCTTTTTTGATGCATAAGTCAAGAAAGTGTATTTCATTACTACTTATTTCAAACAGAAATCTCAAACCCAATACATATTTATTGAGGACCAAAATAAATGCTTAAAATACCTCCACTGTGCCAGTCCAGAAGATAAGTATGTCATCTATGTAACACTGCCGAATCCAGATCTTTTAGATGTAAGCAGACATTGCATCATCAAAGACATAGACAGCTTCCCACCAACCTAGAAATAGTTTGGTTTAATTGGGAGCATATGGAGTGCCCATAGCAGTACCTTTACTTTGATGGTATCACTGCTGAACAGGAAACAATTCCTAAGGTTTTAATTTTCTTACAAAATGTATGAACATATGCCAGCCCTTTAGACAATACTGACTTGTGTTCCTCATCTAATGTAAAATTAGACAAATTGATGATTGCTATAGCATCATTCTTCTGAATATTCTCCATTATATTGTTCAAAGACTTAACATTGGTGTTACTAATGGTAGGAGTTATAACCGGGACGTTTAATAGTGTAGCATCAGTTGACAATATCTTTCCAGGAAAACTTGTCGGTACTGTAACAACTTTACTCATTGAAACTGGGTTGACATATGTTTGTTTGGGTCTTAATATAGTAGTAGGCCCACCAAAGTCTGTAACATTTGATGTCGTTTTAGAATTGGCTTCTTGGGAAGGATTTTGCTGTGAGGTATATTCATAGTTAGAGTTATCATATTAAGATGAACTTAAATCAGTGACCATTAATTGCTCTAAGTACAGTATCTTATAATTCTATATGTTTTTCCTTTTGATAATGTCTTCTTCTCTCAAAAAATGTATTTTGTTTTCAAGAGACCAACTGCTTTTTTTATTCTTTTCATATTGGATTTTAATTTGATGTTTAAACTGTCAAACTCAACTGTATCTGTAACTTTCCAAACTCATTATCCATTTGAGTGACTTTGGTGTTTATCTGTTGTAGTCTGATATTTTCTGCTTCTAAGATAATATTCATTACATCAAAGAAGCATATAAAGATATCAAACTAATGAGATGAAGCAGTTCACAAAGGCCTACAAATACAATAGAAGGCTGTGAAGAGGAACATGGAGCTCCAAGAATCTTACTTCCATCAATGGGAATCATGGGTATACCTGTCCTGGAAAGTCCCACACTATTGCTGGTGGCAACATGTATATCAATAATGATAAAGTGACAAATAGTGCTAGTCTTAATGTATCAATTAATCATTCATTGAATATGCCAGATGGTTAACAACCTTTCAGTGGAATGATGAGGCCCATCAATGGCACTATATATATGTATCAAAGTATTAACTTCCAATAAACACTAATGATCTTGTTCACCCATGCTTCGGAAAATAGTGATGAGAACATTTAAATAAGTGTGTGAACACATATTGGATAAGACATGTGATCACTTGTCAACCATGCTAGTGCCACTGGAATGTTCTAGAATTATACAATGCATGGAGGGGTACAGGATGATGACCAATAACCTAAAACGTAATAGAGAAGTAATTGCCATGTATGTTGACGTCCAAAATCATTAACCATGAGATACAGACTGAAACATAAATGGTATAAAAGTATCATTGTTTATTTTATACACAGGGCAGAGTCATAAACCTATCTGAGCATTAATCTCATATGGTCTGGGTGGATCTTAAAGGAAAAGGCTTGAAAAAATGGAAAAAAAACTAAAGTGTCAAAAGGTAATACTGTATAATAATAATGATGCATAGAATCTACTACAGCCACATGTGGTCATTACACCACAGTAACCACAATCAGATGAATAGAAATCACATAATGAAACACTCCATATAATAGAAGTAACTAGTAATGTGCATAGCACAAACATCATTTCTTCATATGCTACATTACACAGTTGATGAAAATCATGAATTATGTAATCTGATTCATTTGTGTGTTCCAAAAAAAAGTGGTTCTAAACTAATAAAAAATACTGTAATTATAAAATAAATCAATTTATTGCTACATTGTTAAAATTGGAAAACTTTATTAACACAAATAAAAAATTTGGCACTTTATTAAAAATTGGAAACCTGTGTTATTAGTGTTTTTTTACACATACATGCACTTCCTCTTAATGGGAAAGTATTAATTAACACAATATAGGTGGATATTACATTCAATTTGTTTTGTGTTTGAATACTTGTATATTAAACACTAAGGGCAAGTCCACGTGGACATGGACTGCAGGGAATAATGCAGGAGTGGATAAGAAAACTAATAACTGAACATCAGTAATACAGTGTTCAAGAGGATCCCCTCATTTAAAAAAAAAAAAAAATCCCAATTATTATCCCTATTGTACGATCAATTTTGTTTATGAATACTTGTACATTGTACTGAGAATAAACCCAGAAAGACACAGACAGTAGGGAAAAATGTATGTAAGCTTCACTGAACATTCTGTTAATGTAGCCTCAATCGTTAAAGTGTTTTCTCAATACGTCAGCTTGACATTTTAATTTTTCATCATTATTACACATACGTTGAATATGTAAATACTGACCCATTGGTAATGTTATGAATATTACCTAGCTGATCTTTTTTGATGCATAAGTCAAGAAAGTGTATTTCATTACTACTTATTTCAAACAGAAATCTCAAACCCAATACATATTTATTGAGGACCAAAATAAATGCTTAAAATACCTCCACTGTGCCAGTCCAGAAGATAAGTATGTCATCTATGTAACACTGCCGAATCCAGATCTTTTAGATGTAAGCAGACATTGCATCATCAAAGACATAGACAGCTTCCCACCAACCTAGAAATAGTTTGGTTTAATTGGGAGCATATGGAGTGCCCATAGCAGTACCTTTACTTTGATGGTATCACTGCTGAACAGGAAACAATTCCTAAGGTTTTAATTTTCTTACAAAATGTATGAACATATGCCAGCCCTTTAGACAATACTGACTTGTGTTCCTCATCTAATGTAAAATTAGACAAATTGATGATTGCTATAGCATCATTCTTCTGAATATTCTCCATTATATTGTTCAAAGACTTAACATTGGTGTTACTAATGGTAGGAGTTATAACCGGGACGTTTAATAGTGTAGCATCAGTTGACAATATCTTTCCAGGAAAACTTGTCGGTACTGTAACAACTTTACTCATTGAAACTGGGTTGACATATGTTTGTTTGGGTCTTAATATAGTAGTAGGCCCACCAAAGTCTGTAACATTTGATGTCGTTTTAGAATTGGCTTCTTGGGAAGGATTTTGCTGTGAGGTATATTCATAGTTAGAGTTATCATATTAAGATGAACTTAAATCAGTGACCATTAATTGCTCTAAGTACAGTATCTTATAATTCTATATGTTTTTCCTTTTGATAATGTCTTCTTCTCTCAAAAAATGTATTTTGTTTTCAAGAGACCAACTGCTTTTTTTATTCTTTTCATATTGGATTTTAATTTGATGTTTAAACTGTCAAACTCAACTGTATCTGTAACTTTCCAAACTCATTATCCATTTGAGTGACTTTGGTGTTTATCTGTTGTAGTCTGATATTTTCTGCTTCTAAGATAATATTCATTAAATCAAAGAAGCATTTGGACACATTATCTGTCTATCTTTGGATAAACACATTGTTCAGTAGGTGGGAGGCTGGGACAAACTGGATCCTAAAGATCCTGGATCCTATTTCTTATCCAGTTCCCATTTCTTCCCTACATTCCATGTCCTTCTGGGTTAATTCTCAGTACAATACACAAGTATTAATAAACAAATCTGATCTGTCAATAAGGATAATCAACTGGACTGGTTTGCAAAATAAGGGGGATCTCTTTGAAGACTATGGGCCCTATGTAAATCAGGTGCTCTAAGTTAGGGCACTACCGTAAATTGGCTATGGGGATTTTTTTCTGTAACTACTACACTAATGTAAATATTTTGCTCCCCCAGGTTCGAACACTCAGTACACTGCCGTAAATCCTGCCTTAGATGCAACAGATTTCTGTGTAAGGAGCAGCCAAGCCAAACTTTATGGATCAGGCAGCCCTAGGAGACAACAGGAAATGCAAACGTCATGAATATTATAATGAGTGGGAAGTGCTGTAACAAGTGCTGTAACTGCAGCTGCAAGGAAACGTTAGCGATATATATAAAGAAATTGTGTTTTATTTATTTATTAAAATATTTTGATATTAAAAAGATGTGACAATTTTATTTATAGCTTCAATAAATAAAGATGTGTTTATTTTGTGTTGAAAACTGATATAATTATAGACAATGTGATAGAACATTTGTTCCTAGACAACATGCTTTTGTGATGTGTATTAACCCATTGAACTCTGGGTTGTGTGTTACCCTGGAATTTGTATCATAAAACGGGCTAAATACTAGCATATTATATTTTTTAATTAACATATGTTGATAGTGGAGTGTTAAGTGTCAAATAGTGCTGACTTTTTATCATTTTGTAGCGCTTTTTGTCCTATACTGTCATTTTAAATACTTCTGGAGGACTCAGCAAGGGTTTGAAAACTACTTGTGTGTGGTATCTGGTAAACATAAATCTTTGTTCTGTGTTTTGCAGTTATGGCAGTGCCCTGAATTGCGATTGACCCATAAATCTTATGGGCATAGTGTTTGGGTGTCAGAGTATGAGGGAGTAACTCATGATTTATTGTCAGTGCAAAACTCAATTAAGATTTATGCCTTGCTTTTTGGCTTTGTCATGAAGTTCTCTCGTAGCAATGATCCCTATCAGTTTTCTTGCAATATTTTATGGATGGGGGATTAGCATAGCAATATAGGATTTACTGTGCTGCTATGCCACTCATAATTTTTTCAGAGATTAGTATAGGGGCCTATGTTACTGATGTTCAGTTATTAGTTTTCAGTCCTGAATTATTCCCTGCAGTCCATGTCTGACAGGGCTTGCTCTTAGTGTTTAATACACAAGTATTAAAACACAAAACAAATTGTGCTAATTAATCATTTCCCATTATGAGGAAGTCCATGTATGTGTAAAAAAACACCAACAACACAGGTTTCCATAGTTTTTTCTTGTATTAATAAAGTTTTCCAATGTTAACATTGTAGCAATAGTATGGAAATGAAATAAACATTTTTGAGAATAAACCAATTTACCTGAAATTCATCCACAAACATTTCATACCATTCTCTATCTATCATGAGAAAGCATTTGCCATCACCACGAGTAAGGATGTGGCATCTCACAAGGATTGCTTAGCTGTGACCACATTCAGTGGGGCACAAGTACCATCTTAACACATGTATTAATGCTGCCTTGGAATAAATGGCTATTTTTTGATTTTGGTAATCTCACACCAGATCTGCATTAGTTTGAGTTGAACTCAACAACAAACATGTGGTATTGAACATGATATGATGAAATATGATTGAATAATGGTGTGTGAGATAATTCTGCTGGGGGGATGTAATTGAATCTGATAACTGTTTTGTATATATGTTACTCACATTACTCACATTATTTGGTAGCCCTGCTTGCAGATGAAGAGGATACATTCAGAAACCTGAATTGTGGATGGAAAAAAAAAAGAAAAAAAATATTCCTAAAAGGAAAAAAAAAAATAGGGAGTGCACAATCTCTTCTCAACAGCATTCCTCATTAACCATCAATTGGTGACATGGTAAACATAACCCTACATGTCCACAGAGAATAGGACCATGGACCATATGATGGGAAAGTAACCATCTGCTTACAAAATATCACCATGATCCTCTACTCTGTAGCCAGGCTAGATTATAGCAACACTTTGAGCAATAGGTTGTCACTGAGGAGTGATCTTGAGATGGCCAAATCCTAGGTGCAGCCCCTATCTCCTCCTCCACCTTGCCACAGGGCTGCACCGCTCATGACATTGCAGCTAGTGCCTAGTCTAGGGGGAGGTGCAGGGGGAGGAATTCCCCTGGAGGTAGCAGCACTGGTGAAGGTAGAGGCATGGAGGCAGGCAAGGACTGGCCAGGCTGTGGGTGTGGGGGAGGCCAATGTGAGTGATATATGAGGTTCCTGGATTTTATTAGGGACCCATCTGTCCATAGTGAAATCCAGGAAGCTGATATTCAACTATTTTTATTGTGCAGCTTTTCCTTGTTATTAGAGTTACTGTATCTACAGTGCCTTGCAAAAGTATTCACCCCTCTTGACT
>JAPZIH010000722.1:0-7500 GCA_027410445.1 Discoglossus pictus
ATCTCTTCTCTCTTCCTCTCTCTTTCTCCCTCTCCTCTCTCCCCCTCTCTCCTCTCCCTCTCTCCCCTCATCTCTCTCCCTCCTCTGCTCTCGCCACCCTCCCTCTCTCGCTCCCCTCCTCTCTCATCTCTCTCTCCCTCCCTCCCCTCCTCTCTCTTTCTCCCTCTCTCTCCTCTCTCCTCTCGCTCCCTCTTCCCCTCTCTCGCTCTCCCTCTCTCTCTCCCTCCCTCTCTCTCTCCTCTCTCCCTCCCTCCTCTCTCTTTCTCCCTCTCTCTCCTCCCTCTCTTCCTCTCTCCCTCTTACCCTTTATCCTATCCCTTCCTCACCTTCCTCTCTCTGTCTCTCCTTCCATTTCCCCTCTCTCTCTCCCTCCCTTCATCTCTCTTCCTCCCTCTCTCCCTTTTTCTCCCTCCCCTCCTCTCTCTCCTCTCTTCCTCTCTCCCTCTCTCTCTCTCCCTCTCCCTCTCTCCCCTCCTCTCTCTCTCCCTCTCTCCCCTCCTCTCTCTCCCTCTCTCCCCTCCTCTCTCTTTCTCCTTCCCTCTCCTCCTCTTTCTTTCTCCCTCTCTCTCCTCCCTCTCTCCCTCTTACCCTCTATCCTATCCCTTCCTCTCCTCCCTCTCTCTGTCTCTCCTTCCATTTCCCCTCTCTCTCTCCCTCCCTTCGTCTCTCTTCCTCCCTCTCTCCCTTTTTCTCCCTCCCCTCCTCTCTCTCCTCTCTCCCCCTCTCTCTCTCCCTCTCCCTCTCTCCCTTCCTCTCCCTCCCCTCCTCTCTCTTTTTCCCTCCCTCCCTCTCTCTCTCTCTTTTTTTCTGGATGTTAATGTATTTTATGTCCATTTCTAGGTTCATGTAACTACACCCCCTGTTATGTTCAGTCATTCTCTACCTTTGCAGCCAATATAATGATATACCTAAGAGAATCTGGAGTAACACTGCATCCAGATCTCTATTCAGTGCTGTTGAAAACTGCCACTCTAAGTAGAAAAATAGTGTATAGAAGAGCAATCCCGAGCCAAACTGCATTTATGCTCATGGTTTATACCAAGACCACAGAGATTAGTTCCAGTAATTCTTGAATTCCTTAGGGCCACGTCTTCCCTGCGCAGTAGGACCGGCCCCCCAGGGAGCATTATCAGGGGCCCCACATTGTAGTCCAACATCTGAAAAACAAATGGGACTGTTTTTGGCCCAAACTTACTTTTATTGCATTGCTAAAAAAAACAGTGTTTTTGTTTCAAGCAGGAAGACCCCAACAATGCGACCCCCGATTATTACACGTCTGCTATTAAGTAATAATGGGAGAAGGGTCCCCCCCCCGCATGACTTGTTGTATTTATATGTAACTTCAGATTTTCCCCCAAAATATCTTTTTATGCCCATTTCTTACACAGCTGCTAATGTTATTTTGTTATAAACTTTTTCTTAATGCTATATGACCTCCCCCAATAACCTTCATCATTGCGTCATTCAGTTGTCTCCGACTCTCCGTGATCTCATGGAATGTAATACACCAGGCACATGTCCATGGTCATGCTGATTCACTTGGTATTCATGGCAGAGATACTGGAGTGGGTTGCCAGTTCCTTCTTCAGTGGACTACAGCATACAGCTCCTGGTATTCCTAGGTGGTCTCCCATCCAAGTACTGACCAGGCCTAATCCTCCATGGCCTCAGAGTAGTCCTGATCACTGGACCACAAGGGAACCCCTTCACCTACTCCCCCTACAAAGCTTAGTGATTGTTGACCATTGGCCTAACAGTAGTAATTAATTATAATCACTGCAGCTTTAAGGTAGATGACATAAATGGCAATGACCGGCTATTAAAAAGAGATGGAGTCTTTACACTTTGACCTGATAACAATATATGATTGTCTCCTTCCCTAGAGTGGCTATTGTACAAAGAGCCTACATCGAAATTTTCAAAAAGCCTCCTGGGCAGATCCTTGTAAAAGAAACTGGGGTCAGAAAAAAGCACATCTGCTGGAAGATACAGCACTAAATTCAAATTTAATTTGTATAAAGCTACATTGAATTTATAACATTTATCATTATTTTGTATTATTTATGTTTATTATTAATTTAGATTTATTCATTATTATTTATATTTATTTATTTGTTAATTTTATTTATTATTTATTTATCTTCATTTATTATTATTTAACTTTATTTACTAATTATTTGTCTATATTTAATATCATTTATCTACATTTATTATTATTACTTAGCTTTATTTATTATTTATTTACCTTTATTTATTATTATTATTTATCTTTTTTTAATATATATTGAACAATATTTATTATGATTTATCTTTCTTTATTATTATTTATCTTTATTTATTATTTAATTATTTATCTTTATTGTTATTTATCTTTATTTACAATATATTTATCTTTATTTCTTATTATTTATCTTTATTTATTATTTATTTATCTTCATTTATAATTATTTATCTTTACTATTTATTTTTATTTATTTATTACTGTTTATTTTCATTTATTATTATTTATCTTTATTTATTATTGTTATTATTTATCATTATTTCTTATAATTTAACTTTAATATGATATCTTTATGTATTATTTATTTATGTATCTTTATTTAATATTATTCATCTTTATTTATTAATGTATTATTATTTACCATTATTTCTTATAATTTAACTTTAATATGATATCTTTATGTATTATTTATTTATGTATCTTTATTTAATATTATTCATCTTTATTTATTAATGTATTATTATTTACCATTATTTCTTATAATTTAACTTTAATATGATATCTTTATGTATTATTTATTTATGTATCTTTATTTAATATTATTCATCTTTATTTATTAATGTATTATTATTTACCATTATTTTTTTTTATTTATTTATGTTCAAAGAAAGATTTTACTGCTCATCAGTTATTAAATAAATACATTAATTAATTAATTAATTAATTAAACCTTACTGTTTGACTACAGTTGCGCTTTAAGTACTATAATTTCTAATGTAAGAAAAAAGCTACTTAAAATAGTAAAACTATTAATTTATTAACTAATATGTGCAATTATTCTGCAGTGGACGCCACATTTTTTTTTTTGCTGATCTTTTTGTGGAATTATAGAAATCTTATAATTACCAAGAAAGCCGTAATGATCGTGCACATAAAAATTTATAAATTAAAAGTTATATTTTATTTTTATTTTATTGTTACATTCTAAAAACAGCATTATTAAGTCATTCAAATGAGTATATTGTAAATAGGGGTCATATAGGAAGAATATAACAACTGAAAAACATAGCAAGGGATGCTTGAATTTAAGATATACTTGCCTGTAATAGTGTTTTTTTATTATTTAATATTCATAAAAACATTGATCTTATGATCTGTCTTCTGTGAACTGGGATTTCTTGCACAGAAAATTAGTTTACAGACCCGAAATAGCAAATCCAAACCATATATTTAAATCGCAGAGGTACCATTTAATTACACGGCAGCCAGCGGGGCTGTAATTATAAAACCATCTGCCGCTGTCATATTCACGTTCATCCACCTTTAAAAATGTATTTACGTGTTTTTATATCACCTGCGAACTCGAGATCAGAAGAAAAGCAAAACAACCGATAACAAAACCCGTGTAGGACTTGTCACAATATCTCACGGCAGACGGAAAAATTACCACCTAGGAGCGCGGTTTATGTCGAGGAATTAATAACCATATTTCACACTGGGAAATAGGAGAGAAATTAGGAAGAGAGGATTTTCAACCAAAATAGTGGTATTTTATATAAAATGTGCATCAAAATTATTCAGATATATTTCATGTAAAATTAGTAATGATGTTGTAACTATTATTTCATAGAACAACAAACGTGATCCATTCTACTAAAGGACGGAAAATATTTATTAAAATCTGTTTAAATATCCATGAGACTAAAAGGAAGTGCAGAAAGTGAGATGGGGATACAGGAGAGGAAGAGATGGGGATACAGGAGAGGAAGAGATAAGGATACAGGAGAGGAAGAGATGGGGATACAGGAGAGGAAGAGATGGGGAAACAAGAGAGGAAGAGATGGGGATACAGGAGAGGAAGAGATGGGGATACAGGAGAGGAAGAGATGGAGATACAGGAGAGGAAGAGATGGAGGATACAGGAGAGGAAGAGATGGGGATACAGGAGAGGAAGAGATGGAGATATAGGAGAGGAAGAGATCGTGGATACAGGAGAGGAAGAGATGGAGATACAGGAGAGGAAGACATGGGGATACAGGAGAGGAAGAGATGGGTATACAGGAAAGGAAGAGATGGGGATACAGGAGAGGAAGAGATGGGATAAAGGAGAGGAAGAGATGGGGATACAGGAGAGGAAGAAATGGAGGATACAGGAGAGGAAGAGATGGGGATACAGGAGAGGAAGAGATGGGGATACAGGAGAGGAAGAGATGGGGATACAGGAGAGGAAGAGATGGGGATACAGGAGAGGGAGAGATGGGGATACAGGAGAGGAAGAGATGGGGATACAGGAGATGAAGAGATGGGGATACAGGAGAGGAAGAGATGGAGGATACAGGAGAGGAAGAGATGGGGATACAGGAGAGGAAGAGATGGAGATACAGGAGAGGAAGAGATGGGGATACAGGGGAGGAAGAGAAGGTGGATACAGGAGAGGAAGAGATGGGGATACAGGAGAGGAAGAGATGGGGATACAGGAGAGGAAGAGATGGGGATACAGGAGAGGAAGAGATGGGGATACAGGAGAGGAAGAGATGGGGATACAGGAGAGGGAGAGATGGGGATACAGGAGAGGAAGAGATGGGGATACAGGAGAGGAAGAGATGGGGATACAGGAGAGGAAGAGATGGGGATACAGGAGAGGAAGAGATGGGGATACAGGAGAGGGAGAGATGGGGATACAGGAGAGGGAGAGATGAGGATACAGGAGAGGAAGAGATGGGGATACAGGGGAGGAAGAGAAGGTGGATACAGTAGAGGAAGAGATGGGGATACAGGAGAGGAAGAGATGGGGGATACAGGAGAGGACGAGATGGAGTATACAGGAGAGGAAGAGATGGGGATACAGGAGAGGAAGAGATGGGGATACAGGGGAGGAAGATATGGAGGTACAGGAGAGGAAGAGATGGGGTATCAGGAGAGGAAAAAATGGGGTATACAGGAGAGGAAGAGATGGGGTATACAGGAGAGGAAGAGATGGGGATACTGGAGAGGAAGAGATGGGGATAAAGGAGAGTAAGAGATGGGGAATACAGGAGAGGAAGAGATGGAGATACAGGAGAGGAAGAGATGGGGATACAGGAGAGGAAGAGATGGAGATACAGGAGAGGAAGAGATGGGGATACAGGAGAGGAAGAGATGGAGGTACAGGCGAGGAAGAGATGGGGAAGAGAGGAAGAGATGGGAGATACAGGAGAGGAAGAGATGGAGATACAGGAGAGGAAGACATGGGGGATACAGCAGAGGAAGAGATGGGGATATAGGAGAGGAAGAGATGGAGGTACAGGCGAGGAAGAGATGGGGAAGAGAGGAAGAGATGGGAGATACAGGAGAGGAAGAAATGGGGATACAGGAGAGGAAGAGATGGGGGATACAGCAGAGGAAGAGATGGGGATATAGAAGAGGAAGAGATGGAGATACAGGAGAGGAAGAGATGGGGATACAGGAGAGGAAGAGATGGGGATACAGGAGAGGAAGAGATGGGGATACAGGGGAGGAAGAGAAGGTGGTACATGAGAGGAAGAGATGAGGATACAGGAGAGAAAGAGATGGAGGAAATAAGAGAGGAAGAGATGGGAATACAGGAGAGGAAGAGATAGAGGATGGATGAGAGGAAGAGATGGAGGATAGAGGAGAGGAAGAGATAGAGGAAGGAGGAGAAGAAGAGATGGGGGATACAGGAGAGGAAGAGATAGAGGAAATAAGAGAGGAAGAGATGGGGGATACAGGAGAGGAAGAGATGGGGATACAGGAGAGGAAGAGATGGGGATACAGGGGAGGAAGAGATGGGGATACAGGGGAGGAGGAGATGGAGATACAGGAGGGGAAGAGATGGGGATACAGGAGAGGAGGAGATGGGGATACAGGAGAGGAAGAGATAGAGGAAATAAGAGAGGAAGAGATGGGGGATACAGGAGAGGAAGAGATGGGGATACAGGAGAGGAAGAGATGGGGAATACAGGAGAGGAAGAAATGGGGAAACAGGAGAGGAAGAGATGGGGATACAGGAGAGGAAGAGATGGGGATACAGGAGAGGAAGAGATGAGAGATACAGGAGAGGAAGAGATGAGAGATACAGGAGGGGAAGAGATGGGGATACAGGAGATGAAGAAATTGGGATACAGGAGAGGAAGAGATGGGGATACAGGAGAGGAAGAGATGAGAGATACAGGAGGGGAAGAGATGGGGATACAGGAGAGGAAGAGATGAGAGATACAGGAGGGGAAGAGATGGGGATACAGGAGAGGAAGAGATGAGAGATACAGGAGGGGAAGAGATGGGGGATACAGGAGAGGAAGTGATGGGGATACAGGAGAGGAAGAGATGGGGATACAGGAGGGGAAGAGATGGGGATACAGGGGAGGAAGTGATGGGGATACAGGAGAGGAAGAGATGGAGATAAAGGAGGGGAAGAGATGGGGATACAGGATAGGAAGAGATGGGGATACAGGATAGGAAGAGATGGGGATACAGGAGAGGAAGTGATGGGGATACAGGAGAGGAAGAGATGGGGATACAGGAGAGGAAGAGATGGAGATAAAGGAGGGGAAGAGATGGGGGATACAGGAGAGGAAGAGATGAGAGATACAGGAGTGGAGGAGATGAGAGATACAGGACTATATATATTAGATTATCACTTATTTTATTAAACATTGTTAGTAAAGCACATTATGGCCAACAGATCAGGTAGTCACATACCTAGTCCGGTTGTAAACTACTATCGACCAAATCTATAAAACAATTCCAAAAGAATCCCATCCATTTAAATTCCTAAATTCTCTTTTTTCCCCTATTTTTATGTGAATACAGATATTATTGAGCTCCTGGAGTGGATGTCTGTGCACAGCTGGATGCAGTTACTGATGTCAGATCTCTGGACAGATGTTCCCAGCCACGCGCGCAGCAGCGGAATGCGTCCCAGTCATTTGGAGAAACCATAATGGTCCAGACAGTAGACGGCAAAGGAAACGATCAGGAGGAATGAAGCACCATTTTCATACGGGAATTGGGATAATCTAAAAAGCTAATTATATATAATGAAAGTGCAATGAGTGCTCAGACTGTTTGTTATCGGGGGAGAGGAAGTGTGCCCAATCTGGCATGATAAACACCTTCCGTTTGCTGGCATGACTCAGATCTGTCATATGCAAACATTTATACCCCATCCCATAACTAAACTGCAGGCAGGGGGCAATAATTGGAATATAATCACTGCAGAGTATTGGAAGGTAGAGAAACGCGTCGAGAGCAGTACATGGCGAGAGAAAGTTGTATATATA
>JAPZIH010000722.1:12500-20000 GCA_027410445.1 Discoglossus pictus
AGATTTATAACAGAGCCAAAAACTCGGGCCTTCATGCTATTAAGAACTAAGTGAGAAGGAGAAATAGAATCAAATAAATAACGTACCAATGTATATATGACACATAAATAAACAAGGACATCACATCGTATATAGGACAACAAATGTTGAAAAGCCTACACCTTTCAGTATTATATATAATACTGATTGGATTACAATGAGTTAATGTATCAATTGATGCATACCTGCACTATTTAAACCGCACCTCTATCCACCATTCTGTCAGCCTTGGAGGATGCCTTTGGCGAAACGTGCACGTCAGCTGTGTTCTGTGTCCCATTCTGATGACATTATTCGGCAGCTGTCTGTCTGCAGCATGATAAGGAAGGTTACTTCTACTAAACCCAAACGGTGCTCACTGATGCCAATTATTTATTTTATCAGCAAATGATTGTTTATTTTGGTTAGCACAGGAGATAAGAGTAGATGACTTATTGTTTATAGGGAGGGTAAATGGTGGACCCCAAAATCCGTCACTCTAACACAGGGTGTCACACACGTTGGTATCTTAGAGTAGTTCTGATATACAAGGGAGAAAGTGACGGGCCCCACAAGCCGCCATACCAGTATTTGTAGGGATTCATGATTAGGATTTTTTCTTTATTTTTTTATATACTTTGTTTTATTTTGGGGGATTGATCAATTATAAGTATATACTCATTATATAAGCACAGGCGCTTTCTATTTGTTAATATATAACTCTGTTGGGGTAATTCATGATTTAATACTGGTGTTTATACAATATAAGTGGTTATTTTTATGCTATATGACCTGTCTTTATATCATAGACGTAGCTTATAAGCACGAGCACTTTTACGGCGTTGCACTTTACATATTAAGGAATACAATTTTTCCTGTGCAATTCATTATTCATGGTTAATTTTTATTGCTGATAAATATTAGTCATTTTTTCATGAGAATATTATCTGCTAAGACCTTATGGTATGGGACACACAATGTTTTAGGATGTTAGTCAGGTAAATATAAGTGTCCAGTGATACATTGTATATATATATATATATATATATATATATATATATATATTAACCCCTTCAGAACCAGCTCACAGGGTGCTGAAGATTCACTGTTGTCAGAGGTAAATATTTATATATACAGATGGATTATTTATTTGTGGGGCTTTTTAATTTGGCAAAAGTTGGATATTTGGGGTTTTTGGAGGGACAGGGGATTTTCTCTTGATGAGGGGACTACACCCCCCCCCCCCCCAAAAGAGGTCAATGCAGAGTTACAATAAAAAATCACTTTATACTAAACTGTTGATTAAAAATAAATATATTTATATTTATCATTATTATTATTATTATTATTATTATTATTATTATTATTATTATTATTAATAATAATAATAATAATAATAATATAATAATAATACATGAACACTATAAATTTGCTGAGAAAAACAGATTTTGGTAAAGTTGTGTGTAAACTGTTCATTGTTAAATAAAAAAGAAGAAATGTATATTTATTATTAATAATAATAATAATGATTACTTTTGATGATGATGCTACCGCTGATGATGATAATAAGAATAATTATTATAATAAAACATAAAAATTATACATTTGCAGAGAAAAAATATATACATTTTGGTAAAGTTCATTGTTGATTAAAAATTAACATATTTATATTTATTATTAATATAATTAATAATAATAATAATAATAATAATAATAATGATGATGATGATGATAATAATAATATATGAACCCTATAAATTTGTAGAGAAAAACATAGATTGTGGTAAAGTTGTGTGTAAACTGTTCGTTGTTGATTAAAAAAAGAAATTTACATTTATTATTATCATTATTATTATTAATAATAATAATAATAATAATAATGATAATAATACATGAAAACTATACATTTGCAGAGAAAAAAATATAGATTTTGGTAAAGTTCATTGTTGATTAAAAATGAACATATTTATATTAATAATAATAATGATGATAATGGAAATAATAATAATGATAACGATGATAATAATACATGAATATTTATACTATAAATTTGCAGAGGAAAAAATATATAGATTTTGGTAAAGTTGTGATTAAACTGTATATTTAATAAAAATAGTAATAATAATAATAATAATAATAATAATGATGATGGTAACATAGTAATAATAATAATGATGGTGATAATAGTAATAATAATAATAATAATAATAATAATACATGAAAACTATAAAAGTTGCAGAAAAAATATATAGATTTTGGTAAATTTGTGCCTTGTTTTCCTGGCGGTGCAATGGTTAACACCCTGCAGTTTCTGGTAAACATGCACCATACATAGCACATGGGTGTTAATTGGGATTGTATGTTAAAATGTAGGTGCCATTAACCCATTCATCCCCGCGGAGCCAGACAATAGGATCCCTGTGTGCGTACAATAGGGGCGTTTAAGAGAGGAAATGTAAATATGTCAGCGCTTGATGGTAGAAGAATGGTGTCTGCAGCTTTAAGGAGGGACAAGGAAAAAAGGCCAGAGCTGCAAAAGTAACACTGCGCGATATCTAAGGCAACAATTTTATTTTATTTATTTTTTATTTATTTAATTCTTTTTTTTTCCGCAAAGTTTATTTTAAAAATATTTTATTAATTAATTAAATTATATTTTTTTCAGTGAAACATCCAAAGAGGCCAATAAATAGTGGAAAGGTCATCAGGCCGGATTAGGAGTAAAACACATAAAGGTTCATGTTTCCGATGGACCCCGGAGGCATCCATGGTACTATGGTGAAGGTGGCTGTGTGAGAGGTGAGAGCAGTGCTTGCATTTATTGATGCAAGCTGCCTGCTAAAGTGTTGGTGTGGTAGAGGTGAGAGCAGTGCTTGCATTTATTGATGCAAGCTGCCTGCTAAAGTCTTGGTGTGGTAAAGATGAGAGCAGTGCTTGCATTTACTGATGCAAGCTGCCTGCTAAAGTCTTGGTGTGGTAGAGATGAGAGCAGTGCTTGCATTTATTGATGCAAGCTGCCTGCTAAAGTCTTGGTGTGGTAAAGATGAGAGCAGTGCTTGCATTTACTGATGCAAGCTGCCTGCTAAAGTCTTGGTGTGGTAGAGATGAGAGCAGTGCTTGCATTTACTGATGCAAGCTGCCTGTTAAAGTCTTGGTGTGTGTGAGGTGAGAGCAGTGCTTGCATTTACTGATGCAAGCTGCCTGTTAAAGTCTTGGTGTGCGAGAGGTGAGAGCAGTGCTTGCATTTATTGATGCAAGCTGCCTGCTAAAGTGTTGGTGTGGTAGAGGTGAGATTTTATTTTTAAAGAGCAGTGCTTGCATTTATTGCTGCAAGTGGCCTGTTAGAGTTTTGGTGCCCAATTTACTAAGATCCAGTTAACAAACAAATCCTTCTGACCGCTCCCTATGATCAATAAAAAACAGACAACATGGATGCCTCTATACATAAACAGCCATCAAAAATTCTGATTTTCTCTAAAATGTTTTTATTCTCAGGATGCAAATTCTGTTTGTTTTTTACGCCCAGGGCCGGGGAATATTTCTAGAAAAAGAAAACTTTACAATGAAATATAAAATGCGGCGAATCTAAGGGAGCGAGCAGGTAATTGTGTCAGAATAAAGGATTTAGAGGCATTTAATCAGTAAATATCAGTGGCGTTTATTCCTGCGCACACTCGGCCCCCTCCTCGCTGGTAATTGCGTGAGATATATTGCTGAATGCTCCCCGATGGGGCGCGCTCGTTCCATCCATTTTACCCGTCCTCGCTCAGCTCCAGGGAGGCTCAGAAAGCATTCGATCAATACAACGTCTTGAGAACAGTCGCCCGCAGCACAATCATTTCTCAGGGTGGACACCGGCGCTAAAGAGACGGCTTGACCCCTTCACTGCCAGCGGTGACACTCCCAGGACCGGGGTGCGATAAGACCCTCTAAGAGCCTCACGGCGCACTCATATTTAATATAAATATATATAATAATATAATATATACATGTGACAATAGGTCAAACATTGCTACAATGTAACAATAAGTAACACAGCCTCTAATTTATTACCTACTGTTATGCTTTCTGGGTTCCCTGGTGGTCCAGTGGTTAGGAATCGGTGCTTTCACCGCTGCAACCTGGGTTCAAATCCAGTCAGGGAACTAAGAGGTCACACCTCCCCCGAAGCCATGCAGGGTTGGGCCTGGTCAGTACTTGGATGGGAGACCACCTTGGAATACCAGCAGCTGTATGCTGTGGCCCACTGGAGAAGGATCTGGCAACCCACTCCAGTATCTCTGCCATGAATACCAAGTGGATTAGCATGGTGTGTTGAGGTCCATGAGGTCACAGAGAGTTGGACACGGCTGAACAAGACAAACACACATTTTGCTTTTTTCTGATTAATTCCTGGGTAGGCAGGGAAAGCTTGCATTGGCCCAGTGGGAATGTGGTATCTAAAACTGCCAGTCGTTCGATAGATCTAATGGCAAGTTCATGACTCCACTTACTGGGGTCTGGGGTGAGGAGGGGCCATGGCGGCCAGAGGGCAGAGGAGGGCCATAGAGTTCCAAGGGGGCTGCCGATGTCCGTGGGGGGCACAGGGGTCCAGAAGGAATGAGAGGGCCACAAAAGGCTGGAGGAGGACGTAGAGTTCGGTGGAGGTCCACAGGTCCACGATTGACAAGGGGGCCACAAAAGGCCAAGGAGGCATAGAGTGCCGCAGAAGGATACATGGGGCCGCAGAGGGCCTCCATGACTTGTTCCTATTCAGACCAGTCCTCCATGACTTGTCCCCATTCAGACCAGTCCTCCATGACTTGTTCCCATTCTGACCAGTCCTCCATGACTTGTTCCCATTCTGACCGGTCCTCCATGACTTGTTCCCATTCAGACCCTCCATGACTTGTCCCCATTCTGACCAGTCCTCCATGACTTGTTCCCATTCTGACCGGTCCTCCATGACTTGTTCCCATTCAGACCCTCCATGACTTGTTCCCATTCAGACCCTCCATGACTTGTTCCCATTCTGACCAGTCCTCCATGACTTGTTCCCATTCTGACCGGTCCTCCATGACTTGTTCCCATTCAGACCCTCCATGACTTGTCCCCATTCTGACCGGTCCTCCATGACTTGTCCCCATTCAGACCAGTCCTCCATGACTTGTTCCCATTCTGACCAGTCCTCCATGACTTGTTCCCATTCTGACCGGTCCTCCATGACTTGTTCCCATTCAGACCCTCCATGACTTGTCCCCATTCTGACCAGTCCTCCATGACTTGTTCCCATTCTGACCGGTCCTCCATGACTTGTTCCCATTCAGACCCTCCATGACTTGTTCCCATTCAGACCCTCCATGACTTGTTCCCATTCTGACCAGTCCTCCATGACTTGTTCCCATTATGACCGGTCCTCCATGACTTGTTCCCATTCAGACCCTCCATGACTTGTCCCCATTCAGACCAGTCCTCCATGACTTGTTCCCATTCTGACCAGTCCTCCATGACTTGTTCCCATTCTGACCGTTCCTCCATGACTTGTTCCCATTCAGACCCTCCATGACTTGTCCCCATTCAGACCAGTCCTCCATGACTTGTTCCCATTCTGACCAGTCCTCCATGACTTGTTCCCATTCTGACCAGTCCTCCATGACTTGTTCCCATTCAGACCCTCCATGACTTGTCCCCATTCAGACCAGTCCTCCATGACTTGTTCCCATTCTGACCAGTCCTCCATGACTTGTTCCCATTCTGACCGGTCATCCATGACTTGTTCCCATTCAGACCCTCCATGACTTGTCCCCATTCTGACCAGTCCTCCATGACTTGTCCCCATTCAGACCAGTCCTCCATGACTTGTTCCCTTTCAGAGCATGTCCCCATGTTCCCCGCCACATCTCCCATTTCAACGTGTTCAACAGAACTGAATAGAGATCTTACTTAAATCCACAACTCCTCCCATTTGTCAAAGGTCTCTAATCCTCAAATGAACAAATGCAAATGTCTGCTGCCATTCACTTACCAAGTTACATTCTTTATAAGAACACAATATGAAGTGGCCCTTTAATCTTGAGAATTGACACTGTCTTGAGTTATTCCTTAATAAATATTAAAATAGTCACCTATTTATAAAAAAAAATGGTCCAGATGTACTAAACTTGGATATTTATCTATATCTTTATAGATATACCGAAGGACCAAGGAAATGCGTTTTTTTCCAAGTCGCACTTGTGTGTTACCTTAAGACGTGAGTAAAGTCTGTGATATTTCCTGTTACTTTCTCACCCGGTGTGTCTGCACTAATCCTAAAAACAAATTATACCCCCCATGTAAAATGTGCCATAGAGATGTGATGAGCCCCCCGCTGAGCCCCCACAAGAGACGACACAAACCGATGGAATTTATGGTGGAAATGTCTGAAAAAGTCTTTTTCTTGATAAACAATATGTTACAAACCGAGGAAGCAAAAGTATCTAGAAAAGAGTTGTTTGTTTGTTTGTTTCTTGTTGCATTGAATCAATATGTATAATAAGGTGGAGACACTCAGTGACAGAGAAAGAGACAGCTAGAGACTGCTAGAAAGTGATAGAGACAGGGGGAGTGGGGGGAGAGAGGGAGAGAGGGAGGGAGAAAGAGACAGCAAGAGACCGCTAGAAAGTGATAGAGAGAGAGGGAGGGAGGGGAGAGAGGGAGGGAGAAAGAGACAGCAAGAGACAGCTAGAAAGTGATAGAGAGAGAGGGAGGGAGGGGAGAGAGGGAGGGAGAAAGAGACAGCAAGAGACAGCTAGAAAGTGATAGAGAGAGAGGGAGGGGAGAGAGGGAGGAAGAGGGAGAAAGAGACAGCTAGAGACTGCTAGAAAGTGATAGAGAGAGGGGGAGAGAGGGAGAGAGGGAGGGAGAAAGAGACAGCAAGAGACAGCTAGAAAGTGATAGAGAGAGAGGGAGGGGAGAGAGGGAGGGAGAGGGAGAAAGAGACAGCTAGAGACTGCTAGAAAGTGATAGAGAGAGGGGGAGAGAGGGAGAGAGGGAGGGAGAAAGAGACAGCAAGAGACAGCTAGAAAGTGATAGAGAGAGAGGGAGGGGAGAGAGGGAGAGAGAGGGAGAAAGAGACAGCTAGAGACTGCTAGAAAGTGATAGAGAGAGGGGGAGAGAGGGAGAGAGGGAGGGAGAAAGAGACAGCAAGAGACAGCTAGAAAGTGATAGAGAAAGAGGGAGGGGAGAGAGGGAGGGAGAGGGAGAAAGAGACAGCAAGAGACAGCTAGAAAGTGATAGAGAGAGAGGGAGTGGGAGAGAGAGAGGGAGAGAGAGAGAGGGAGAAAGGGAGAGAGTGAGAGAGAGAGAGAGAGAGAGAGAGAGAGGAGAGAGAGGAGAGAGAGAGAGAGATAAATACTGATACAGAGAGAGCGGTTTCCTTCTTTTGTATTAAGAAATTGCAAAATATAAATATATTTGTACACTTATGTATCTATCCCTCTATATATAGAGGAGTAATCAGAGTAT